>JAKSZP010000110.1:0-198861 GCA_022478985.1 Massospora cicadina
TTCTTGGCGATGCACATCACTTCTGTAAAACGCTTCTTCCAGAATATACGCTATATAAAGGAGGCTCTGCTAGTAGTGGCCGAGTTCTGTGGATATGAAGTTGTGCAAGGAGTCCAGAGGCAAGGGCCCACCATAACTCCTCTAGACTCCTCAACAGATGTCTTCCTCTGGGAACCTGATCTGTCAATGCAGCTCAAACCAGATGTTCCTCCGCCACGTAAAATTGAACTTAGTATACTATCAATGACTGGGCAATGCTCCTCTTCATCATCTGCACCCAAAATTCGTCTTGTGCCATCAGTTAAAAAATTTCCTCGCTCCAGTCATCCTCAGAGAGGCCTCTTAAAGCGGTTCAATTGTCACTTCCTTATAAGACGCTGGTCATATCCCCCTCATCATCTCCACTTGCCATTCATAATTCAAAAACTGCTTCCACAGGGCAGCAAAAAAGCTATCAAGAGCGTAAACCCAAAGGCGTTGCAATTACAATGCCTTCTCCAAAAGCTAAAAGAGTAGTTGAGCACCTGTAAAGATTTATAAGGATTAATTATTATTGGCAAACAACCCCAATAAACTTATTACTTCACAAATTCAATTCATGTGCACTTTGTCCGCGTTGTATAGTATATGATATTATTTGTTGATAATAGTATGACAACTATTATCCATCACAATCAGTATGGACGTCTCACTGTGGGGTGATAGTCCAAAACAACAAAAAATTTAAAATTACAAATTCATCATCACACTTGCACAGTCGAGTCCTGGTAGCAACAATCACATGCCAAGATGAAATAATTTTGGTAGCATGTATCTACGCACTGGCACTGCAACTGAGAGAAAAAAAAGTTTAAAAATTTTTACTCTCACCCTCCCATCAGATATCATTGTGTTATGCAACTTCAACTGCTGGGATAACCCTAATACAAATCAACGGCCTAATCCCAGGGGATACCCACCTGGACACATTGAATATCGCACAATGAAGGCATCTCTTGGCTTACAGGATGCTCTTCCTCCCAATTCACCAATCCTTCCCCATATGACAAGACACAACATATGTGAGGGACTGCTCATATCAATGAGTCATATTGACCACATCCTCATCCCACAATCCCACCACTCAAGAATCTCCAAATTTACAATAAAAAAGATCAATTTTTCTGATCACTAATTAGTTACGGTTCAGTTAGCACCAACCCAATCCCACAAACAGGGTCGCCTTGGAGAAAGCTTCGCCCAGAAATTATAAAATTTCCTGAGATATCTGACTGGGTTGAAAACAAGTCTACAAACCCAGAATTCACAGCCCCATTCACTTTGGATCCCATCAGAACATAAGAAAATTTCAAAAAAGATTTAATCAACAAAACCTGACATATTGCATCAGACAATTACACTGTGGACACAGCCACAATCAAGCGTACCTTGGCAGAACTAGACCACCTGGAAATAAATACTCTGAGATCTGGCTATAGCCCTAATTGGGGATGCAAATTGGCAGAAATTTCAGCCCAACTTAACAATCTCATCTTTGAGACACTAACACAGAATCAAAGTATTGAACAAAGGTAAGTTCATAAAGGAAGGCGAGACCTGTTTGACATACTTTTTCCGCCTATTTCCACTCTCGCGGAAACCAGCCCACATGAACACAGGTCTGCAAGACCAACGGCACCGTGGCAACAGACCCTGAGGAGGTCAAGGCAGAAGTACACCGCTATTACACCAAATTGTAAAGCAATATGGCAACAGATTACAAAAAATTAAAGAATTTATTCATACTGTCAAGATACAAAATACACCACTAAATTACAATATGCTATCCCTTATCACACAGGAGGAGCTTTGGGAAACAATTTGCGGTGCATCACGTAGGAAATGCCCAGGGCCTGATGGAATACCCTACAAATTTTACAAAAAATATTTTCAACAAATCGCCCTCCTCCTATTGGCGTCAGTGACCAGAGTTTGTTGGAAACACGCCTATTACCAGGAGGCCATAAATCCTACGTTATAACCTTGTATAAAAAGGGTGACAAGTTGGACCTGATCAACTGGCGCCCAATTGCACTCTCTAACACTGACACAAAAATTCTAACAAAAATTCTAGCAGCTAGATTAGGCGCAATTGCATCTGACGTCCTATCACCCAACCAGTTTGGGTTTATACCAGGGCGTTCAATCAGGAACAACATACACCCTGTTGCAAACATTTGCCAATCCAAATCAACTGGTGCCCTGGTCTTCTTGGATCAGGTAAAGGCGTATGACCGTGTTAGCTGGCCATACCTATAAGAATGTCTACATGCCTTCAAACTCCCACCAAGATTCATAAAATGGGCGATGCTCCTAACAGAATCTGCAACAATGGCTGTATGCGGCCCTGGATTCCTAACAAACAATATCAAACCACACAGAGGGCTCAAACAAGGGGATCCCCTCAGCCCACTGCTATACAATTTCAGATTTGACCCGCTCCTCCGAGTAACTGACTCACATCTCATGGGGATAACCGCACAAGGACAACCAACAGTCAAGATACTGGCCTTTGCAGATGACTGCGTAGTAAATATAGCAAACAATGAAGATGCCCAACAGCTGGAACACACTCTAGAGGAATACTCCAAGGTGAGCAATACATCGCTCAACAAAAGGAAGACAGAAATAATCCTTTTAGGCAAATACACAAACAATTGGGCCACAACATCAGAACCTCACACCAACACTCGAATAAAAAACCCAATTATATTACTCTTTGCAACACCTCCCACCACCACTCCTGTCTGACACCTTGGAATCTGGCTAGAATCAGGGGGATATGTTAATGAGACAATGGAAAGTAACCTGTTACAACGGATATCCAAAAGCGTAGCCTCCCTCAAGGGAAAAACCCCCAGGACTAACGGGACGAGTTACAGTTACTAACTCGCTCATCCTCCCAATACTGTGGTACCAGGCCCATGCGATAGCCTTCTCACCTACCTTTATAACCTCAATTCGTGCGCTTATCCAGGGCTGGCTGTGGCCTGGCTCTCACCCTCCTAAGCGGATGGAAACACTATTGGCCCACGCTCAAGCGGAGGCATGGGACTAATAGATTTTGAGAGCCATGCCAATCACATCCTAGGTACCTGGATAAAGGAAATCCTTGCTCCAGACCTCCCGCAACAACATCGGTCCAGAGCAGCAAAGACTAACTTTGCACAGGCGCTCAAACTAACCAACCCACATAGTCCACCCAGACTACTTTCATACCTTGCCAAGCACCCTACTGCAACAGGTCCTCATGGAACCTCCCCTCATTTCAAACATATCCTCAAACTATCCGCTATATGGGATGGACCATAGAGAACATGGGTACTATACAGGGAAGGGGACAAACCAGCCCCCTAACAAATTAAGAAACCCAGAAAACCACCCCCAGAGGGATATGCTCGCAACAACCCCAAGCATAGCTAGGATAGAATACCTAGATATGCTGGACATTCCCTATGATTTAAACACACAGAAGGCAATGTGGAAAATGACTCACCACCCACTCCTACAGCCAAGGATAAGAGCAAACGCCTGGCGCTGTTTGAGAAGGACCTATAGGACGGCGGAACGCTCCAACTATCTCCACAAAACATGTGCAGTATGTGGAGGGGAGGGATCCCTACATCACCGCCTAGAAACATGCCCCCCAACCAAAGCTATATGGCAGGAAGTCGCACGCCTGCTCAAGATTCAAAACGAACAGGAATTCTCATTATCAAAGAGTATCTTCGCGCTCCAGATCGAGTCACCAATCCCATCTTCCCTCCGCTCCCTAATAATACCCATTGCAATGTGGACAATACACATAATTGCATTAGATGCGTTCAAGGGCACGGTCCCAACCATTCATGGGATTATTAACATATTCCATGTCCACTTAGTAGAGCACTTCCAAGATTGGCTCTATGGATATATGAGACCAAGACAAAAAGCGCTCATAGAATCATTGTTCCCACTCTGGTTCCTCCACAAAGATCCTTTCCTTCACACCTGCTCCATAGCAGGGGAAACCCCCTCGGAGTAGTGCACTAACCCCCATACCTGGCAGTCCCGCTGGCAACAGGGGTAACTTGAGTACCCTGAGGTGCCCAATTTTTATATTTCTTAGTTATTCTCTTAGTTTCACATATATTCGGTAATGTCTTTCCCCTGGTTGGCTTACTTCGGTTAAATAAGTATGACAACTATTATCTGTAGTTGAGTGCGATTCTTTTATCTCAGCCCAACGCTTGGCCAGTATTTCCGCTTGAAATACTTGAGATGTCTTGATCTAAGGATTCGTTCCCTCATTATGTCCAACCTGATCTTCTCTGAGATTCCCTGGTGACAGTCTCTTCAGTCCAACACATAGTCGGCAGCAATCCCCAATTGTTTCTCCTTCTTCTCTAGATCCCCGCTCAGATTTTTACTCTTTTCCCAAAAGAGTCTTCTACATATCACACACAGCAGAATATCCTTGAGAATAATAGAACAATTGAAAGCTGATAATAGTTTAAATCTTAAACTATATACTAGATGAAAATTATATTCTGTATATTTGTAGTATACTAACTAACTAACTATCTGTTTATTATTATGAGTGAATTCTAAGGAATTTATAGTGGGGATTCAGTCATCTAACCCTCAGTTGACACCTCTTCAATGAAACAGCAGCCGTTGCCATTGAATCACCTATCCTCATCTTGGCAGCGATGGCCTTCCCCATCGTGGCTAGGATTCTGGCATTGGATATCCTCGAGACCTAAATGGAAAGAATCAGAAAACATGTCCCTAACGTTTTCATCTCAGTACAAGTGAACCAATCATATTTGGCTAGTGACCTGCTTAGGTAATGGCACTTATTACACATTAAGGCATGTCATGAACCAACTGATTGATTTGCTAGTTGCAGGCAGCATCACTCGCCTCGCAACTTACTGCTCATTTCCAATCAGTTGGTGATGAAACCTGACTGATCCCAATTGGTACACCTGATAGTTAATCACTATCAGATGCCCCTATTTCATCGGCAACTCCGCTTGATGAGATCTTAAGTATTTGTCAGGATCAATCCCTCGATGGATATGACCAGGCAAATATCGTAAAAATCCCCTGAACATAGTTACTCCAAAATTAGGGTTCACTGATTTCCAATTCACTTCGCCTTAGGGAATTTTCCCTAGTGATACCAGGTAATCTAGCAGGCTGGGAATATGGGAAAAAAATCCCAACACATCCCCCTCTTGCCTAGATTTCCAGCGAGAAAAGGACTGGGGCATGAGAAAACTGCTTTGGACATTTGGTCAAATACTTCATTAACTCAAGTAGAGTACGATTGTCAATACTCAACGCTGCTCAGGATGACCTTTGGCATGTGGCTCTCTTCCTATACCTCCTTGATACTGCCTACTCAGAGCGTGTTCCACATGATTACTGTTGTGCCAGGCTGATCAATTTACTAGTGATGAAACTATTCCCAGAATCTGGGTTCCCCCCATCAGGGCATATGACCCGCTGTCATATTCAGGATTCTTAGTTTAGCATCCTTAATTTCCTGATTTTCTCCTCATCCTAGACAGGAGACTCTTGCTGTCAATGTTTGTCTCACAGCTCAATTAAGAATACTTATTTATGTTTGACCATGTTGATACTCTCATAACCTCTTGCTCAAGTCATTCTTAATTCTTCACTTGGAGAGCTTAACCCATTAATTTTTAGATTAATTCTCCAAATTTAAATCTTAATGGATTGTAGAGTGCATAATGTTGACTTCTATATAAGTCTGACATCCCCCTCTCATCCAGATCATATGTCAAATTCCAAGTCGCGTTACCAGCAGCTTCTAAACAGTTTGTATGACCAAGATCTTTGGCTCTTCCAGAAGATGAGTTGGGATGTTTGATGGAACCTCTTCTATGGTTTTCCAGGACTCATAAACCTAGTCTGGCACCAGTGGCTAGTCCTTCTATTGAATTACCAGAAATGGTAACCAATCCCTCCAAAAACAGGCTTGCAATCATTTTGTACAACTCTCAGCCAATTCTTCCTCTGTCGTCAATTCCAGAGTTCTATTTTAAGATTCTCCTGGATTTGGCTCCTTTTGCAGATGCACCAACCATTGTCATGGATGCTCTGGAGATTATGCCATTTTCTCTTAATTTCTCATTTCTTGCCATGTTAGACCTGCTCCTGAGTTCCTCTTCCAACTCGGACAATATTACAAACCTGCTGTCCTAACTACTGAGCTCACCATCAGTAACAGTATTCATTTTGAGCTCCCTACACTGAACTCCAGGATCAAGTCATTGATGCTTATCCCTAGCGCTGAATCCCTCTGATCTTGATAACATCCTAGATTGGGATACCACCGCTTATGCTCTTTACTTTGCTAGCTAAGTTATTTGAAGTTGGTCCACAAAGCTTCCAGCCTCGCCCGGGTTTCACCACTCTTTTAGCTTCAGCTTCTGAGAAGCCCATAGTCATCACTTGCAGAATGCTATCTGCTCCCTGCACAACTATCTCTTCGCCAGCATTTCCCATCAGTATCTTCCACTGATGGCTTTAGTAGGGGGCATGATTCAGCAATCCCTGTTAAGCATCCCTTGTTAGCCGCTGGCCCATAAGTCCAGTGTTCTTGATGAAGCCCGTTGTCAGGTGCTCAAGACTAATCTTACAGCTCCGGCACCATATTATGATTACTCAGGGCTATTCGTCAATTGTCTCTTCTTATACTGTTGCTTTCCTCACCACTCTGGGGTTTTGCGATTGACTTCATCTGACATTTCAATTTCCCTTCCCTAGTCGCTTTCTCATAAGGATCTGCATCTGCTCAAAGAACAAGGTTTTGTTTAGGTCTAGCCCTCGCTAGCATCCAATCTTACATTAATTTTGACGGGCTATTCATTCCTACTGCAATCCATCCTCACTCCCTTAAGAGGCGACATATCTGGAATCATCCCAGTATCAAGGAAAAATAAAAATAAAAATTATAAAACTATATCGTTTTTTCTATGCAGTTTATAATCTTTTTTTCCAATATCTTTTATCAATATTTTATTTTTATTCTTCTTTTTTTCATGGGACTTGATCTTGTTTTAGTTCAGCAGTCCATCTTTCTTTATTTTCCCCCAAACTGGGTCCTGAGTACTTAAACCTGTCATTTTTATATGGTTCAGAGGTCCTTTTTTCAGACTTAACCATCTAGATTGGTTCATGATTCCTTTTTTGGACTTGACCTAATCATCAGGACATGACCAACTTAATGGTTCATTGGTCCATCAGGAACTATTGCTTTTTTCCTCGATTCATTACTTCAGATACTTAGAATGGACTCAATTTACAACTCTTCCATCCAAGAGATTCTTGATGGAGTAGGAGTCAGTCACCATTTTGGAGATAATTTTAAATGGACCTGACCACAATGCATCCAGTTTGTTTCTTCTTCATAAATCATGCTTATCACAATAGGCTACTCTTTTGCCTATTTAATATTCTGCTAAAGCCGGTTGGTTTTTATTATCCATCAATTTTGCTTGTATCCTTTTATTCAATGTAGTATCAAATGCTTGTAATTGCATATCAATTAGGATATTCGTCAGTCAGTTCAAGTACTGTTTGGCACTCATCCCCAATGTTGGTTCTACCACCAAATATAAAATTGGTGGCAACGCGGCCTTCCTCACATATAACAACTCAAACGGCGTTTTCCCATTGCTGTATGATGACTTATTTTGTAGGCGAACGTCACTGAACTCAGGTACGTTTCCCACATGGAAGTTCTTCTTGTGACCAGCTTCCTCAGTGTCTTGGCCGGCGTTCCATTAAATTATATTTACCAGTCCGTTCGTCTCCAGCTGGTAGGGTACTGACAAGACTCCTCTGATCCCCATTATCTCATTCAAATGTAGGATCACATGAGATGTGAAGTTTGTCCCATTATTACTAAGCAGGACCTGTGGACATCCATGTCGATATACTATCTGATCCAGGATGAACTTCCTGGTTCTGGTAGTGTTTACCTTCACTAGGGCCTTCATCTCAACCCATCTCATCAGATGGTCGATGGCAACTATTATGTACTTGACTCCCCCTGTGCTCATTGTCAATGGTCCCATTATGTCAATGGACCCACTATGTCAATGGACACTGTATGCCAGGCAAATTCAGGGCGGACCAGTTGGTATTCAGTTGTATTCTTATGTGGCTTGTGCAGCTGGCACTCCACACAACAAGCTAGATAGTCAGCGACATTGTAGTTGATTAACTCCAGGTAGTACTGGCAAATACAATCAGTTGTTTTTCTCAGGCCTCCATGCCCGACAACCTTATAAGCTGCTTGAATGATTGCTTCTCTTTCTGACAGCTTCAGGAATAATAACCACTTCCTGCAAATCATCTTAAACACTTGTCCATCTATGGTCTCAGTTTTTTCCATCGCTTTCCAAAGCACACCTTGGATTTCTTGGGGCTCATTCCTAATTTCTCTGTCAACCATTCTCTGGAATAGCTCATTTAACTGTAGGTATACTATCTGTACCATTAGTAACCGTGATAAGACATCCACACTCTGGTGAGAAGCCCCCTCTCAGTGGACAATCTTGTAGTTGTAAGCCTGTAGCTTAAGTGCCCATCCGTCCACTCATCCTTCTGATTTTTATAAAATTATGGAGCCAACGCAACAAAGAGTGGTCTGTCACCATTTTAAAGTGCGTTCTGTGGATATACACCCAAACCTGCTTACAGGCATAAATGACCACAAGGCTTTCACGCTCAGTTATGGTGTAGTTCCTCTCAGCAGCTGAGAGTGTCTGGCTCACATACTCCAAAAGATGTTATCCTCAAGTTCATCTACTTGGCCTAGTACAGTGCTGATCATCATCAATAAAGCATCAGTTTGTATAATAAACTCTCAAAAGAAATTAAGATATTTCAGAATTGGAGAATATATTGGGTACTGGCGTAGCTCATTGAAGGATTCCTGTGCTTCTTCATCTCATACAAATCTTTTTTCGGATCCTTCAACAGATGGAATAAGGGCTCAACAAAATGGGCAAAGTCCCAAATAAATCTTCTGTAGTATCTGACCATCCCAAGGAACACTTGGATGTCTTAAACACTCTTCAGCACAGCCATCAATTCTATGGCTTCTGTCTTCTGGGCTTGCAGCTGCAGTCCACTAGAGTTGATCACAAATCCCAGATAATCCAACTCTTTTAAAGAAGTGACACTTCCTCAGATTAATCTTCAGGTTACCCATGGACAGTCACTTGAATACTTCTTTCAAGTGGTGTAGGTGATCAGTAAACGTCCTACTGAACACATTGATATTGTCCAAGTATACCAGGATGCACGACAACTTAAAGCCGCTCAGTATAGCGTCCATGGCCCTCTGGAACATTGCAGGTGCATTACATAGACCCTGGGGCATCCTCGTCAGTTGGTATTGCCCCTGCGCAGTAAAAATTGCACATTTTACTTGGTCTTCTTTTGGCAAATCGATTTGCCAATATCCTGAGTTCCAATCCATCATATAGAAATACTTCTCTTCTCCAAATTTATCTAGCGCATCATTGATTCTGGGTAGGGGATATTAATCCTTCCACAAAATTTTATTCAGCTTTTGGTAGTCAATCACCACCTGGTTGGAGCCACCGTTTTTCTTCTTGATTAGAATCAGACTCGCCCAGTAACTTAACGATGGAACTAGAAGCCCATTCTTCACTAATTTGCTGATTTCATCTTCCACTACTGCTTCAGCTGCTTTCAATTGTCAGATCAGTCTCATCCTGATTGGCAAATTTTCCTGGTGTTGACCTTGTGGATCATATATCTCACGCATCCCAAATCGTGGTCATCCTGAGCAAATACTTCCAAATGCTTTTCAAACAATTTGAGCACCTCCTCTTTCTGGCCTTCTGACATATCAGCGAGTTGCTCTCAATCAACCAATAGGTTGATACTCTTAGTTACCCTGGCCAGTAATCCCACCTTATCAAAAGTTTTAAAATCATAGAATCTCCTTAATTCAGTCGCCAGGATCAGATGAACAAACATGATGATCTGATTATTCCTTATCTTCATAAGTTTTTCAAATAAATTCAGTAGGAGACTTTGAATTTCTCCATGGGCCATAATTATTATCCCAGGAGCCACCCAAGGCTCTACTCTGGACTTCTTCCAGGGGCTTCTGACCTCCTCATACAACAGCTCAGGTATCTCCAATGTCAACCCCTTATCAACTATCATCTGCGATCATGGCAGTATGGTCTTCTCATTCTTGATCCTCAGTGGAATTCCCTGGTTCTCTAGAATTTCCGTCAGCATTTCTCGTCACCTCCAATCAAATAATTGGTATTGAATCGGGACAATGCCATCATTGTATATTAAATTGATTAAGTTGTTTCTCCTATTCAGTGGAGCTTCACCATCATTCTGATATGCCAATGATAACGTCAAACCAAATATGGTCAACGTATTATCCACAAAGTTACAGTTAACTCTATACTCGCATAGAAATTTTGTTTGATCAGAATGTCATAGTTTTGGTTGGCCAAAACTATTGCTGGCGCAGATACCACTAACAACCCAAATCATAGTGGCAAAGCGCTATATGCTCCACAAGAGATGGTGGTATTTGGCCCAGCTGTCCCATACTCCTTCTTATGTTCCAAGTCTGGCAAGATCTTCATCATCTTTACCAGCTTGGACAAGATAATGTTATTGGCACTCCGCTGTTGACAATAGCCCTCACCCACATTTGATTCACTTGTATGTCTCCATATGTACACTCAGAGTATTGCAATAAAGTGTTTACTGAGTGTATAGCAGCGTTATTAGCCAAATTGAGGGTATGAATAATTTTCGCTGATAAATCAGGAAACAATTCCTTTATTGCACTGAGGGTGATTGACAAATTGGCCTCTTCTAATTGGACTTCTGACAATTTTTCAGGATTCTCAGCAGTTCAAGTATTGTCTGCCAGTTGTCAGGTGTATGGCCAGGCAGTTTCCTTAATTATCTCAGGGTCAATTCCCATTGCCCCAAATCCGGTCACTGCATTTACGCCCAAATTGACCACTTGATACAGTTGATCCTATGCACCTTCATCCATGAACAGATCACGGGTATCACTTTCCTTAGTCATGATGTTGGAAGGAACAGGCTTCTCCTCAGCTCTAGACTGTTCCCCGTCTAGGCCATGGGCCCTTTTCCCAATTCCTTGGTGGCAGATGACTCTTTCTCCTGGACCACGCTGATTTGATCCTTCAGCTTCTTGCAGTGCACGGCGAAATGTCCTTTCCCACCACATTGGTAGCAGACCTTTTCTTTCTTATTCAACCGTCTGAATTCTTTGGGCTTATTCCCCAGCATGGTTCAGTTGTTCGTCCCTTTAGCACCTTCGTTCCCCTTTGTGGGATTTGAATTGCATACTGGATTGGATTTGAAACTTCTGTTTGGGGCATCAAAGGTTGCTCCCAAAATTTTCAATTTATCTACCATTTGAGAGGTAGTTATTTCCATTGCAAACATGGAAGACATCATGTGGTGCAAACTATAATAGGGCCAAAGGGCTGCTTTTAAGGCGATTCTGGCATCGAAGCCATCCAGTACCTTTGCTCCAACCAGGATTTGCGACTCCTGGTAGAACCAATCTGCGAAGCTTGCTAAAGACTTGTCTTTATGGAACTGGATTCCCATAAACTCCTGTTTGCGCTTTGAAATGCACGTCAGACTCCTGAATTCCTTCATGATGGATGCCTTTGCCTCCACATACGACCAACTGTCCCACTCCAGGTGAGTAAAACTAAGTTCTGACAGTCAGTGTATAGGCAATTCATGACCATCCACGCCTTTTGATGATTATCATAGCCATATATGGTCATATCAAACAGTCAGAAAAACGTTAGGGCGTTATCCTGATGGAACGTTGGCAATTTTGCACTGCCTTAAATTTTTCCAAGTAATCTCTAGCTAATTCTCTAGTTTTGGCCACTCAGCTCACTTGAGGAGTGACTTCGAGCATCATCTCCAAAATGGCAGCAAAAGTAGGAGACATGTTTCTTGGGGTATTAAACTTCCCAATTATCATATGAGGACTTCTTTCCTCAGCATTGCTTGCCACAATTGGCTCACAATTGCATTTTGAGCTTTAAGTTTCTTAACCTGTTTGATCATTTGCTCTATATTAGCGCTGAAATTTCTCAAATGAACATGATCTGCTTCCCACTCCGTTTTCAGATATAAGACCTCTCGAACTAGGTTTCCTTCTTTATTCTTTAATGAAGCTACTTTCCTAAGCAACTTGTTCCTAAAACTTACAACATAATCAATCCCTTCCCCCATCTTGGAAACTCGTTGTTCAAAGTCTGTGAATTCCTGAAGATTGACTGAGTTTAGGGCATTCTGATTCAAAGTGGCCAACTCCATCCACAGTTTACATAACTCATCTTTATATGACATTCTTATAAGTTCTTAAACTCAACTACACCCCTGTAGTGAGCACCAATTTGTAAAAATTTTTAAGGATTTATTATTAACAGCAAACAATCCTAATAAACTTATTACTGCACAGGCTGGTTCTTGTGAACTTTGCCCGCGTTGTATAGTATATGATGTTATTGGTTAGTAATAGTATGACAACTAATATCTATAGTTGATTGTAATTCTTATATCTCAGCCCAACGCTTGGCCAGTATTTCCGCTTGAAATACTTGAGATGTCTTGATCTAGGGATTCGTTCCCTCATTATGTCCAACCTGATCTTCTCTGAGATTCCCTGGTGACAGTCTCTTCAGTCCAACACATAGTCGGCAGCAATCCCCAATTGTTTCTCCTTCTTCTCTAGATCCCCGCTCAGATTTTTACTCTTTTCCCAAAAGAGTCTTCTACATATCACACACAGCAGAATATCCTTGAGAATAATAGAACAATTGAAAGCTGATAATAGTTTAAATCTTAAACTATATACTAGATGAAAATTATAGATTTGTATATTTGTAGTATTATCTAACTAACTAACTATTTGTTTTTATTAAAAGTAAATTTTAGGGAATTTGTTGTGGGTATTCGGTCATCTAACCCTCAGTTGACACCTCTTTGATGAAATGGCATCCATTGCCATTGAATCACCCATCCTCATCTTGGCAGCGATGGTCTTCCCCATCCTGGCTAGGATTCTGGCGCTGGATATCCTCGAGACCTAAATGGAAAGAGTCAGAAAACATGTCCCTAACGTTTTCCTCCTGATCCAAGTGAACCAATCATATATGGCTAGCGACCTGCTTAGGTAATAGGACTTATTACCCATTAAGGCAAGTCATGAACCAACTGATTGATTTGCTAGTTGCAGGCAGCATCACTCGCCTCGCAACTTACTACTCATTGTCAATCAATTGGTGATGAAACCTGACTGATCCCAATTGGTACACCTGATAGTTAATCACTATCAAATGCCCCTATCTCGTTGGCAACTTTGCTCAACAAGATCTTAAGTATTCTTCTGGATTGATCTCCAATGGATACAACCAGGCAATATCCTAAAATCCCCTGAACGTAGTTACTCCAAAATTAAGGTCCACCGATTTCCAATTCATCTCGTCTTAGGGAATTATTTTTAGAGATTCCTGGTAATCTAGCATGATGGGAATATGGGAAAAAATCGTTACAGCACCCAAAGGATATACCCTTTAACAAGGGAAGCCTTGACCCTAACCTACTTCCTATGGACCTTCTGACGTGCATTGATAACCCCTCTAATGATAAATCTGAAGGGGCTTCATAATATGTTGGTACTATGTCCTAGAAGCCCCAGTTAAATTGGGGATACCAGAACGGCTAAACACTGAAAGAGTAGATATGTCCATTAAACTCAGCGGAACTTATTTTAAGTCAAGTGCTGAGTATTCTGAGGTTATTGATACTGCCAGTGATGCTGACCAGGTCATTTCTTCGCTGATTTAATCTACTCAGCAGGTTCATGCTCTATAAGATATTAAAGATAAGTACCCTGAGACCTCTCAAAAAATTCTTCCACTTTTCGTCTTAAGGAATCCCTAGCTCTCTCCTAATCTTGGTGGAACTGTAACCAAGGTAAAGGTTGTCATCAACAGAGTATGGGACGTGGCTATCTTTGACACTAATTCCCCAATCAATGTGCTCTCTTCAAAACTCATCAAAAAAGATCAAGTTGGAGCCTGACCTGGAATACTCTTAATTATGGAACTTCAAGGGCCCATAAGTACAAGCGATATTGTGGCACACTCCTCTTTATCCCTCAGATTTGGGAAATTTATCCTGTCAGCACCAGCTGTGGCCTTGGATTACAATAATTATGATATGCTTAAAGCACTCAGTTTATGCTTGAGTATGATGTTATCATTAACCTGAAATAGAGATATCTCTCCATGCTTAGCTATGAGGTTCTGATTAAAACCAATAAAGAGCCATTAAAAAGAATATTCTTGCTCATTTGAGTACCCTTCCTCCTCATTATCTTTGTACTATATGAAGTTGAAGTGAAATACAAAGAAGTTTCCTGAGTCTGTGAACGCCCTAGATGGCATTTCGTTTTATGCGTCAGAGGAGGTATTATTAAGCTAGGTGAACAAAGGGTGATTGACACCAAAATTTAACTTGCAAATCCCCCAAAACTGTTTACTGAAAATAACAAAGACCTTTGGTTATAAGTCCCTTAGACCTAGGGTATTGCCAGGCATACTAGACCTAGCTTACCTGCGACCTGTCAATCTCCTACTGGGGAATCTTACCAGGAAGGACATGCGTGCTAAAAACGTCAGAAGTTTAAGAAAGTCCTTCTGATCCCAGTTAAGGATATTAAACAGGTCCACTGCATCAGGCCTATGTTAGATATGAGCCTACCTTCAAATAAATTGTTTTGTACTTTGCCTGCCGTTACTAATTCTGATGAGCTAACCACAGCCAAAAAGAAAAAGTCCAGTCCTTTTTAGAATCCTAAAGTGACATAATATTAAATATGATACTGACTATGGGCATATAAAATGTTGGAGCCATACCATTGATGTTGGGGATGCCATCCCATCTGATCCAAGCCCTATTGTAAATCCAAATTAAAAGAGCAACATATGAGGATGAAGCTTAAACATCTACTAGATGCTGTGTTACTAGTACCTTCCTGAAGTCCTCGGTCATCACCTCTCTTGCTAATAAAAAAGAAAATGGAGGCCATTGTGTCGCTATGGACTACCAAACTTAAATACCCTCACAAAAAAGGTTAGTTACCCCATCCCACGAATCAATGACGCTCTGGCACAACTCTCTGGGTCTAATATTTTCAGTTGTAGACTTGTCAAGCGGATACTGTCAAATGGATCTTTCTCCTCAAGAACAGAGAAAAAGCTCTTATTTGCAATGAAGGCCTATTCCAACCCACTTGATTACCACAAGGGTTATACATGCACCTGTAACCTTCCAATGAGCCACATATCATATATTTACAGGCCCACAAGTAAAGCTGTGAGATTGTTTATCTTGATGAAATCACTTCTTCTCCAATACCTTTAACAAGCTTTCACGCATCTAAAGGAGGTGTTTAAACGCCTATGTGCATCTAACATTAATTCAAAGCCATCAAAATGTACCTTTTTCCAAAAGAATTTGCATTTTCTTATAACTCCATTATTAAGGAAGGAATTAACCTCAGAAAGTTAAGTTGAGGCTATATCCTAAATCTCTGCACCCCAAATCCCGCGCAATATTCAAGTTTTTTAGTATGATTGTATATTGCCATAAATTTATCCCCAAGTTCACCCAGCTGAGTAAGCCTCTCATTCAATTATTGGCGAAGAACACCCCTTTTTCTATTAAGTGCTGAACAAAAAGCTGCCTTTTAGATGCTAAAGCAGCTGCTTAATGAACGTCCCATCCTAGAACCCTAGATTATGGTATACCTTTTATATTGTTTACCGATGGCTCTGATTATGCTTTGGGAACCATCCTGGCCCAATTGGATGATAATGGCGTATATCACCCCGTTTCCTACTTAAGCAAGATGCTATCAAAAGCTAAACGTAATTATAGTGTCACAGAGAATGATTGCCTTGCTGTCCTACTTGATGTAAAATATTACTAATCTTTCCTATATAAAACTTCCTTTACTAGGGTTACTCACCACGCTTCCTTGAAGTGGTTACAAAATATGAAAATCTCACTGGACGGTTGGCTCTTTGGGCTTTAAAGCTTTAACATTATGACATGAAATGAACACTTAGCTGAAACCCGCCATATGAATGTTGATGGGTTGAATCAAATTCATTCCTTCATTTAGATAACAGTGAAGCAAAAAGATTATATGACCTCCTCATGGCCCCTAAGGCCTGGTAAAATGAAGATGTCCACATAGAGAAATTGTTAGTTCAACGCTCCTGCAATACAAAGTTGGAGGATCAAAAGCTATACAAAAAGGTAAGGGCGAACTGGTTGCCCTATCTTTGGCTTTCAGAATGAGTACCTGTGATCCTAGAGGCCCATTTCCTTCTGGGGCACAGAGGAGTGCTGAAAACCTATGAGTGGATTAAGGTTTAATACTATTGGGAATTAATCATGGATTCTATCATCAAAGTCCTAGATGCCTGCCTAACTTGTAAGAAGCAATCCAACTTAAAACCCAAATATAAATAACAACCCACTACGCCTCAACAAACTTTCCATACAGTAAGTTTAGATGTGGTAAGTACCCTACCCTAGACTTCCAGTGGGAAACAATACTTCTTGATAGAAATTAGTCACTTTACCAAAATGGGTTGAAGCTTTTGCTCTTCCCGCTCAAACTTCTAAAGATACAGAAACCTTCCTAAATCAGTATATATTCACTCGGCATGGTTGCCCCCAGGTTCTACTTTGTGAAAATGGGAAAATTTCACCTCCAGGGTGGGTAACATTTCAGCTACCACCCTGAGGACACAACGGCTCTTCTCTTCCCCCTACAACCCTTCTACAATTGGAACTGTAGAGAGAGCAAATGGAACTTTGGTTTCCATGATAAGAAAGATGGCTAGCTCAGACCCTTTACTTTGAGATCAATTTTTGCCTAGATTTTATGGCCTACCATATTAGCTATCATTGAATCTTTAAAATGTCCCCTTTCTGTGTCTTATATGGTCAGGAACCTGAATTACTTGCTCTGCTAGCTAAAGATGGCTTCTCAGCTAGGACTGATGACCCTAAAAAAGCTTTGAGAAGTCTATATCAACACATTATTCATTTGAAGTCTGATGCCATGGCTAATTTAGCCAAATTTGTCACTAAAGAAGGCCTAACTGCTAATTAGCATAGACAACCTTTACCTGCCTTCCAGATATCAGGTTTTTAATCTATATTGTCACAATCGCATCACCTTCAGAAGTGGTAAGTTTGGGTCCATTTGGGAAAGGGCCCTTCTTCATTGTTTATAAGAGGGCGATTAATTTTACCTTGAGTCGCCTGCCTCTAGAGTCACTATCAACAGAGTCCATGGGAAGATTTCTAGTTCTTAATCCCCCCCCAAAAAAACTTGCAGTGGGTAATGTTGGAAATAGGATGTGCTACTAGGTAATAATACTTGGGGTCAAATCTTTCCAAAAATGATGGTAAAACCTCTCATTGCAACTCTCAGCTGAATAGTCCTCATCAGTGTAAGACTAATACCCCTATGCTTCAGCTAAATTGCTTTACTGCCTTTAATTAGGTATAATGAACCCTCAGGTAAATTGGGGGACACCTTCTGATGTCCTCACATGCCCCAACTGCAGTTTTTTGTTCAACTTTATAAGCGGAAACGAGCCCCTTTTAATGAACTGAAGAGGGTCCAGTGTGATGAAAAGATTTTTCCGCCAATAACCACCTAGGACCTCAGTTTGCCGGCCAAGGCGCAATTGTTTTTATTATTAGTTTAATTGGATCAAATATATTAAGTTCTTACAGTATGGATAAATCTTACCTGGTATCAATCCATCACCTGAAGTCAATTCTAGGGAAAAAGATTATCAGAAGTTTTGATAGGTTGGTACTCATATCTCTTAAAACTAGCTATCCTCTGTTTTATGTCAAATTCTATTGTCCCTCCCATTTTTAGCCTCAAATTCCTTTAAATACTTGGAGGCAATAGCTTAATAAGGCTTTGACCCTATTAGATAATAACAAAATTTCACTATATTTGAATTTCTTTTTGATTACTGTTCCCTAAAATACTTAATAGCAGTGAGATTTACAACACTCATACAGCTGCTAAATTGTTGAGCTCCTGTGTAAAAGCACCACCAATCATTAACCCCGCCAGGATTCCAACACTAGGGTCACACTGTGTTATCAAATACTAACATAGTATCACAGGATTGCTCTGGTAATCTTCCAGGTAGGATAGTACATCCTTTCTTCAGAAAAAGATCTCCCGCCTAGAAAACAAATTTTCCTGATATCCTACGTCTACCAGAGTTCTTATATTTTCATTCTATGGTTAATAAGCAGCATTCCAGAATGGTAAGTGAAAACCTTAGTATCCAGATAAAGTCAGAAAGCGAATATCTAGGGCTTGAGGAATTTCCATGAAATGCAATATGCTGATTATAATTAAGTTACTAAAAGATGGCCCATGTAGATATAAGGACACCTACTATCAATTCTATTATTTTAGCATGGGGCAACGTAAAATATTATTTTAAAATAAGATAGGAGATGATATGTTAAATAAGGCCACAGCACCAATGACCATATATTAAGGGAAGGAGTTGCTCCAACGGGATTTAGGGATTCAAGTAATAGCAATTCAATACTTGAGGCCAAAACATATAAAAACATGGGCCACAGGTTGAACTAATTACTATAGACTGATTTAATCCACTAATTATTAGTTAAATCAGAGAATAAGATAGTTTAAACAATAGATTCCATATGGCTGGTCAACCCAATTACAACATTTTCCCCACTTGACTAAAAATCATGGATGACAAGGCGTTGAGAGGGTCAACTAACTTATTGAGAAATAAGGACCATGATCAGAAACTCCGCTGATATTTCTTCAAGAACTTAGCTTGCACCTGGTTATTAAGGTAACCTTTAACTGGATCAGAGTGTAAGCATCCATGGATGTCATCTCAATAATCTTAAAAAGCCCCTTACATATGCGATCCAGCTTACTAGTTCTTCCAAATCCATGTTTAACACAGTACAAAATAGTTCACCTATAGTAAAGTGGGATAAAGGCCGCCAGTCTTTATTATCATGTTCCTGAGATCTTCTTTTAAAGCCAACGCAATAGAATACGCTTCACTTTGTAGTTGGATCAATGCCTGTGCCAACGTTTATAGATATTTTGAGGGAGTCATAAGTTCTTGATTGACAAAAGAATATAAAATTGGGGGAAGCGCTAGTTGTTTCCTCTGAAGTAAAGCAAAAGGGGATTGCCCCATGGATGAATAATAAGATATATTATAAGCAAAAATGGCAGAAGGCAAGAATAGGTTCCAAATGGACGCCTTCACCTCATCTATCTTATGTAAAATTCCAACAAGGGTACTTTTCACTTGTTCAATAGTGCCTTTAGTCTCAGTGTAGTAGACGCTTAGATAAAACCCTGCATATACCCATTAAGTCATTAATCTTGGAAATAATCTGGGACGTAAGTTTTTCCCATTATCCGTCAACATAAACTGAGGTTTTTCATGCAATACATAATATCTTCTAATAAGAACTTATCCATCGTTGTTGCACCTAAGTTCCTGACTGCTTTGGCCTCTAACCATTTTATGAGTTAGTTGATGGCCATGATTGTATATTTAAATTGACCATAAGTGCTAGCCAGTGGGTCCACAACGTCAATAGATACAGTATGTCAAGCGAAGATTGGTTAAACTAGTTGATAAGAGGTGGCCTTATAGTAAGGACCATCCACTTGACATTACTTACAGCAGCAAAGGGTCTCATGAATATATAATACATAGATTTAAAATGTGGTGCTGTTTTAATAACTCCCCTATCATCTTGAAACCGCCGTGCCCAATCACCTTGTGGGCCCAATAATAATATCAGGTGACTCCAGATGCCAGGCTATCCAATATTGTTAATCATTGTTGATTTTATAAAGCTTATAATTTTTAACAACAAAGTTCATCCATGATATATCTAAGGCGCGCTGAACTTCCACTAGTTTATTATCCTAGTTTTGTTTAGAATTTTATCAAATAAATCATTAAACACGCCAACCACTATGGCCACAGTGGGCAGTTGAGATAACATTTTGGTGTTTTGATGCTTGACACCAGCTGATGCTTTATTTCAAAGTTGTAAGCCTGCAATATCAAAGCCAATTGGGCCAGCCGCCATTCTGGCTCTTTCAAATTCTGTACCAACCAAAGGTAGGCATGATTATATATTATGGTAAAATGTACTCCATGTACATATACCCAGAGTTTTTTACAAGCGTAGATGACATCCAGACATTTATTCTTGGTTATTGTATAGCTCCGTTCATGAATGTCTAACATTTGACTGCAATAAGTAACTGGGTATACAATTCCGTCAGAAATGAGTTAAGATAATACCACGTCAACAGCGTGAGAGTAGCATTCATTTAAATATTACATAATTTCTCAAGATTGGGGTACATCAAGAAAGGTGCTTAGGTAAGTTAAATCTGTAGTTTATCAAAGGCCAGCTGACATTTCCCAGTTTAATCAAAGGGTATGCTGTTTTTACTGAGGTGAAATAACGGCTCACCTATTTTGCTAAGTTTTTCTATAAATTGGCATCAATAGCTAATCATTCCAAGGAAAAACTTAAATGTTGTGCTAGCTACTTGGTCACGCCATGTGCTCAATAGTTTCACTTTTTCTGGCTGGGGCTGCAAGCCATGTTTATCAATGACAAACTCCAGGTATTCCAACTGCGTGTGGAAGAGACTGCATTTACGTGGCTTAATCTTCAAATCAGCCTTGTTAATATGATGAATCTTCTTTCAAGTGTTGTAGGTATTCATTGAACGTTTGAAATGTGTTAATATTTATCAGGCTTCTGACTTTGAGTTTTATGGTGCTATTCTAAAGAAGTCTGGCAGTCAATACTTGAAGTCATCTAAGACGCATGACAAGTATACCTTTTTATTTTAAAGATGCCAAGTCCCGCTTATTTCCTGTCAGTTAGAGTGTCCGTCCTATGGTAAAAATGCAAAATGGACTTATTGTAGTCAAGTACCAAACTGGATAAAGAATTAATGTCGTACCTTTATTATGTTATAGAATAGGGTTATTATATGGCACATTTAATATAAAAACCCCAAAAGAAAAGGGTTAACAAAAAATGGATGGGGAAATCTGGTAGGGAGTCTCTTGGTCAGGCAATGCATTCCGGATTGTATATTGCCTTTGTATTATACTTTTGATAGTGTAAAAATAATTGTTGATTGTACCAAGTCAGATGAGACTTTGTATCACTTAATTTGGTCTTTGGGCAGACTCTTGACCATTACTCTTTTGCATGTTCATCTTAATTTACTATTTCTTGAGCCACCTTGAGTAATGGTCGCCTGACCTTCTGATGATCCTTCATTTCTATTAGGCAGGTTTAATCTCAAGGTATCTTAGGCTCCATTTGGTCCAACAGAATTTTCCTAAAGTCAAATTTGAGTCATACTAACTACCAATTTTCCGAATTATGTATTGAGTTACTTCCTTTAATCTCCTTATTGGGTCTAGAAATCATTTGGCTGTGGAAAATGAGTGGTCAATATGTTTCCCATCATGTTCTATATCAAGATATCTGACATCACCCCTTACTTTTGGCAGGTGAGTACCAATGCAAGGATCAGCTATTTACACAGTTGATAGTTACTAAAATTTCTACAGACTTAATTGAGCATTTGTCCCCGCATTTATAAGTTATGGCATATGGTCCATCCCATGTGGAATCTAATTTTCCTCTTTTGGGTGTTATATTATTATGACAGTACAGGACTAAGTCTAACGATCTCAAAGGCAGTTAAAGGTTAAGAGTTGTAATTGCTTTTGATCTTCTCTTGTAATTGTCTTGGCTATATTTGTCATAGCCTCTAATTAAAGTTGTATAATCTTCTGGGCTGATCTTCTTAGCGCTTTCTCAGGTTCTTTAGTATTATAACTGGTAACCTTCATGAGCTAATAAAGCCAGGATTTTCTGTCTCTCTTTTGTATAAAACTTTGTAGAAAGAAATTTTATTAATTGGATGAAAACTTACCATGAAAGCCATAAACGCACTTGGTAGATATTGGTCCCAATGTAAGGAATTGGTAGTGGCCATCTTATGTAATATTGAAATTAACATTTCCATTTGCTCTTTCTAAACTCCGTTATTTGATGGTTTTAAGGCACTTAGAATAGTTGATGAGTTACCATGCTTGTAGCTAAGATCTTCACAACCTTTGACGTAAAGTTCTTCCCTTTACTACATAGAAGTACCTGTGAGCAGACATGTGCCTAGTAAATATATTTTGGTACAAAAAGTTAGCAGTATTTTTGGCAGTCTGCGCAAAAATGGAATTTGCTTTGACTCACTTCATGAAATGATCAAATTCCTTTAAGAAAAATCGATTCTCTCCTGTGAATTCAGTTGATTGGCCTATGACATAAACTGATGGTATGAAATGGGTGCTGAGGGGTCATGAGCTGATACTTATACTTGGCCTTAAGCAGTATCTGCATTTTACAAGTGATACAAGCATCTAAAACTTCCACTACAGAGTCCAGTATTACTTCCAAATAGTACTGATCCTTAATCCATTTATAAGTTTTCTGGCTCATCCATGTCCTAAAGTGTTATGGGCTTCCATGATAATTATACTCATTTCAAGGGTCACAAGTAAGTTAGCCAGTCGATTCTAATTTCTTCTAAAATTATCCATTTAGAACCTTCATATTTTGAGCATTTCATTTTTAGCATCTTCTGTTATGGTTCACCTTCGTCCTCCCAATAGTTTGGCTTCACGAGTATGTCAAGTAACCATTCAGCTTCGCTATTGTCTAGATATAGTAAAGGCAGTCTGGTCAGTCTATCTATGTTCATGCGCTTCGTTCCAGCTCAGTGTATGATATTTGTGTAATAGTGCTGAAGTTTAGAGCCCAACTGGCTATTCTTCCTGTTGGATATTTCATATTTTTCAGCCACTTTAAAGAAGCGTGATCTAGGCTTTTCTTTCCTATAACAATAACATTAGTTACCATGATTCAATGTAAACAGAAAAATGTGATAATCATACAGGAGAGATGGGCGATATCAACAAATCACAATTAAATTGGGCGAAAGCCAGATCAGTAAATGAGCAGAATGGTGTGCCAAAGGGCAAGAAACTCCCTGGAGGGGGAGAGGGAACCAATGCCACCAAGAAACCACAAAATCAAACACCGTCTGGGTTTGTGGAGTTCACCACTAAACAAAACTTGTACATGGAAATCCAGTATGCCCAACCCCTATCAATGGTAGAGCATGAGCTCCGACTTTTCCTAAAGTTGATTCTCCAACTCTGTGGGAGAAAGTGGGCGAGGCCCAGGCCTCCCTTTCCCCCAGGCGGTGTATGTTAACACCCATATCATCCACTGCAGCTGGATTGATATGGGCTTCAAAATTGATTAAGTTGCAGATGACAGCAAAAGTCTGAGTCAGAATCGCTTACCCCAATGGCAAATGAATTGTGTGCACCACGCACACAAGATGGAACAAAGCAAGCACTTTGTTCATATCCTTCAAATTGCTCCCTACTAACTTTCCCCGTAAGGTAATCAAGGAGGAGCTCCAAGCTGGACTTGCCAACTAAAGAGAAATTAGACAATTTAAACTACAGCAGTTTCACCTGATGCAAACCTGTGCACAGTAAATGAAATTTCTGTGATCAACCTGATTTCTGAAGTGTCTGAGGATCTCATAAAAATCCCATGCATAGCAGTGTTTCACCTCCTGGACAGGGTAGTGTAAGAGGTATTCCATGTCACACTGGAAAGTGCACCGCCTATCTGCAACCACTGCAGTACATTAAGGCACAAGGTACATGCATTCCCAGTGAAGGAGGTCATATTGGTCTCAGACTACTACAATGACACCATGGACAAAGATAGCAAAGACTTCACCAAAATAGCCGACACCAACCATGCCTTCCTCTGGGGAGAGGATGGGCAATACAATCTTATAGACCCAGTATCACCAAAAGTACACAAAATGGTAAAGAAGGCCCACAAGTGGGCAGCAGCCAAGGCTGCATCACTTGCGGCCTCCTCCATCAGCCCCGTCCAAATTCATGAGGGCATAGATGAAATCAACTGAGCTACCCAATCAGAGCAGAATAGACAAGATGAGAACTTTCTTAACAATTTGACTTAATCACCTTGTGGTATCAATTAAGTGAATTTTTCCAGACAATTAAGCTCCATTATTGGTGAAAATGCGGGACCCACATCTACAAATTTGAACACTGGAACTACAGAAAACAATTAGAACATTGCACCGAACCACCATGAGTCACAAGTGGGAAAGACAAACTAAAACCCTTAAAAACTGCAAGATTCATGCAAAATTGTCACAGGGTAAGGGATTGGATGATGACACAGATTGGACAGGCACAATGACACGGAGCAAGTTTGTATAATGGTGCGCTGGGTTTGGGCTGGACGACCCTCCCAACCGCTCCTGAGGCGCCACAGGCATCTAACTCAATAGGGACGTTAAACATTGTGGGAGCCAGGGCTCAAACATTCCAAGCCAAAAGCTGGGCTTCCTGCAAAAACCACCTGCAGATATCTTGGCCATTTAAGAAACCCACTGCCTACAGGGGAAGAGGAATCTTGGTCAGCCAGGATCTTACCATCCCAATCAGTATGGAAGGCCCACTGTGGGGTGGTTGTCCGCAATAACAAAAAACTAAAAATCAATAACTCCTCTTTGTATCTTCATGGCCACATCCTGGTAGCAACAATCACATACCAAGAGAACACAATTTTGATAGCATGCATCTAAGCATCATGTACCACAGCTGATAGAAAATAATTCCTCAAAACCATCCCAACGCTCATCCTCCCACCAGATACCATCCTGCTGGGCGACTTCAACTGCTGGTCTAGCCCCAACATGGATCAATGGCCTAACCTCAGGGGATACCCCCTGGGGCACATCAAATTCTGTGCAAAGAAGGCATCCCTTGGCCTACACAATACCCTCCCCAAGGTCACCACTCCTCACCCACATAACCCGTCCCAACATACGCGAGGGAACACTCATTTCAATGAGCTTAATTAACTTCATCCTCACCCCAAAATTCACTGCTCGAATATTTTTAACTTCTTGACAAAAAATATCAAATTATCCAACCAAAGACTCATTTCAGTGCAAATTTTGCCAAACCTGAATCCTAAACTGGCGTCAAACTGGAGGAGGTTACACCCAAAAAAATTATAAAATTTCCCAAATTATTTGACTGGGTCAAAAACAAGACCACAAATCCCAAATTTGTAACTCCATTTGTATTGGACCCCATCACAACTTTGACAAATTTAACATTGGATTAATAAATATAACTCGTCATTTCGCCTCATGAAAGTAAACCGCTGACATAACCACGATCAGGTGCACCTTGGCAGAACTGGACCACCTCAAGCTCAACACCTTGAATTCTAACTACAGCCCCAACTGGGGGTGGAAATGGGTGGAAATATCCGCCTGCCTAAACGCCCTCATCTTTGAACACCAGCACAGAATCAAAGTTTTGAGAAAAGGTAAGTTCATAAAAGAAGGCGAAACTTGATCAATATACTTCTTCTGCCAATTTCACTTTCGCAGCAACCAGCCTGCATGCACACAGGTCTGTTATGATGATGGCACCGTGGCAACTGACCCAGCATAGGTCAAGGTAGAAGTACACCACTGCTACACCAAACTATACTGTGACACCCCAACTGACCCCAAAAAATTAAAAATTTTATGCACACCACTGGAATACAAAGCACACCTCCAGGCTATAACCTTATAAACCTAATCACACAGGAGGAGCTCTGGCACACAGTCCGCGGTGCATCATGTAAAATTTGCCCAGGGCCTGATGGGACACCTTAAGAATTTTTATAAAAGATATTTCAAGCAAATCGCCCCTCTCCTCTTGGCATCAATAAACCAGTGCCTTATGGAGACACGCCTCCTACCTGGTGGCCAGGACTCCTATGTCATAACCCTGTTTAAAAAGTGTGACAATCTGGACCTGGCCAACTAACACCCAATTGCACTCTCTAACACTGGTACAAAACTATTAGCAAAATTTTTAGCCACCAGATTAGGCACATTATCCTACAAAGTCTTGTCACCCAATAAGTTTGGGTTCATACTAGGGTGTTCAATATGGACCAATATAGACTCCATCGCCAACATATGCCAGTCCAAAGCAACTGGAGCCCTGGTTTTTCTAGACCAGGAGAGGGCATATGACCGCGTTAGTTGGCCGTACCTGAAGGAATTCCTTAGCGCCTTCAAACTCTCACCCATATTCATAAACTGGGCGATGCTCCTAACAGAATCCGGATCCATGGCTGTATGCGGCCCTGGCTTACTGCTAAACAATATCATACCACACAGAGGTCTCAAACAAGGGGATTTCCTCAGCTCACTGCTGTATAACTTCAGCATTGATCCGCTCCTCAACGTCGCTGACTCAAGCCTTATGGGCATAAACCACAAGGCCAACCAACAGTTAAGATACTGGCCTTTGCAGATGACTGCATGATAAGTATAGCTAACAACAATGATGCCCGACACCTGGAATGCACCCTGGAGGAATATTTTATTGTGAGTAATGCGTCTCTCAGCAAAAAGAAAACGTAAATAATCCTCCTATGCAAGTACACTAACAACTGGGCCACAACACCCAAACCCCACAGCCCACACAAAGAAACAACCACTCATCCTGCCCTTCGCATCATCTCCTTTAACAAACCCTGTCCGCCACCTTGGGATATGGCTGGAAACAGGGGGTATGCCAATGAGACTTTGAGAACAACATACTACAGCGGATGTCCAACTGCGTCACCTCCCTCAAGGGAAGATCCTCAGGACTAACGGGGCGAGTAATGGTTGCCAAATCAATCATCTTCTCAATGCTGTGCTCCCCGCCCACACAATATCCTTCTAACCTACATTATGTCCTCAGTCAGCGCACTTGTCCAGGGATGGCTGTGACCTGGGTCCTGGCCACTTGTACAGGTGGAAACACTCTTTGGCCCATGCTCCATCAGAGGCATGGGCCTAATAGACTTTGAGGTCCACGACAACTGCATATTGGGCACCTGGATAGAGGAAGTCCTAGCCCCAGACCTCCCACAACAACACTAGTCTAGAGCAGCGTGGGCCAACTTTGCGCAGGTGCTCAAATTATCCAACCCACACAACCCGTCCAGCCTGCTCACATATTGTCATGGAAATGGCAGAAGAAGTTTAGACTGGCCTGCCAGTTGGGATGCGTATGCACCCAAAAAGCAAGCCAGAATGCCAGTGGCAATGCCAACCAAATGACGTGGTATGGAGCCAGGCATTGAGAAACGATGAATTATTGGTGTAAGACAATAGTGAATATGATCCCGAGAACAAACCAAATTGAGGTCACCCCAGACCCTGGAGGTCTTGCTGCAGGGGGCAGAACCACAGGTATAGTTTCAACAAGTTCACCAGTATATGGGGCTGATTTTACTGGGGAGACAAGGGGGCGGACCCTTGCTTGAAGATGGTGGACATAAGGCCACAAGATCCCAGTATATTGTTGACGAAAGTTCATAACAACAGAATTAAATTGCCAGAAATATCTAGCTCGCTGAATTCAATCTACGACAGTGGGGGCCATAGTGACCATGAGTACAGGTAGAGCCCATCTGGTGTATGGACTGATGGGCCACCAGGGAAAAGCCATTGTGAATGCAGCCAGAAGGAAACTAAGAAAATCAAAATTGATTGGTTTTTGAGATGTTTTTTAATTGTGAAGGAAAAGGAAGAAAATCGACCAACAATTTTCTCAGTGAAATGCAACTGATTAGCAGTGGTCAATTGATGTGAGGACAAGCCAGGATTGAAACCCTCAATTTCAACCTAACCAGCAAATTATTCAGGAATGGGGCGGATAAGTTCACTAGTAACTGACATTGAAGAATTTGGCATTAGGCTGAGTCACTGTCAGTTTGACCTCGAACGTCTGAACTGAGGCTCAACTATGTTTCTAATAGTTGATGTGATGGCATTTGGCCTGATGAGCAGTGGGAATCCCCCAAGGCCACCCCACATAGGGGCGGTCCCTTTTGGTTGGGAATGGGTTCAGGACTCTCAACCCGCCCAAGCCAGTCGCTGGACTGTTCATTTGGTCAAAAGTGTTGTGTCAGCTGCAACGCCCAATTTGCTAGAAGGGAACTTTGAACCCAAGTCGATGGTGCCCTATGCTATTACCTGCACATTGGGTATCATCCCCAACAATTTTATGGGGGGTTGATTTTTGCAATCATAGTATTAGCTGAATCAAAATCATCAGCAATTCTGGCCAATGGATCAGTCTTCATCCTTTTCCGACTACCTGGAGTCCAAACATTGGGCTGACTTCCACTTGATTTTGGGCTGATTAATTTCATTTTGGCGATCTTGGTGCAGATTTCTCTGATTAACTGTACTAGTTCTGCTGAGGTGAGTGTGGGCACTGGGGGAGAATCCCAAAGCAGAAGAGTTGTTATCCAGTGCTTGTCTACCACGTGGTTGAGGTCGCCCTGGGTAACAAGGGATACAGTCGCCCTCTTCGATACCTTCTTACACAGGAATGGGAAAAGGGCCCAATCAACAGCCAGGGGACGTTCCCCGGGACTTACACATACCTTGCAAACTGCCCCAACGCAGCAGGCCCACATGGAACCCCCCCATCACTTCAAGCGACTCCTCCACACTATTAGGCACATAGGGTTTACTTTCACTCTCACAGGCACTAGTCAGGGAAAGGGAAGGCTCAGAGCTCACTTCACGCTAAGGAAACTAGACGACTACCCCCAGATGGACACACACAATGTGGTCCCATTCATCACAATATTTGACTACCTGGATGCTTTAGACATTCCTTACGACCTCACAACACAGAAGGCAATATTGAGGCTAACTCTATCATCCGCTCCTCCAGTCAAGGGTAAGTGCTAACACCTGGAGTTGCCTCAGAATAACCCACAGAACAGCAGATCGCTCAAACTCTATTCATGCAGCATAAGAAGTGTGTGGAGGGGATGGCACCCTGCACCACCGCCTCAAAGCATGCCCCACATCTATAGCCATATGGTGGGAAGTTACGCGTCTGTTAGGAACCCACAATGACTAGGATCTTTAATCTCCATAAGCCTTTTCGCACTCCAACTTGAATCCCTGATACCAACCACACTTTACTCCCTGATAGTCGTAATTGCACTGTGGAAAATCCACACTTTAGCACTGGATGTCTTCAAAGGAACCGTGCCAACCATCCGTGGGACAATCAGAAGATTTCACCTGCACCTACTGGAACACTTTCAAGCCTGAATATATGGATACAGGATGCAAAAGCAACAACAACTCGTTGTATCATGGTTCCAAGTCTGGTTTCTGCATATGGACCCCTTCCTCCACACTTGCTCCATAAAAGGGTAAACCCTTTTAGAGTAAGGCATCCAACCCCCCTATACCTGGCGGTACCAGCTGGCAACAGGAGTAGCTCGTCTACTCTGAGGGTGCCTAAATCTCGTTATACTTTACCTCCCCCTATCCCATTACAAATATTGGTATTGTCTATCCCCTGATCGGATTACCTTTGTTAAATAAATAAAGAAGTGTGGTCTGGACCAACTATAAAGTTCACACCATACAGTAAGGGCCAGAAATTTTTTGCCACCAGGATAACAGCTAAGCACTCTTTCTCCATGACGGTTTGCTTTCTCTCAGCTTTGTAAAGAATTGTGCTGTAATAGGACACCGGGTGGTCAATGCTTCCCTCATCCAACTGAGAGAGAATGGTTCCTAAGATGGGTCAGAGAGTTATTAAAAAAGATGAATGGTTTTCCATAGTCAGATGTCAAATATCAGTTTTTTCAACAAACTCTTCATTGACTCAAATGCAGTTCTTTGCTCTACTCCCCAAATGAAAGGGGTATTTTTGGAAAGCAAATAGACAAGAGGTTTGGTGAGCTGAGAGAAATTAGGGATAAATCGATGGTAATATCACATAATTCCTAAGAATAACTGTATGTCTCAGAGGCTCATGGTTCAGGCATCTTTGAGATTGCTTCAACCTTAGTGTATAAGGGTTATATTTCTTCCCGCAATATGGTTTGTCCCAAAAATTTCAGTTTCTGTTGGAAGAAGGTACCTTTTGCAAGTTTTAATGTGATGCGGTTCTCTCTTAGTCTATAGAAAACAAACTTGAGATGGTCTAGATGATTGAAAAAGGTTTTTGGAAAATACATTTTGTCATTTAAGCATATAATCACATAGCTTAATTAACATCTTGCATGATGTGATCCATTGCCTAAAAAAATGAGGTAAGAGCTTTGCATATTCCTTGAGGGAGCTGTGAAGGTTGGACTAATCCTTCCATGTACATCTCCTTCATTTTTTTTGATATTCTGGTAATAGATTCATGTGCTAATAAACTTTGTGTAAGGTATATCATTGAGAAGAAATTTGATCCAGAGAGTCAGGCCAGAGCATCTTCAATCCATGGAATCAGATAGTTGTCCTTTTATGTAAAGCTGTTTAGCTTACAGTAATCCATCACTCTTATGTAACCACCATTATTCTTCTTTATAAGTAACAGTGGGGACAACCATGGACTCTGGGAGAGAATAGATAAGCCAGCATACAATAATTTCTTGAGCTTAGTTTTCATGTATTTCTCTTCTACCTTCAACTTCTTATATGGCTTTGATCAGATATGGGTTGATTCCCCAACATTAAAAATATGTTTCAAGTCTTTCATGTGACCATAGTCAACATTTGACGTGGGGAAAACATCGTGATAGTCTTCAGTATTTAATGCACTTTCTCAAGTTGCTCCTGAATTAACTTATTGGATATTTGGAACATGAGGGATAGCGCAAATTAAATTATTAGTTGGTTGGCCAAATCAAGTTGAGGCAATAAAATGTGTCTTGTTATTTATATCAACAGGAAGTAATTGGTCTTTCCAATTTATGACGTTTCTTCATTAGGATCTCTTGGTTGGCTAAGTTTCTAAGTATTAGCTTAAAAAGGTCAATGATAAGCTGGATTGAGGACTCCTGGTAAAGCTCTGGGTTTAAACCTACTTAATCCATCGACACTAGTAATATAAAGCAAAAAGTTTGAGTATTTACTCAGGGTTATTTTGGTAGAAACTACTCTTTGTTCTGCTGGGTTATATCTACCCTTAGTGGCATAAATTTGTATGCCATCTTCTCCATCTACAGAGTCAGGTAATTTGTTGTGTTTCTTTCAGAGGTAAAATATTGAAAATTAAAAAGAAGCTGGTTATTTGACCAGACAAGAGTATTCTTTCTTGTTGGAGTCTTTATTATCCAGGTTAAAATGAACTTTATAGTTGAGCAATAACAACTATCCTTCTTTCAGATTAATACTCCTTTTTATATACTCAATAACTGCGTCCTGATAAGTATATCATACTGTCTATTATCCAGGACAACTGTGGGAACTGAAAAAACTAACTCGGAAACTTAAATTAGCAGAAATGAATATTCACCTATCAGTTTTGGTGTTGTTCATACTGGCAGTGCTATAATATTGAGTGTATTAGAGTTCAAGGGTGAGCTTGATCTTATAGATTAGTCAGGACAACACAACATTAATCAGTGATCTCATATTCAAGATAGCCATAACTTTGATCTTCTAATTTCCACTTCCACTTTGGTAATGGTGCCTCAAAACTTCATTAGTAGGGCTAACATAATTTAAGTGGAACGTTGCATTGAGTTTTTGGGAAGTCTTGGTAAGCTTCCTGATCTCAGGTAGACTGTAAACGCTCAAGATGGGTCGGATCAACATGACAAGTATTGATCAGCATGATGCTGTATTAATTATTCTGGGGCACCTGATAACCTGAATGAGGTAAGTGCCTTTGGAAACCTGGGAGTTGTTAATATTTAAAGAGTTCAAGTAGTCTATAATGGAGAGCTCAGCAGAAGAACCTAAAATATAATAATCTGTGTCCTTTTAACCCCTTTCAGAGTCCTCACTGGATTCATTCTCAATTCACATGATTTGAATGATTGGCAAAGTTTTGCCTCTCGGTACTATGAGTCAGTTAGCTTTAGAGGTACTTGACCCTAATCTGACCTTCCTCTTCCTGCTTGGAAAGGGTAGGATTTCTTAACATATATCCTCATTATTTTTGGTCTTCATACATTAGTTGCAGCTTGTCTCCTCCTCCTTCTTAAGTTCTGCTTCCTCTATAGTATACACTCTGGGTTTTGTGGAGGCCTTTTGGGAAGCCTCCGGCTTGTGTGTATCAACCACATCAAGCAGGGCTTCCTTAATGTCTAAGGCAGAATTATAGCTTCACTTGACGGATGTAAAGTACATGGCTATGTCAGGTTATTATTTAACCAGCAATGATGATGGTTACGCCATCGTCCAAAGTAAGAATTTTTAGGTCATTAGCTTTGTGCCTCAATATAGAAGCAATTTATGATTTTGTCTGGGGTTTCATTTTGGCATAATGCAATTTTCGTATAGGTATGTTTCTTCATACTCAGGATTTGTTTGGATCCAAATTTTTGATGATCGCTTCCTTCACTTTTTTCCAGGTATGCGTGTCATCAATAAGAGGTACCATAACATCTTGGGCCTTATGGTATAAACACGATAAAATATGCTTAATCTTCCTTGACAATTTAGCCACCCCTTCCATCATAGCTTCATAGACGTAAGGAAAAGTGTGATACTCCCTTTTCCAGGTGTAAACTTGTCTTTAAAATAAGACTTAAAGGTATTGGTATCCAGTCTTGTAATGACATGTACCCCAGGAGCTTCAGATTCAGTAATTTTAACTCTTGCGCCACTCTGTTCAACTTTTCATTTAGGTCAACATATTTTTACTGTAGAGGGTTCAGATGTTGCTCTATTTCTTCCAGGGTAAGTCTCAGCGTAACATCTAGCATCTTGATTCTTTTTTATTATGACTTTATTATTCTCCAAGTCCTTAATGCGGATGTCCGAAATCATAAATTTGTTGGTGAGCTGATTATTAAGTTTGCAAAAGCTCTTTCTTATCCTCTAAAACTTCAATGCGCCAATTAAAAGTCTACAACATTTATTTTCATTCAGTGCTCTAAGGAGTCTTGTCAGTCTTGGCTTTCAGCTCTTCTGTAAGAAGGTATAACGTTGTTCTGCTTTATTTAGGCATTGGTAGATATGAATAACTTCTTCACAATTGGGTGCTTTGCCCCTCATGTCGCTCTTCAATTTGTTAAGCCACTTAGTAATAGAAAGAGTGGATGCTTGAGTCACACGGATGTCAGGTATTTTTTGATATGGGCTACTTGGAAAATGATACAATGAGATACTGATGAAGTCATAGAGGTTTATGAGCCTCCATCTCATCAATTGTTTATAGGGCTTGCTCTAGCTGAGCCTTAAGGAGGGTGATCTGTTCTTCCTCCTGTTAACGGCTAGTATAAGATTGGGATGCTATTTCGCCATGATCTTTGATATCTTGTCTTCAGAGATGTTCAGAAATGCATCATTTAATTATTTGGAATTTTTGTTTGACTTTAATACATCCTTTCAGAGAAGCTTCATTTCTCCTCCACATACTTGATAACACTGGAAATAAATAGTCACCACTTGATTATAGAGCTGAATAATGTAGGAACGGTTTCTTCAATCAACTATCAGCCATCCCAGTAGTGTGTGATATAAAAGATTATATACCTGTTTGTAGGCCATCCATAAGACCTATTTAGTATTGATGTGATGGTGGAGCTCCTCATTATGGACTCCTAGTAAATGCATGATATGAAAGAGCGCAGGGTGTACAAATCTCATGATATAGCGAGATAGATTCACACTTGATCTATAACTCTCTTGATAGCGATGGATTCATACAGGTTCATAGGAGTAATGTCCACGGTGGATGTACTTTTGTGGATGTCTCTTTCTCTTGGGTAAATGACCGCAGAAAGTAACTCCCAAACTCCTTCGTTAGTGATCCAAGTTAGATGACAAGATTTTGAAATCTCTATAAGATTATTTTAAATTCTACAAACGTTACAATGGGTGGACTTCAATTTCTAATCATATTCTTTGCCATTCCTTTTGTGCACCCAGTGGGTGACACTATCAATTGAGTTATCTTCCATAGGCCGGTAACGCCAAAGTCACAGTTCAACCCCTGTAGTGAGCACCAACCTGTTGGGCTTCCATTTAGAACTCAATGGTACTATGCCCAAGAAGACTGACAGTCAATACTTGAAGCCTTTTAAGACGCAAAAAAGTATACTTTATTAAAATGTGTCAGGTCACCGCTTATGTCCCATCAGCTAGGATCCACCCTACAGTAAGTATGGAGAAATGGACTTATTAAAGTCAAGTACCAAAAACGAGATATAGAATAAACAACATACACTATTATAGTATAAAATAGGGGGTTTTATGTCACATTTAACAATATAAACCCCAAAATGAAGAGAAATATTAAAAAATGATAGTGGAATCTGGAAGTGAAGCTCTTGGCTAGGTAATATATTACAGATGTTATAATGTCTTTGCAGCCCAATGTTAATAGTGTAGTAATGATTATTGAATGCACCAAGCTGTATGAGATTTGGTATCACTTATGTTGATTGATAGGCAAATTCTTGATTATTACCCTTTTGCAGGTTCATCTTAAGTTACTGCCTTATGAGCCACCTTAAGTAATGGTCACCTGACCCTCTGATGATCCTTCATTTTGATTAGGCAGTACATCATCTCAGGGTATCTTAGGCTTAATTTGGTCTGACAAAAATTTCAAGGTTGATTTAAGTCATATCAACTATCGATTTTCCCAGTGATTTAAGGGGTAAATCCTTTAATACCTTTTTGGGTCTATGCGTCAATTTTATTGTAAGAGTCAGGTGGTCAATATTCTCCCATTGTTGGATTCATGCTTGCTGGTTACTCTCAGGTGTAAATTTAAAGCAGGATTTCAACAATTATTTTGATATTTATTATTTGCTAAATTAATTGACGCACTTACAGTATAAAAACTAACAAGTAATTTATATTATTAATTCCAAGTTGGAGCATGGGTGTGAAAAAACAATCTTTTATTAGTTCATGGCTCCCACTACTTAAAGCTCATAGGCTAATAGTGGGGTGGCGAGAGTTCATAATAAGCAGGAGTAAACTTTATTTGTTAAATGGCATTCTAACTTACCAAAACGCTTGACATTCCCTTCACCTTGTGATATAGATTGAATTAGGTATCAAGTTCAAAGCTGAAAGGATGTAACCATGAGATAAAAATTTAGTATATGCGCTCCAATAAGCTATTTGACATAAACTTAGTTTACCACTTATTGGAGTTCCTATTGATTGTTTAGTAACATATTTGCATCTCCTGGTACCCCCTTCAAGTCTATAAAAGGGGGGTTTTGACTTATCGTTAGACCAGATTTGAGTTGGTGCTGGGGTGGTCTTCCCCATCATTTGAACTATTTTCACCCAAAACATTATTTTTCCTTAAGCGAGAATCCAATTGTCCACCACCTATCATGTCCAATATCCTGGTATCAAACAATTTTATTTATTAAATGAGAACACAGTAAATTTTAGATCACTGAGGTTACTATCCATAGCCTGCTTGAAGGTTATGGGGCATTGCATAGCCCCTGTGGCATTTTAGTGGGTTGGTAGAGGCCCTGGCTGTAATCATGGTGCATTTTTCTGCTCCTCTTTGGGAAACTTTATCTGCCAGTTGCCAGAAATTATTTTCATGGCTGATAAATATTGTGCTCCGCCCAAGCAGTCTAATACATCATCAATCTGCAGTAAAGAATAAGAATTATTTTTGGTAACAATATTAAGCTTGTGATTGTCTATTACCACGTAGTTTGAATCATCCTTTTTTGTAATAATCAACACTGGGGAGGCTCAAGAGGATCTTGAAGGGCACTAACATTCAGTGTTGCACCAGTTGATTAATTTCATTTTTAGCAACTTTATCCATCACATTTAGTCTAATTTTTTAAAATGAATTTGTGGATGATTTCCAGTTTTATATATGGTGTAGCACATTGTGTGCACAACCCAAATTACAGTCATCTTTTACAAAAATAATGTTATACTTCTAAAGAAATGACAGCTCTTGATCTTTTTCATCCTCAGTTAACCCAGCTAGGATTTCCTGAAGTACTAAAGAACGAGCAGATTGCTCAATATTGCCACTTAGGCCTAGTCATTAAATTAATCAAATTTATAATTTATAAATTTATTTGAGGTACGCCAACCAGGGGATGGAAAGAACCAAAAATCAAAACAAAACAAAAGAACCAAATCAAAAGAACAAATAAGAAAACAAAACAAAAACATCCAATAAGTTGGGTGTGGAAACCGCTAACCCACTAAGGCAGAGGGTGAGGAGGGTTTGGGCGGGTTTTCTGCAGAAATACTGTCATGACAATGTCATTATGCTTGAAGAAACGGACTAAAGCAGATAGCCAGGGCGTTGGGGCATCAGCGTAGTGTGGGTGGATGGCGGTGTAGAATGAGTTTTCCTCCTCTTCATCTAGAGCAGCGTGGTAGATAGCTTCAACAAATTCCACTAAGTGATGCTCAGCTTTAAGTGGGCATCATGAAGCTGGTCAAAATTAAAGATACTTTGGCAGGTGATTTTATCTGATGGGTTAAATTCCGCTAGTTTATCACCATGCATGACAGCAGCTTTGGCATCATCAAACAATTTTGAGATATTGCTGCAGGATGATTTGGTGAAATTAGGGGGAAAGTAGAGTGTGGGCAGCCCTAGTTGATATTGAGCTATGGATTGGGCCACTGCTTTGTGTAGGTTTGGGCAATGGGGGGAGATTACCAATGCAAAGGTGAGCTGGTGGTCACTTTGGTAGGGGGCAGCATTGGGTTTAGGAGTGAAACGTTTGGGGAATGGGGTATTGTCAAAATCAGAGATGAAAAATTCAGCCTGACCATAATCAAATTGGCTGAGAGGCTGACTGGAATCCTCACTCATGATAATGGTACCTGATTCATCAATCTCGGACAATAGGTCCAATGGATTTTGGTTTACTAGAATAGAGGATGAATTTAGGTGGGTAGGAGTCAAATAGGATGCTTAGGTATAAAGGGTGGTCCAAGCCTGACTCTGATTGGCGGGGGGTAGAATTGGATGGGTTAATATGGGCTGTTGATTTGGTGGGGGCCGATTCCCACTCTGGTCCATCAAATGGAATTGTTGAGTGGGAGGGGGCAGCAAACTGCCCCATTCAGAACCCACTAAATATGTATCTGAAGTCGCATCAGAGGAATTGGCTTAGGGGCAGGATTTTTTTGAATGGTTAAGCCCAAAGCAGAGGGGGCAGATTTGGCAACCATTAGCAACACAAGCCCAAAAGAAATTCTCAGGCGTTGCTGCAATACGAGCATGGGGGGATCTGATGGGCTATGGCAGGGTAGTGTGGGATTATGGTGGCTGTTGCACGAGGGGTGGCAAGGCGCTTTTCACCAGAAGGCACGGTGAAGATGAGGTTGGTCTGAATGCCATAAGCCATAAGTCCCGCCATCAGCTGATTTTAAAAAAGTTAGGTTGGAAGATGGGAAGAGAGGGATGCAAACAACACCACTAATGTGGTATCAGAAGGGAGGTGAGTACGGGTAGTAGGGATAGGAGTGGTTTTGTAAATAAGTGAAGTCAAAGCTTCTGCAGCATCCTCCTCCATCTGAAACCTATGTCAAATAGCCCTTAAAAGGGCGGACATTTATAAAACCAGCCAGTATGAAGGCAGCAGTGGCAAGCTCACCAATTGCTTTGTCAGCATATGTGAATAACCACCTGTAGTTGACATGGAGGCAAAAGCAAATGTTGAACTGAGGCAAGGTGAGAGGGTGGGGGCGAGATGGGTAGATGCGTGCTAGGTGTAGCGCTAAGTCCCTTGGGGTAAAAACCAGCCAGAGGAGTTTGGTGGGTATTCAAGTTCATTCACACGCATTTCCCTGCAGGGTAGAAAATTCTAGGGGTTAAAACACTGCTGCCCCACACTGGGGTGGCAGATGGCGGATCTGAGGACATCAAGTAGGAAGTAGTTGCGGCCAGATGGCAGTGGATAAAATAAACTGTTTTACTTTTATTAAAATTTTTTTAAAAGTAAGATTGAGTGGAAAGAAGAGTTTCATTAAAGTAACCAAAATCGAAAATTTTTTGAACTTCTCAACTGGTAGCACATTCAGAAAAGCAATAATCTAGTGTCACTTTATCTGATTAGGGTATATATACAGATGTTTATAAGCACCTTAATTTTGCTGTAATTGGGAAGGATAATCCCGGGCGCAGTGACATGTTCCAAATTGGAATGACAGGATGGTGTGAATAGATTGCTGTATAATCTTGGGGATTTTCCAGTCTAATCTCTGTCCTCACTACTACTTTATGGCTCACAGGAATGGTTATATGGCAATTGGCATGTGGTGGAATACCCATAGATTCAGCCATCTGGTTGAGTAACCACCGCATACAGGATCAGTCTACTGATAACTCTTGGGCACTATTCCATTCTTGAACTCTAAGTTGACAAACCCTTGGGTTCAAGGCGCCAGGGCCTCATCCATATGATTATAAAATAACAGAAGAGATCGTCCAAGATTTTAATGTATTTTACTAAAAATCAGCCTTAACTCCATGAGCTCTAATTAATGAAGTCTTAATAAGGAAAACTAATTTTGATTTGGGAGGATGATAGCAGGAGCAAAAATTACCAGTAAGCTGAATTTCAGCGGCAACACAATGTATGCTCCTTCAGAAGTTGTGGTCTGAGGGCCCGCCATACCATAGATTTTTTTGATGATCATGTCAGGAGCTAGTTCCAGCCTCACTAGTTTAGTGGAAACAATACTAACTAGTGCCCCAATGTCCACAATTGCACATACCAAAAACTAATTTACTAAAAATATAATTATATTTTTGCATTTAAAAAAGTGTCCACCAGATTAATGATAGTATATCATAAGTGTCTGCTTGACTTAAAAAATGTTTGAATCTCCATGCCCAGCTCAGGGCTAGATTACATTATAGTCTCAATAGGCATTGCCACTTGGCCCCCGTTTAATCAGTGAATATCACTAGAGATAATTGGGACCTCTTGTACTTTAATTTTAAACTTATGGTTTTACTATCATTTTTGGTGACAACTCAACTTCATATTTTTTCAAAGCGATTGGACACAACTACTCTATCTTCAGATATTACTCGCTGAACCACTAGAGGTGAGGTGACGCTGTCATATTTCCTCCATACAGAGGGTGGAAACAGAGGTTTTTTTGTACTTGGGATTTTTTAGAAGAGGTATATGTAGAAAATTTCCTTTTCCACTTCACTTAACTTTCCCAAGTCTGCATCTTTTTTGGGGTCCACCAAATGAACCCTAGCCTTAGAAACCTGACTTATGGAAATGATTGGCATCATGCCACAAATTCTTTAAAAGATAACAAATGACCTGATCAAGATCAGACTTCTTGAAATGAGGGCCATATGACCAACTTAGTCCTTAGATGGGAGATACCAAAGTTAGGTTATCACTTGGCACCTGTAGACTTGTATTAAGTGCTTCAGATGTGACAGAATAATGACGGAGATAATTCACCAAGTGTAATATCATTATCCTTATTCAGAACTGGTATCAGAACGTGATACAATTCTGTGTAGGGCTCATATACGTGGTGGAGAGCGACCTGGGCATCAAAATCATTTTTAACGTTAGCCCCAGATAATGTCTGCGCCTCCAAATTAAAGAGTTTGACAAATACTTAACAAGTTCATATCTTTTAAAAGAGCTACTAAGAAATTCTATCTTACATGTGGACATCCTCTTAGCTCAACAAAACTTCATAACATGAAGGATCTTGGCGTTAAGGTAGGACACGCCAGCCTTATTTTAGGCTTGGAATAACTGACTCCTAATTCTTGGAGTCCAAAAAGTTCAAAACCGCTGCCAACTTAGTTGTCTCAGGCGCTCTAGCCATACTAATCTCAAAAAGATCAAAAGATTGTGCACGTTTTCCCTCTTATTGAACTTCAGTTGCATTAACAGGCTTAACCAGTAATCGATTTTCATGGATTTAGGGCTGAAGGGCCTGAGATGTTATTATCTAACCTCTTGGGTTACTAATATGTGAAGGGGAAGGGAAACAACTGTGTGATGCCATATTGTCAGGGTGCGCAGAACCTTCAACGGTCAAAATGAAGGGGGAAGCACCATGATGATTACACATAACCCGCTCTTTATCGCCCTCACTACCAGGTATTTTAAGAAGGTTTCCTCAAGTAACTTGGCCTGGACAACACTAAAAAAATTTCTGATGTATCTCCAGCTTAAATTGGCTATTTAATACAGAAAATGGCAGCGTTCCGCCTGAAACGTAATTTTGATACTATCAATTGTTTGGTTAGCAGTATAAAAGTCTGCCTTTAAGGCAATATTTTCTCTCTAGAGATCTAAATTTTTGTTCCTGAGTTTACAGTTCCACAAATAGAGCATCAAGATCCTGGATCAATTGGCACTAGAGCAAACCGATTCATCTATACCTCTAACTAATTCCTTCATTTGACAATCATAATATAATAGGATATCAGAAGGTAGGCCAAATTCTTCCTTCAATTCTGCTCATAATTTACCAATCTTGTCAGAATAATTTGAAAAGGCTTCTTGGCCAGGCTCTTCAATGTCCAAAAGTCACGCTACCTCTTCTGGAAGGTAGTCCTCAACTAAGTGACCAGAATCCATACTTTTAGATATACTACACAGAAAAACGGGATTGGTCCCCTGTAGTGAGCACCAAATGTTAAATTATCTAGGGCGTTATATTACAAGCGCATAGGACAATACATAAAAGTATGAGGTACAGTTTGAGGACAGTAACCTTGATCAAAAACACAATAGAAAGTCTTATATACAGTTTTTAGGGTTTTATTAAGAAAACTAAGGAGCACACTGTAGTATCAGATAATGACAGAGGCTCACAGGATCTCTCAGGTAGCATCTAGGTAGACTAGTAAAGCTTTCAATAAAGTTTCCTTTCACAGATGACAATTCCACCAGCTATATTATGGCTACCAGATTCCTTTTAGTGCTTTCCATGATTACTAAGCAGCACTCCCAAATGGTAGAAAAAATCATAGTATCTAAATTAAGTCAATAAGTGGATAGCTAGGGCTTAAGGCGTTTTCATAAAAAAAGATGCAATATGCTGGATGTAATCAAATTACCAGTGGATAGCCAAATAGATATAAGGACCCTATTACTGATTATAAGTTGGCATGGGCTAAGTAAAATAGTGTACTAAACTAAAATAGGAGTTGATATGGTAATTAAGGCCACGGCGTCATTGAACTTAAATAAGGGATCAAAAGTTGTTCTGGCGGGGATTTAGGGATTTCATTAATAGTAATTTGATAAGTGAAGCCACTAGTTTTTAAAAACTTGGGCTGAAGGGAGAACGATTTACTATAGACAGATAAAATCTTCTATCTACTATCTAGCTACATTAAAGAATAAGATATTTAAGAGATAAATTTCAGATGGTAGTCAAACCAATTACAACAACGACTCTATTTGCCAATGCTTCATTAAAAAATGAACCAGCAGAACTTTTGTTTAAGGAAGATACACCTACGACTCATGCTGCCTCGACAGCTTTGATACCAATGGGAGGATCAGTTTCCGCTATAACTTACAGGAGAGTGTCTGTAACTCTCCCGTTCCCAGAGAAGTGGTGCAGGGTGCACCGTTACACTGCAAGAAAACTAATCATTATTGAGATGGTAAACAGGACACCGCTGTGGATGCCAGAACAGAGGGACCCTAGGGCTAGGGCTTACAACGTGGAGTATAGTAGTAAACAACTAATAAACCACAAAACTTGGCTTGAACCCAAAGGGGAGTCCGTAGCCAAGTGTGGATCTGTGCAGGAGGGCTTGGGTGCCTCGAGCTTGAGGGGACCAGGGCTGCCCAGGGCGCACCAGATCTGGTAGATATTTGGGTAGAAATAGATTTATCAACGTTGTTGGAGAACTTCTTGAGGAGGTCCACGCACAGGTTCGCCTAAGGAACCATTTTTTATAAACATAAAGATAATAGAAGATTTTTATTAGGAAGTCAACCAGCAAGGAAGGATGGTCTTAGGAAGCATACTTAAACAATTGTATGAATCATTGATTGGTGGAAGTAGTGATAAGCCTAAGTGAACCAATAGGCACACGCTTCCATCTGCCTGAGTACTATAACTTGAGATTGACCAAAGCTTAGTTATTGATTGTAGGCACAGCTGACCCAATTTAGAAATTTCAAAAATTGAATGGGTTTAAAACACCGTTTGCTGAGCAATTGAACAAAACCATTGTCAAGAGAGTGTCCGTAACTCTCTCATTCCCAGCAAGGTGATGTGGGATGTAAACCCACACTGCTAGGGAACTAGCCATTAGGAGAATGGGAAATAAGGCACCTCGAATGGTGCCTGTGCAAAAGGGACCCAAGGCAAGGGTGTAAAGCGCGACATATAGTACCAGGTAAGCGAGAAACAGCACATCTTGAGTGGACCACAGATGGGAGTCCATAATCAAGTGTAACTTGGTGCTAGTAGGTTTGGGTGCCTCAATCTGGAGAGGACCTGAGCGGCACAAGGGAGCACCTGGGATTTTGGTAAATTGTGATAGGAGGTAGTGGCCCACATAGTTGGAGACCTCCTCGAAGAGGTCCACCACCAAGTTTGCCCATGGAACCATAAGTAAAGTGTAAAGTAATGTATAAGTTTATTAAGAAAGTCAACCAACGAGGAATGTTGGTCACGAAAACGTATTTAAAGTGGGTTGGGGGAATTAGGGTTCTGTGGAAGTGTGCCCAAGCCTTAACTCTCCAATAAACAAACGCTTCCATCCATTTTTGTAAAATACACCAAAAGTGCCTTCACTTGAGTGATCGATTGAAGCTGTATTTTATCTGAGCTCCAGATTTTGTAACAAGAATGGGATTTGAACCCTCGCTCTCCAATTAAATGAATTGAACCATCTTCATTTGTAATGTAAATCGTTCATTTCAGTGTCTGGGCTGAGATAAGGGGCTGGGCGTTTTGCACTCCATTAGTACCAACCTGGGCATGCTTTGCTTGCACCCAGAGTTGGTCTATGGTGTGTTTCAGGTCAGGAAGTGACTGAAGTTTCACCTTCTGGGTCTCCTGTCGCCCAGCCTTATCTTTGGCATTAGTTCCCACTATTAAGTCATCCAACCATGACATTACCCTCTCCTCCTTCTTAGGCTCCACCCCCCCTCCAGGGGCATTTGCTAAGGAGAAGTTCTTATGTGCTGGTGGCAACTTCATAGCAGCAACGGCTGGCTTAGGCTTAGATCCTGCAGCCTCAGGTAAACGATTATGGAATGATTCTATCAGGTCTTGGGCATGTACACAATCCCGTGCTGGCATCCAACTGTTCTCAGCTGCGTCAAACCCCTTTCAGGATACCAGGGCTTGAGACGTTGCTTAACCCAGCGGGAGGCTACTATTTCCTCCACTTCCCATTATGGCACCCCATCCACAAGATAATCCTCCGGAGTCGCAGGTGGAGGGCCCTCAAACAATGTCAATTTTATTTCATATATGACGGAGAAGATTCAGAACGCGGAGGGAAGATCCAACTGGTATGAGGCATGGCCTATTTTTCTAACTACCCGGTAAGGACCAATCCTCTTTGGACCCAGTTTTTTGCATGGCTGCTTGATAGGGATGTTGCGAGCATCAAGCATCACGAGATCCTCTTCCTTGTATGCTGGACCCACTCAGTGCTGCCCATCGGAGTTCTCCTTATAAACTAGCATAGCCGCCTCCAAACTTGTGGATACCCCCTGATGGACCTTCTTGAGGGTCTTAGCAAAGTCCACCACTGCATCCACTTTGGAGTCACAGCTGGTCTCCATGTTAATAGCAGGGTTAAAGCCATGGTTGGCAAAAAAAGGGTGAACAACTGATAGATGAATGCAAAGTGTTGTTGTAGCTAAACTGGGCCATGGGAAGGTAAAAAACAATTTGAATGGTCTGCGGTGGTGTAACAACGCAGAAATTGTTCCAAGCACTGATTCACTCGCTCAGTCTGCCCATCTGATTGGGGGTGATAAGCATTTAAATGGCAGGGGCAGATCTGAAGAGTCTAACACAACTCTTCCCAAAAGATGGAGGTGAACTGGGGTCCCCGGTCACTTATGATTTCTCGAGGAACCCCATGAAGCGCAAATACATGGGCGACGAAGAGCCTGGCCATTTCAGCGGTAGTTATAGCTGTTCTGCAAGGAATAAAGTGAGCGAACTTTGTAAGGTCCACCACCACCATGATTAAATCATACCCATCAGAAACGGGTAACTTTACAATGAAATCCACTGATAGGGAAGTCCAGGGCCCTTCAACCTTTTGGACTGGTACCAGCAACCCTGCTAAAGGTTGCCAATTGGGTTTCATTTGATTGCAGATCAGGCACTCTTTACAGTACCGCCCCACCTGAGCAGGCAAGCCCTTCCAATTGTAAGTGCGTCATAGCAACTCCAAGGTCCTTGCTTTCCCAAGATGACCAACGGTCATTCCGTCATGATAGTCCTAAATGATCTCCAGGCGCAGTGGTCCAGCAGGAACCCATAGGCGCCCTTGAAACCATACCATCTCATCATTCACGTAATAACCCCTGGATAAGTCCTCCTGATTCAGGGCGCTATTAGCGAGAACAACAGTATATTCAGCTGATAATGGCTGAGAAAGAACTACCTTTATAAACATACTATATTATGCTGCATTTTGCAGAGGTGAGAGCGCTGGCATATGGACCATGGAATCAGGAAGTTGAGACAGAATCATATTTGACGGAATCACCAACCAGATTTTGTGAATTTCTACCTCCTTTGAATTGGGAGCCAAAGCAGGGTTGCGGCTTAAAGCATCCGCCAAACCATTCTCCTTACCCTTGGTGAACTCATAGGAAAATGTAAATATGGCAAGGGTCTCATGCCAACGGGTCTGACGTGGTGTTAGGACATGAAAAGCATGGTATTACAAGACTCGGTAGTCTGTGTGTACCCAGAATGGTTGGGAAGAGCCATGTAAGTGGTAACGCCAATAAATCAGCGCCTCCACCAATGCTAATAGCTCCTTGTCAAATAAAACCTAGTTTAACTCATGCAGAGACATTTTCCTAGAAAAATATCCCACTGGATGCTCAGACCCATCTTCACCCACCTGTAACAGGGCAGCAAAACAGGGTGAACTTCACCGCTTAGAAAGCATCCTCCAAAACGGGGGACCACTGAAGCACCTTGGCACCGCTGGCCTTATATAAGGGTGCTGCCACCTCAGAGAGATTGGGTGTGAACTTCTTGAGGAACGTACACGTCCCCAAAAAGCTCCTCAATTCCTTGACTGAGGTGGGGGTGGGTCACTCACGAATAGCCATCTCCTTGTCTGAAGTTATATGGCCTTGGTCAAAAACGACGGTGCTAAAAAAAGTAACCTGGGACTTGAAGAATTTACATTTGCTAATCTTGAGAGTAAGGCAAGCGGCCCTCAATCTCTCCACCACTTGTTGAATTGTACTGCATGTGACTCCTGATCAGGGAAAACACCAGGATATCATCCATGTAGGCAACCGCACATACCCCCAACAAGTCCCCCAACGCAGCATCAATGCGGCGTTGAAAGATGGCAGGGGCATTCTTAAGCCCAAAGGGCATAACCCAGAACTGGAAAATTCCTTTTCTGGTGCTTAATGCGGTTAACCACTCCTGGCCCTTCTTTATCCGGATTTGATTGAACGCATTGAGGCAGTCCAGCTTGGAGAAGACTTTCAACTTCTCCACATAGCGCGCAATCTGAGAATCTAAAGGGATGGGATAAGGCTGGGTGCAGTCACATTGTTTAAATTTCCATAATTGACACAAGGGTGTAAAGTTCCATCAGCCTTCTCCACAAAGAGAAGTGGGGAGCAGACAGGGGAGGTACGCTGAAAGATGGCACCTTTGGACAACTGCTCCTTCACTCACACATCTAAAAGCCTCTTCCTCCCGGACATTCAATGGATATATGGGGAAAGAAATACGCTCCAGATTTACAGTGAGTTTAAATTCACAATCAAACTCGGAATTTCTATAGTGTACTAGCTGAAGCTTCATCAAAAGAAGATGCCAAATCCTCCAAACAGGAAGGTAAGGAAAGTCCCACGGAGGGCTTCAGCAAAGGGGCAAGATAAGGAGTGGGAGCATTGGGCCAGTGGGGTTATTTGCCCTGGGCTTTATCCTCAGACAAAGGAACAATCAACTGGTGACCGTTTATCAAAGACAAGGATAGAGTGTTTTCTTTCAAATTAGTCCTGACGTCAAACTTCTGCCACCACTCTACACCCAAAATAATGGGGAACAAGAGGTTTCTGATAGCTTGAAACTGGTTGGACAATAGATATGAACCCACCTGGAAGTCAACTAACCCTATGACGTTTAGTGTGGGAATACTTTGGGAAGCCCCTCCCCTAACCATACCACCTGGCAAGTAATTTAACTCAAGGTAGTCAGCAAGGTCTTGGACAATAAAATTATTTGAGGCACCAGTATCCACAAAAATAGTTGTGCTGAACTTTCCAAATGAGGATGTAAGGGAAGCAGTCAACAAGAAGTATCCATAATGGGATTTATTCAAAGCAGAAAACGCCACCATCACACCAGAAAATTCTTCCTCTGGCTTGATCAAGCCATCAGGGTATGTTTTGGAATCATAGAAGGGGAGGGATAGTGGGCCACTCTTACTACTGAGGCCACATATCCTACCACACCTTCTGCTGGTGCATATACATCTTTATATTTATAACGAAGTTCCTTTTCCACCTTTCTGAGAATCCCAGATCATGGTAGGGGTCAAACGAGGGTTCTCAGGGGTAATCTGATGTACCAGAATAGGGTCCTTATCCAGGCTATATGAGCATATAAACGGCTCGTTTTGGGATATATTGCTCACATTATAAAACGCGTTTTCAGGCTCCAACAAACCCACACTCATTCTGAGGGTTTGGTGTACATCGATATCCAGGACCATCACCCCCAAGCCCAGAACCGATGCATCAGCATGCACCTCAGAAATGTGTTGGGGAGAAAAATGATAATGGAGTCCTTTTTTAGTTAAATTTGGGTTCAGACCCTCTGATGCTCCCAATTCCCGCCAAGATGGGGAGGAAATCAATGGGAAGCATCTCATGATTAAAGGAAATATCACTAGTTGAGGACGTGATATGTATAGGGGCGACCATGGGTGACATTATTGTGGCGGAATCATCTGAAACCTTTAATTCATTCTCAGGGCTAGATCCCTGTTCGGTTCTGAATTCAGAAAAACTCAAAGGATTAGAAGGATAAGATTCCTTCATTATAAGAGACGCGTGCAACTTTTCAGCTTTCAAATTTATAGGGTTCTATCTTATGATGGCCAAATTACTTGGCCCCTTCTGGGTTGGGGTGAGGAAACTACCCCAAAGGGTTTCAACAAGATGATCAAAGTTGGAAGGGGCAACTTCCAAATCGGGGAGTTTTGCATCAATATGTCCACGGTCAAATGAAAACCAACATTTTAACCTTGTCAGTTAATGGCAAAGCCTGGGCTTTTTCGAAGAATTAACTTAAATATACTTTCATCAGCCAACCCACTTGATGCAATGAAAAGAACTCGAATAAGGAACATAGGGATGCTTCATCAGGTCAACTCTGCTCCAAGACCCGCTCCAAGCCCTCCACTGTTCGCCACAAGAGCTGCTGGGTGCAGAATACTGCAAAAACCCAGTTGGCCACATTGGGGGACAACTGGGACAACAGATCCACTCCCCACAAAAGTGGACATGAACTAGACAAATTAAAAGTTTACCTAAAGAGGGTTTTGGCTCAAGGAAAGCCAAGGCCTGTTAAATTTCTGAGTAAATCTTGGGAGAAAGGTGGGGGATCATGACAACAGGATCACAAAAAGTCCGAGACCACCAGGTATGAGCAGAAAGCGTGGGCACTTCCCAATTGGTAGTTGCAAGAATAAGGCCGAGATGCACCAATACAAAACCAAATGAGAAAACTGTGGTGAGAACCATCATGGCAGTGACAAATGGTTAGCGCACCCAGTTTACTAATAAAAAAAGTTCCACACTGATAATTCTCATGCACATATAAAAAAAGGGTTGGTCGACTAATGTCAAGAGAGTGTCTGTAACTCTCTCGTTCCCAGCAAGGTGATGTGGGATGCAAACCCATACTGCTAGGGAACTAGCCATTAGGAGAATGAAAAACAAGCACCTTGAATGGTGCCTGTGCAAAAGGGACCCAAGGCAAGGGTGTAGAGCGTGACATATATTACCAGGTAAGCGAGAAACAGCACAGCTTGAGTGGACCCCAGAGGTGAGTCCATAATCAAGTGTAACTCGGTGCCAGTAGTCTTGGGTGCCTCGATCTGGAGGGGATCTGAGCGGCCGAAGGGAGCACCTGGGATTTTGGTAAATTGTGATAGGAGGTAGTGGCCCACATAGTTGGAAACCTCCTCGAAGAGGTCTGCCACCAAGTTCGCCCAAGGAACCATAAGTAAAACGTAAATTAATGGATAAGTTTATTAAGAAAGTTGACCAACGAGGAATGTTGGTCACAAAAGGTGTATTTAAAGTGGGTTGGGGGAATTAGGGCTCTGCGGAAGTGTGCCCAAGCCTTGACGCTCCAATAAACAAATGCTTCCATACAATTTTGTAAAATACACCGAAAGTGCCTTCACTCAAGTGATTGATTGAAGCTGTATTTTACCTGAGCTCAAGATTCTGTAACTCAAATGGGATTCAAACCCTCGCTCTCCAATTAACTAAAATGAACCATCTTCATTTGTAATGTAAATCGTTCATTTCAGTGCCTGGGCCGAGATAAGAGGCTGGGCGTTTTGCACCCCATTAGTATCAACCTGGACATGCTTTGATTGCACCTAGCGTTGGTCTAAGGTGTGTTCCAGGTCAGGAAGATCCTGAAGGTTCACCTTCTAGGCCTCCTGTCTCCTAGCCTTATCTTTGGCACTAGTTCCCACTATTAAGTCATCCAACCATAACAACCATAATCGTTAAGAATATAGCTGTTATTTTTAAACGCCCTTGGCATAATGCAGGTCTGAGCATCACGAACAATTCTAGACTAACCTGGTCATATCTGGCCTGAACATTGCGTTGTTCCAGGGTATGTTTGAGGTCAGGAAGGCCTGCTAACTTAATCTTTTTGGCCTCCTGACGACCAGCTTTATCCTTAGAGTTAGTACCCTCAATAATGTCATCAAGCCATGACACTAGCCTCTCATTCTTTTGAGGCTCCACCCCTCTCCAGGGGCTTTCGCCAGAGAAAAGTTCTTGTGGGCTGGGGCCAACTTCATAATGACGAAGGTTTGCTGCGACTTGGGTCCTGAAGCCTAGGGGAACTGCTCATGGAAAACTTTGATCAGATCCATGGCATGGGCGCAGTTGCATGCTAGTGCCCAACTGTTTTCCGCTGCATCAAATCCCTTCCATGTTACTAGATACTCAAGACTTCTTCTGACTCTGAATGAGGCTACAAACTCCTCTACTTCCCACTCCAGAGCCCCATCCGCGAGATAAGCTTCTGGAGTCTCTGTTGGGAGGCCCTCAAACAACGTAAGCTTACCTTTATGGAAGACCAAAAAGATCCAGAATGAGGGGGAGATCCAACTGATATGAGGCGTGGCCCACCTTTCTGACAATGCGGTAAGTCCTAATCCTCTTTGGTCCCAGTTTTTTGCATGGTTGCTTAATAGGGATGTTTCTAGAATCTAGCATCACGAGGTCTCCTTCCTTGTACACAGAACCTACCCATCTCTTTCCATCTTTTTTATCCTTATAAATTTGCATAGCTGCATTCAAGTTCATGCTCACCCCCCGGTTTACTTTCTTGATCATTTTTGCAAATTCCACTACTGCCTCTACCTTGGATCCACAACTCAACTCCATGTTAAAGGCGGGGTTGAAACTATAGTTGGCGAAGAATGTGGAACAAATGATTGATGCATGTTTTGCGTTGTTTTAGCTGAATTGGGCCATGGGAAAGATGGGAAACCCAGTATGAATGGTCTGCGGCGGTGTAACACTGCAGTAACTGCTCCAAGCACTGGTTCACTCGTTCTTCTGCCCATCTGATTGGGGGTGATATGCAGTTGAACAGCAGGGATGGATCTGAAGAGACTTATACAAGTCTTACCAAAAGACAGAAGAAAACTGGAGCTCCCAATAACTAATTATCTCTTGGGCGACCCCATGATGAGAAAACACGTGGGATACAAAGAGCCTAGCCATATTTGCCGCAGTTACTGTTGTTCTGCAAGGGATAAAGTGTGTAAACTTCGTAAAATGGTCCACCACTATATGATAGCATAATAACCATCAGATGCAGGTAACTACATAATAAAATCCACAGATACAGAAGTCCAAGGCCCTTCAGCCTTTTAAATTGGTACCAATAACCCCGCGAGGGGCAGGAAATTTGACTTCATTTGTTTGCAGACCAGGAACTCTTTACAATACCTAGCAACCTGCGCGGATATCCCTTTTAACTATAAGTGCACCAGATTATCCCTAGAGTTTTCGCCTCTCCAGGAAGGACAACAGTGATACCGTCATGATGGTCCTGGATGAATTTAAGGCGAAGTGGTCCCTCAGGAACCCATAGACTCCCATGAAACCACACCATCTCTTCCTTCACGTGGTAAGCTCCGGTAATAACCTCCTGATTTAACTCTCTCCTGGTGAGAACCATGGTATACTCAGCTGAAAAATGCTGTTAAAGGATTACCTTTCTGAACATACCATATTCCTCCGCATTTTCAAGAGGAGCAAGCGCTGGCCCATGAGCCAAGGGAGAGGGAAGTTGTGACACAATCTTTCCAAAGTAATCATCAAGTGGGTATAATGCATCTCTAATTCCTTAGGATTGGGAGTCAATTCATGGTTTTGGCTCAAAGCATCCGCTAAACCATTCTCTTTATCCTTTGTAAACTCATAAGAAAACATAAATTGAGCCAGGGTCTCATGCCAGCGGGTTTTCCATGGGGTCAAGACATGAGGTGAGCAGTAGTAAAACAAGGCACAGTGATCTGTACATATGCGGAAGGGTTGGGATGAGCCATGCAAATTATGACGTCAGTAATTCAGCGCCTCCACCACTGCTAATAACTCTTTGTCATATAAGGCGTGGTTTAACTCAGGCAGAGACATCTTCCTGTAAATATCCCAACGGATGCTTTATTCCATCTTCGCCTATTTGTAATAAGGCCGCTGCTATGGTAAAGTTGGAGGCATCAGTAGCCACAATGAACTCTTTTTTTGGTTCTACATGACAAAGGATGGACGTGAGTAACTGGGTGCAATTTACTGCTTGGAAGGCATCCTACAAATTGGGGGACCACTGGAGCACTTTAGCTCCACTCGCTTTATACAGGGGCGCCGCCATTTCAAAAAGATTTGGTATGAATTTCTTAAGGAATGTACATGTCCCTAAAAACTCCTCAATTCCTTGACCAAAGTTGGGGCGGGTCACTCACGAATAGCCTTCTCCTTGTCTGGAGTTATATGGCCTTGGTCAAAAACGACGTTGCCCAGAAAAGTAACCTGGGACTTGAAGAATTCACATTTGCTGATCTTGAGAGTAAGGCAAGCAGCCCTCAATCTCTCCACCACTTGTCGAAGGTGTACTGCATGTGACTCCTGATTAGGGGAAAACACCAGGATATCATCTATGTAGGCAACCGCGCATACCCCCGACAAGTCCCCCAACGCAGCATCAATGCGGCGTTGAAAGATGGCAGGGGCATTCTTAAGCCCAAAGGGCATAACCCAGAACTGGAAATTCTCATCTGGTACAGAACGCGATTACCAACTCCTGGCTCTTCTTGATCTGTATCTGAAAGAACGCGTTTAAACATTCCAGTTTTGAGTATATTTTCGCCTTTTCTACATAGCGAGCAATCTATGAGTCCAGTGTGATGGGATGCAAGTCTGGTACTGTGAACTTATTGAGATTCCCATAATCTACGTGTGGGATTAAGGTACCACGGGCTTCTCCACAAAAAGAAGTGAGGAGCATGCTGAAGAGGTATGCTGAATTATTACACCTTTATCTAACTGCTCCTTAACCCACACATCCAAGGCCACGTCCTTCTATACAGTTAAAGGTTAAATTTGGAGAAGATGTACGCACCAGATCAACAGTGAAATTGAACTCACAATCAAACTCTGAATGAGCTGGTAATACATTGTCTGAAGCCGCATCAAACGAAATTTTTAGTCCCTCCAAACAGGAAGGTAATGGTACCTCCAGAGTGGGCTTCAGCAACGGAGCAAGACTGAGAGTGTGGATATTGGCCAGTGAAGCAGATCGCCCTGAGAATTAGCCTCAGATAAGGAGACAACTATTATATGATCATTCTCCAAAGTTAAAAGCAAAAGTATTGTCTTTCAAGTTGATTTTGACGTCAAACTTTCGCCACCACTCTGCTCCCAAAAGAATTGGTTACAAGAGGTAATTGATATATTATTAGCAGTCAGCCAAATGGTTTTTTATAACTTGATAATTCACTAACCCCAGAACTTTAAGCGTGGGAATACCTTGGGAAGCCTCTCCCCTAACCATACCACCTGGCAAGTAATTTAACTCAAGGTACTCGTTCAGGTCTTAGTCAATAAAATTCTCAGAGCCTCCTGTATCCATTAAAATATTTGTGCTTTTTTTTTCCTAAAGGAGATGAAATGATAGCAGTCAACAAAAAATATCCCAAATGGTCCTTATTTCAAGCAAAAAACGCCAACCCCTCCCCCAGAAAACGCTTCAACATTAATAAGCATGCCTCCAGGGTGTGTTTTTGCACCATAGAATGGAGAGGGATATTTGGGCACTCTTACTGCTGATGTCACATATCCCACCATATCTTCAGCAATTTCAAAACATTTTATATTTAAGAATTAACACTTTTTCCACCGCCTGTGTTCTGCGGATCATGGTAGGGGTCAAGCGCATGTTCTCTGGGGTTTTTGGTATACTGAAATGGGTTCCATATCAGAGCCATAAGGGAATATATTTGGCTCGTTTTTATATAAGGAAAGAGCATTATTAAACACGTTTTAAGCCATGAACGACCCCATACCCATTTCAGCGGTGGGTTGTGCATCGTTATCCAAAGCCATCACCACCAGGACCTACATTGATAATCCTGCCGGCACTGTAAATAAGGTGCTGATAAAAATCATTTTAGTTATATTGTTTTTGTTAATTTTGGTGGAAACTCAGGAAATCATCACTTCATATTGCAAATCATCTGCATCTACCATGTACTAGCAAAAATGGTGGTTACTTCCCAGTTGGAAATAATGAGAATAATGCTGAGATTCCCAACCAAAGGCCAAATGAGAGAAAGTTGATGAGCCCATTGAGCAATTACAAATGGCAAGTGCACCCATTTTGCACTCAGCAAAAGCCCACACAAAATGAATTTTAGTGCACATAAATAAAAGTGATTGGTTGACTAATTTCATAGGGTGTCTGTAACTCTCCCGTTCCCAGAGAAGTGGTGAAGGGTGCACCGCCACACTGTCAGGGAACTAGTCATTATTGAGATGGCAAACAGGATACCATTGAGGATGCCAGAGCATAGAGGACCCAAGGCTAAGGCGTACAACATGGTATATAGTAGTAACAATTAATAAACCAAAAAACTTTGTTTGACCCCAAAAGGGAGTCCGTAGCCAAGTGGGGATCTGTGCAGGAGGGCTTGGGTGACTCGATCTGGAGGGTACAGGGCTTCCCAGTGGTGCACCAGATTTGGTAGATATTTGGGCAGAAATAAAATGATCAACGTCGTTGGAGACCTCCTCAAGGAGGTTTGCACACAGATTCACCCAAGGAACTATTTTAATAAACATAAAGATAATGGAAGATTTTTATTAGGAAGTCAACCAACAAGGAAGGTTGGTTTTAAGGAAACATATTTAAGCAATTGGGTGGAATCAACAATTGGTGGAAGTGGTGCTAAGCCTAAATGCACCAATAGGCACATGCTTCCATCTGCCTGAGTACTATAGCTTGAGTTTGACTAAACTTTAGCTAACGATTGTAGGCACAGCTGACTCAACTTAGAAATTTTAAAAATTGGATGGTTTTCAAAACCCCGTTTGCTGAGCAACTAAACTGAACTGTCATTGTTAATAAATATAGCTTGTGCATTTTAACGCCCTTGCCATAATGCAGGGCTGAGCATAACGCACATCCACTAAACTACCTGGGCATATCTGGCCTGAAAATAGCGTTGGTCCAGGGTATGTTTAAGGTCAGAAAGGCCTTTTAAATTAACCTTTTTAGCCTACTGACGACCAGCCTTATCCTTACAGTTGGAACCTCAATCATGTATTAAAGCCATGGCAATCACCAATATATCAAGAATTAAAATTTTACATATATGCTCCAATTTCAAGGACAGGAAATAAGGCATTTAAATTCTCTTTTGGTAAATTCTGTATGGAAAATGAAAAAATATGACCAAAAATTTACTGCTTAATATCACCACTTTGCAGTGTATCATAGCACCTCCACAAAGTTTTATACATGCTATATGTAAGTATAGACAAAAACTTACCCAAGCCAATTTCTCAGATTATAATATGATTATTTTATGGAAGCAGTTGTGACAAACTTGTCCATCGTGTTGGATACCATGCCCCTATCAGCTGCTACTACTAGCCCTGCCTCTGTTACTACTAGCCCTGCCGCTTCAGTCGCTGCTTCTGTTAGTTCCAGTCCCTAAGATACCAATATTGATCACTCTCTTAATTTTTCAAGGTACCCCAGTTAACTGCCCAAATTTGATAGGCATTAGAATTCCATACCTTCATACGCTTATTTAAATTTACATTGGGAAACATCAATAAGCATACCAAACTAGTTTTTTTTAGTACTACCAAACTGGTTTTAATGATAATTTTTTTAGTCTTTATAGTCAGAAGTAGTATTGCCAAAGACATCTGAAGCTGATATGTCTTTCCTTAATATCAAAAACATTATTAATGATAAGTTTGACGAGGGTGGAACTGATGCTATGATGGAAACTGCCTTCTTGTCTATTAAATTTTAAAACTGGTGAAGAAGTTGTAGCCTTTTCTAATATATTTATCATAAGGCTCAAATGTTGTATGGGGCCCAGGTTCTAAGTCATTATGATGCTTAGATCGCTTTCAACCATGTCTGTGATCCTCACCATATATTGTATCAGAACATGTTACGCATTTTAAATTACAATACACCAATTACTAAGATGGTAATTTACCTAACCCATGTGCCCTTATGTAAATTTTTGAGTTAGTTTAGTGCACTGGTTGGTTATATAATAATGAAAGCACTAGATGTCTGGTGACAACTAGTAGGTTGAGTTTTCACATTCAGTGTGACTTCAAATCCACTCTGGTAAACTTTAACTTGAGAAATTAGGGACATTTATTCCCATCAATCTTCAATTTATAAATAAATATAAAAATTTTATATATCCCTTGAATTCTGTTTTTTATTAGTAAATACCAGGGGTTTTTATAGGCAGAAGGCGGACAACTTTTCATATAATTCTCTGAAAATCAATTGATTAGTCTCCTGAAAAATCTGACACTTAGTATTAACTTCCAAATGATAAAGAATATCTTCATCTTAGTTGATCCTTAGCAGCATAACCTTTCACAGATAGGCAACCATCTCCTTGTGTTAGGAACAATACTCAGATGGTCTGGGGGACATGTTACATGATTATGACTACTAACTACCACCAAAACAAGCGTTAGAACGCCTCAGTAGCTTAATAAAAACGACTTAATTGTTCAGAGCCACTGTTTGAACAATCCACTATGGCTATCCAACTATCAGCAATCAAGCTATCATCAAATTGCTTATTTAAAAATTGCCAGGTATAATCCCCGATGAATCATTAATTGAAGCCAATTGTCAGATTATATCCTTCTGTTATTTATGGCTAATAATTTAGTTGGCAACCATTGCCAAACAATAGATTGCTTTTAACAACCTTTAAAATTACAATTGGAAGGCCAGTTGGATAATGTGTTTAACTTAATTTCCAACACAACCACCACCTGATTAGATTACCCAGCAAGATAGTTTTTCAGAAGCAATTGCTTCTTCTTAAGACTTAACTAACAATCCTAGTTCAGAGGTACATCTTTCAGACTTAACTAACTCATTAATTCAACGGTCCCCCTCTCACTGACACAACTGTTGAGCAAAGTCATAAGTTTTGTGCTGTACCAGGCTTTACTTGGGCATCATCACTGGTCATAGCTTGGAAAATTTTACTCCCCCAGGTTGGTCTCTCCATTTGCAATAAGAGCGGATCTTCTTCATTCCTAGGGACTACTCATGAGATCTAATTTCTATTCGTCCTGATCCTACCAAAATACTTTAGTGCCTTGGGATTAATTCTGCCAGACCCAGTTGCAACCTGAGCTGGCCATGCCAATGATAGGAGGGAAAAATGCCCAAAGATTTTAAGTGTGAAAAATTAAAATTGATTTTTAATATAGTTTTTCTTTATTATTGTTTGAATTTATTGCGGGGAAGGCTGACCATGGGACGGACACTTCCGAATATGACTCAGATGAGACAAAACATAGTACCAGGGGAGGCACCCCAGAGAAGTGATGCTATCTCTTGTTGCCAGCGGGAACGCCACTTATGGGGAGGGGAGGGAACGTGTGAAGGGGCCGTAGCCACTATTGAGCACGTGTGGAGGAAGGGGTCTGATTTGATGAACCAGACTGGGAACCAGGAGGAGACCAGCTGTTGGCGACGCGGTGGGAGATATCCAAACATCCACGCTTAAAAGTGGTCCACCAAATGAGACCGGAATCTGTGGACAGCTTCAGGGAGGGTGGGGATAGATCCAGCGATGGCATCCAAGACAATCGTGTGGATAGTCCACATGGCGATTGCAACCACCAGAGCATGGAGGGAGGGTGGGAGGGGGAGGCTATTGATGAAGCAAACATATCTCTTGACAGACTGAAGGGATGCGTTTGATCCTGGCCTAGCAGACGTTGGACTTCGCGCCATATCACTTTAGAGGTGGGGCACTTCTCCAGGCGGTGGAACAGCGTTCCATACTGGCCTCACACGACACAGGATGAGTGTAAAGCGTTAGAGCGCTCAGCTGTATGATACACCCGCCTCAGGCAGCGCCACACATGGGAGCGGACTTGAGGCTGCAACAGAGGATGGTGTGCGTATTTCCAGATAGTCTTTTGGGTTTCATTGGAATAAGGGATGTCCATCATGTCCAGGTATTCCACCCTGGATAGGACTTGGGGTCAAATGGGGATCACGCCATCATGGATGGGTAGCCCCTGTACCTCTTGTGTGAACTGAGGAGAGGGGCGGCCTCTTCGGCTTGTATGTCCACTAATACAAATTCTCCACTCTGCGCTTCTCATGGAGAGTAGGATTCGTTTGTAGTGAGTTTTAGTCCCGTGAGGACCTGTGGCCGATGTGTGTGATGCGAGGTATTTCATCAGGGAGTGGGGATTTGATGGATTATTGAGGCCCAAGGCTCGGGAGAAGTTGGAGTGGGCCGCGCGGGACCAGTGTTGGGATGGGAGTGTAGGAGCAGTGATGGCCGCGATCCAGGTGCCCAGGATCTTGGCGGCATAGGCTTTGAAGTCAAGCAGGCCCATGCCACCATGATGATGAGGGTCAAACATGACCTCTAGCCGTACTGGTGGAGGGTGGCCTGACCAAAGCCATCCTTGCAGCAAAGCATACAAGGATTTGAAGAAGCTTGGGGAGAAGTGGATGGCATGGGCTCCGAACAAGACTTTGGATAGGAGCATAGAGTTGGCTAGAACAACCCTGCCAGTGAGGGTAGTAGGGTGGGCTCTGAGAGAGGCAATTTGCTTCATCACGTTGTCCAGTATACAGCACTCCATTATTGCTGACGCGTATCTGCCTGCCTCCATCCACACGCCCAGATGGCGTACCGGTCCTATGGTAGGACGTGGCACAAAGGGGAGCACCAGTGGGGTGGTGTGGGGTGAGCTGGGAGGGCGAGCGCGTTTGTGAGCAGATGAGCCAGGCTAGGCACTGGTTGCAGGGGCCCAGCAGTTTTGATACTGACCAAGGAGGATGATTTCGGTTTTGGAGGCGTTCAGTGCCGCGTTGCTTACCTGGGAATATTCCTGGATGAGGGCTTCAAGCGCGCGTGCATCTTTGTTATTAGACACCCCCACTACAAAATCATCTGCAAATGCCATCATCTTAACTGGGGTTTGGCCTGGCACATGGACCCCAGTGAGGTGGGCATTCACATTTCGCAGTAGTGGGTCAAGGCTGAAGTTGTATAAGAGTGGGCTGAGGGGGTCCCCTTGTCGCAGGCCCCTTTGAGGGCGGACTACTTCTGTTAGGAAGCCTGGGCCACGCACTGCCATTGTTGCAGATTCTGTGAGCAGCATCACCCAGTTAATGAAGCGGGGGGGTAGGCGGAATTGATGGAGGCAGGCCCTAAGGTATTCCCAGTTTACTCTATCAAAGGCCTTTTGTTGGTTCAAGAATACAAGTGCCCCAGAGGGTGTGGACTGACACATATTAGCCACTGAGTGCACGTTATCCCAAATCGACCTTCTGGGGATGGAACTGAATTGTTCTGGGGAGATGGTGGCAGATGCTACAGTCCCTAAACGGTTAGCCATGATATTGGTTAAAATTTTGGTGTCTGTGTTTGTTAGAGAAATGGGGCGCCAGTTGGCTAAGTCAAGCCTATCCCCTTTCTTGAAGAGTGTGACAGTAAAGGCCTCTTGTCCTCCTGGTAGGAGGCGCATTTCCAACAGGCTTTGGTTGAGTGAGGCTAGCAGCAATGGGGATATATATTTAAAATGTTTTTTGTAGAACTCATATGGAATGCCATCTGGGCCTGGGCATTTTTGGTTTGGCGCACCGCGAATGGCTGTCCAAAATTCATTCGGAGTAATTAAATTCATTATTTCTGGGTATCAGAAAATGGTGCGGATATGAGCTCAGTCGAGAAATTCCGCCATTTTGGCCGGCTGAATTGGTTCAGCTCAGTATAACTTGGAGTAATAGCTTTGCATTTCGATTGCCACTTTGGCCAGTGTGTCCGCAATGGAATTATCCGATCTTTGCACCTGTGTACAGGCCACGCTCTGGCGTGGTGCAAAAAATTTTTTGAAGAAGTATGCGGTGCAATTGTCGCCTTTAATATCCGTGTGGCCCTGTATTGGACACAAACCCAATGTTTGTGTTATCTTTCGAGTGCGTTGATGTGGGCGGCTGCCTCCACCCACTTCCAGCCCCATGCAGGGCTATATCCTGTGGCTGGAATGTTGGACTCCAAGTGGGCCAATTCTGCCAGTGCACGTGATATAACCGCTGATGTGGCTTGTGAGCGTCTGGAGGAGAGATGGTGATAGTGGCAGATGGTGTCTTCTTTGAAAGTTGCCCATGTGGAAATGGGGTCCACACAAAATGGTGCAACAAACGATTTTGCCAAAGTTGCCTCTTCCACCCACATGGAAAATCCTGGCGATGCGAGCTCAGGGGGGCGGATTTTGCACCAATGTGGGGCCTTTGCAACTGTGATGGGTAAGTGGTATGTTATCAAGACCAGTTGGTGGTCGGAGAATTCCATTTTTGTTGTTTTGAAGTGGGAGATGTGGGGTTGGAATTTCGCTGGCGCTAGAATAAGGTTGATGTGGGTCATGGACCTTAATCAGCTGTTATGGACGTGGGGACGCGTCATGTTTTCGAGCAGTGGGGCATGTCATGGCAGTGCATCCCTTAGCCCAAGGGTGGCTTTTAGAACGCGTAGTTCTATGTGACCCTGTGGGGCGTGGGGTGAGGGCGGCCACCAGTCCGTTGGTGAGGTTAGCCAACAGTTCATGTCACCAACTAGGAAAGAATCGGGGGGTAGCGGGAGGGATTTGACCGATGAGAAAAATCTCTGACGCTCATGTGCACCGTTTGGGGCATAAATATTGATGATTGTGTGTGCAACATCAGCCCATGAGAAGGTGACAATGAGCACTCGGCCATTTAGGAATGTTTCTGAAGATGTTAATTTAAAAATTGTTTTTCTGAATTAGCACCCCACAGTGCTTCGACCAAAAGGATAGGCATGGTAGGAGCATTGTCATCCAAGCTTCCTCAGAACCTCGTGGACAGTGGGACTTTTGGATGGCCAGGATATCCACGGGTAAATTGTTTTGTAAAAAACTCAGTTTCCTAGCCCAGGATGGGGAGGCCTTGAGTCCAGCAATATTCAGCATCCCTAGGGTGAAGGTTTCCCCCATCGCACCTTAGGTGTGAGGGGGTGGGCACCCGGGCCCACCAGCCTCTTCCAGGTCCCCACGGGCTTTCACAGCAGCGTGGGTATTAGCAGCAACGCTATTGGGGTTTTTGTTAATTTTTGCAGAAAGAGTCACATTGGCTTTGGCCTTCACTTTTTGTTTTCCTAACGTCGGACGAATTTTTTGTGGTGCAGATAAGTTTGGTGCACCGTCGAGTGGGGCAAAAAAAAATTTTCAGTTGGGATAGGTCTCAAGTCAGTTTTGACTGGGGCTTGGGTGCAGCGATTGGGTGAGATCGAATCCCCCATTGGATCCTCAGATTGAGTGGCCCATTTGACATGGGCCTCCCAATCTGATTGGGTGATGGATTCCCGAATTGCTTCCGCTGTGAAGGTCTCCATGTCCTCCTGGCATTGTGAGTGTGGGATGGTGGTGTTGGCCTTGGCCGTTTGCTTGGCCGCAGCCCTATGGGCCTGCTTGGCCTTCTTCCACTCCTGCGGGGAGATGGGCTTTACCAATAGGTAGCAGCCTTGTGCTCCCCACAGGAAAGCCTCCTTGGTGCTTGCGGTTGGTTCATAGTGCGCCTCTCTGCTGGTCATGGCTGCCAAGGGGTGCTCTTGGAATGTGACACCCTCTTTGATGGGGCATGCATGCACCTTATGGCTGAATGTATCACAGTGGGTGCAAATGGGGGGCGCGCTGTCCACGGTTACCCAGAATGGGTGGGTGGTATGCCCTGCGATGTCAATAAAGGTGGAGTGCGGGATCTGGGTTAGGTCCTTCGCGATCTCCTCAGTTGGGGTCAGAACTGTGATGGCTTTGCCGGTGCACAGGTGTGGCATCAGCGTGAAATGTTGCATTTTGAAAGATTGTATTTCGCCATATATGGTGAGACCATCTTTCAGATTTTGCTCCAAAATATCACATTTTACTGTAGTAGGCAAAAAGTCAAACGTGAGGAAAATTTGGTTTGATTTTGTCCATCTGGTGCATTTAGTTTCAATGACCCATTGCCCTTTGGGGAGGTCGACCAAAATGCGCACCGCTGCAGCCTCAACTGCTGCTATTTTGCTTTCAAAACCTAGGTCCAGCCAACTGCATGACATGGAGTGAGGTGCAACGTACACTGCAGTCGTGAAAATTTTGTGTACATCTTCACAAAATTTTTCCCATAGGGCCGTTTTTTGGATGTCCAGATACACACAGACTCCAAATTCCACTGATGAAAGTGGCTGGGAATGTGGCGTGTTGATGTACTGGTTGCATCGTGCTTGCCACGCGAGTATCTCCAGGGAAATTGTGACCGCCAGTTTTTTTAGATTTTTTTCTATTCCACCAGATTCTCCGGGGCGTTTTTGAACGTTAGAGGCCGCGGGCCTTCCGCCTGCTCCTCTTGCCTTGCTTGCCCAACTGCTCCCAGACATGGGCGCAGACTAATCCCCTCTATGAGATTATCAAACTAGATTTAGTTTTGAATTGAATAGGTTGCAAAAGTGTTTTCAACAAGAAAGAAAAGTTTTTTCTTTATTATTGTTATTATTTTATTTTTTATATTTTTTACTGATGTTTTTTATATATATTTCTTTTTTGTATATATTCTTTTTAGTGCCAATTTTATAAATACTTTCTATTAAATTAGTTAACTATTTAATCATTGAGTATATCTTTGATTGTATAGGCATCCGTTGCCAATTTGGAAAGTACTTTGATGTGGCCTATCCATAAGACATCCAAATTATTTCAGAGGCCAAAATTCATGCATGTCACAATAGGATACTTTATCCTTAATTTGAATCTAGTTTTATGGGCGGTCATTTCTTATCATTGTATGTCTAGACTAAATTTTTTATGAAGGGTTTTGTCAAACACTTAGGATTGTAAATCAATCATAATGTTGGCTAATCAATAAAATATTGTCTGGACTCATCCCTGAAGTTAACTCCAATGATGAGTATAAAATTGGCGGTAAGGTGGCTTTTCTTCCATAGAGCAATTTAAAGCGTTTTTTCCTAGTTGAGGAATGATAGCTGACATTATAGGCGATTGTCACCAAATTTAAGTATGAAGCCAAGCAAACGTTTTTTATGAAACTAGCTTTTGTAACGTATCAGCTAAAGTAGCATTCACTCTCTCAACTAGTCCAATAATTTCTGGCTAATATAGGTCTGATATTCCCCCTTTGATCTCAATCAGTTCATTTAATTGGGGCATGAAAAAGGATGTAAAGTTCATTCCGTTATCATTCAGGATCACTTGGGGACAGCCATGCCAATATATCACTTTATCCATAATAAATTTGGCAGTATTCATCGCATTGACTCAAACCATAGCCTTGGTTTCAATACATTGGGTCAGGTGATCAATTGCAACTATGATTTATCACATTCCTCCAGTGCTTGTACTCAGAGGTCCCATGACATTGATTGATACTGTATGCCAGGCAAACCCTGGTCGCACTAACCAATATTTGGCCACATTTTTGTGTGGCTTGTGGAGCTGACAATGCACAACAGGAAAAGAAATCCGCCATATTATAGTTTAAAGATTCCTAATATTGAAAGATGTTCTCTAAAGTTTCTTTGAGGCCACGATGGCAGACAACTTTGTGAGTGGCGCAAATATTTCTATTTGTTTGGATGGTTTTGGAAACAGAAGCCTTTTATCATTTACTAGTTTGATAACTGTCCCTACTTTTGTTATGTTCCCTTCATGGCTTATCATAACACCATTTGAACATCTGGTGGCTTTTCCCCCAGCTCTCCTTTCATCATTTGTTCAAATAGGTCATCAGCACAATCTTGTACTTCAAGCATTGCTGGCAGTCTGGATAATCCATCAGTAATTTGGTTTTATCCTTGGCTTAATGTTCAATTTCATAATCGTAAGCCTGCAATTTCAAGCCCATTATGCCAGTCTCCCTTCAGGTTCTCTTAAGTTATGCATCCAATAGAGAGATGCATGATCAGTTACAACCTTGAAATGCAATCTATGAATATAAACAAGAAATTGCTTGCAAGCGTAGATAACTGCAAGACATTCACGCTCAGTGACTGTATAAACCCTTTCAGCCTTGGTTAAACTGCGGCTGACATATTTCACTGGGTGCTCTTCACCTTGTTTGTCCACTTGACTAAGTATGGCACCTATCACCATGAGCAATGCATCTGATTGTATAATAAACGGCTGGTCAAAATTCAGATATTCGAGAATTGGGCTTGTCATCAAGTATCACCATAATCTGTCAAATGCTCCTTGGGCTATCTCATTCCATTTGAACCTTTTTTTGATTTTTAGTCAAATGGAATAATGGATCTTTTTATTTTTGCAAGGTTTATAATAAAATGGTGATAATAATTGACCATTTAAAAAAACTTGGATATCACAAACACTTTTTTGTTGATAACATCCGCTCAATAGAATCGATTTTTGAACTTGAGGCTGTAATCCATCTGCATTTACAATGAAGCCCAAAAAAGTTTACTTCTTTGAAAGAAGTGATACGTTTGGGGTTTTATTTTTAATATTGGTAGCGGCTAATTTCTTGAATACTTCCTCTGAGTGTTGAAAGTGCTCTGTGAATGTATGACTAAATACTTTTGGTATTACCTAGATAAATTAGAACACAGGACAACTTGTGATCGCATAAAATGGTATCCATAGCCCGTTGAAAAGGTGCAGGGGCATTACACAAGCCTTGAGGCATCTGAGTAGGTTGGTAAGGCCCTTGTGCCATTATTATGGCACACTTCTCCTGGTCCTCAGTGACATATTGATCTGCCAATACCCTGAGATGAGGTCCATTGATGAAAAGAATTTAGCCCCGCCTAACTGATCCAACACATCATTAACTTGTGGCAAGGGGTAAGAATTTTTTTTGTGATTTTATTAAGACAGCAATAGTCAATTACAACCCAATTCAATCTGTCCTTCTTTTTGACAATTAACATTGGGCTAGCCCACGGGCTGGATAAAGGCACAAGCAATTTATCCTCCAAAAACTTTCAATTTCTTTGGCAACTACAGCCTCAGCAGCTCGGGACCTTCAAATAGGTCTCATTCTAATTGGGGCAGCTTCTCTGGTACCAATTTGATGGAGTACATTTTCTGTGCACCCTAGATTGTGGTCATTTTGTGTAAAAATATTCCAATATATAGTTTGAATAAAGCCAGTACTTCATTTTGCTAATTTTTTGTTAATCCTAATAGTTGTTCCCAAGCTATTAATGTATTAATGCTTCCAGCTGAATACAGTAATCCCATTATATTTAAATCCCCAAATTCTTGGGAGGAAAGAGCTCTGATATAAGGATTAACTAGGCAAATGTAATTACTTGATTTCGCTTGATTACAATTAGCATTTTCTCAGATTGTCTAATATGATACAAATTTTCCCTAATACCAGGAATTAGGATTCCTGGAGCTACCCAAGGTTCAATTCTCAATTTTCACCATGGGAGCCTCGATTTTGACATATAATTGCTCAGGAATTTTCAGCATCAATTCAGTATTGGCCACTGTCTGCATTACAGGCAATATGATTAATTCCTTTTTTACTTGGATTTTAACTCATCAGTTTTTGATCACACGTTTTTGGTAAAGGCTGGATCTTTTTCCCAACTAGTTTATAACCAATTGGAATGATGCCATCCTTATACATCACGTTTATAAAGTTATTTCTCCAATTGTGGGGGACATCCCCCTTTTGATGAAAGATCAATGGTATCATCTGACCCAAGATTGTCAAAATATTCTCCTCAAAGTTACACTTTATTCCATACTTCCACATAAAGCCGATGCCAATGAGTATGTCATAATTCTGATTGGGTAGAACAATCGCTGGCTCAGACATGACTAGGGTTCTAAAACGAAGGGGTAAGGCACTATAAGCCCCACAGGAAGTAGTAGGGCTGGTCCCGGCTGTACCATACTGCTTTTGATGTGCTATATCCAGTGAAATCTTTAGACGTTTTACTAATTTGGTAGACACAATATTGATTGATGCACCGCTATCTATAATAGCTCTTACTTCTACTTGGTTAACCAAAATGTCAAAATAAGTACACTCAGAGTATTGGAAAATATTGTTTACTGAATGTAGAGCGGCGTTAGTTGCCAAATCCAGAGTATTAATAATTTAGGCTGATATATCAGGAATTGAATTCTTGATGTTAGCTAAGAATTAAAAACTTTAACATCTTTCAAATTCTCTTTTAGCGATTTGTCTTGATTGTCAGCATTTTGGGCCTTTTCCAACAGTTGACGAACATAGGGTCAAGCAACTTCTGATGTAATTTCAGGATTAATTGCGTTTACTTTTGATTCAGTTATTTCATGGATATTCATACCTGTGCTCAACTGTGGAGAATTGTAAACAGGTACATCTACAAACAGGTCAGAGTTATCAATCTCGTCAAGCTTGTCTGAGGAACTGGGCAATCTGCAGATCTAGATCATTTCTCATCTAGACTGAAGGCCTTTTCCTGACTCTGTTTTTTTAGTACTAGATGGTCCCAACCTTTTCCTGACTCTTCATAGGCATTGTTTTCCTGGAAGAAATTCACCTGACCTAAGGTTGCTTAGTCCAGCACTGGGCAGCATAGTGTCCAGTATTTCCGCATCTGTAACAAGTGATATTTGGTGCATTACTGGGCTATTTTGGACTGTCAGGTTTTTTCCCCATTTGATTGGGGAATCCTTTTTGGGCTCAGGATTTTTTGCCAAATTTGAATTAAAGCAGTTGTCATTTTACACTTTGATATGGCACTTCAAAAGTGGAGGCCAATTTTTTCAGGTGCTCCACCATTTGAGAATCAGTAGTATTATTGGTGAAGGTTGACGCCATAGATTGATGTAAATCCCAGTAAAGTCAGAGTGCTGCCTCCATGGTGATGCGAGCATCAAAATTTTTCAGGTTGTTGGCACCCATCAGGGTTTGCATTTCTTCATAGAAACAGTTGGAAAATTCTCCTAAGGTTCATCCTTTCAGAATTGTATTCCCATGAACTCCCGCTTTCAGTTAGCCATTCATTAAGAGCTGCTAAATTCCTTTATGTTGCATTTTTTGCCTCATTATATGAACAATCTTCTCCTTGTAAATGGGGTGATACCTAGTTTAGACAAGTGGTATCTAAACAATTGATAATGGTAACAGCTTTTTGGCATTCACTTCAACTAAACATGGTCATTTTGAACAGTCTGAAGAAAGCTGGGGCATTATCCCAATGAAAGGGTAGCAATTTTGGGGTGGTCCAAAATTCATTGGTTCCAGAGCCTCATTTGCAGGACAAGCAGCGCAGCTAGCCGTTCTAGTGCCAGTTGGTGTGTTGTTGGGGGACATTGCCAAAATAGTAGCATAGTCACTTGCCATACTTTGTGTAGGCTGAATGCTCCTTATATTGCTTTCATCTTCATATAGGTCCTGGTCCCAATATCAGTTTCTGCATGAATACAAGTATATTAATGTTTTTCCAATTTCATCTGATTGTTTCAAGAGCTGACCATGTTTCTCCCATAATAGCCAAATTTTTCCCTATATTAGCTTGAAAAGTGCTACTTTGATGGGAGTAGATCCTTCTCCACTTTAGAATATTTCTGCTCTAACTCAAATATATTCCCGACTAACTCATTATTAACTTCAGTGACAAGGTTGACATCTTCTTCCACCTTTGTAACACGACTCTCCATTCAGGATAAATCAGCCTGAGCCGCCAACATTAGAGTGGTCAGATTCACACCCTCCAGCTCATTCCATAGCCGCTGAATCTCATCTGGAGAAGAGGACATGGTGGTATGTTTTGACAAGAATTAACTAAACCTATGTAGTGAACACTTAGTGTAAACTTTGGGTTATTTTACTGCACGTGTTGGTTGTAGACTAATAAAAGCACTAGATGTATGGTGACAACTAGTAGGTTGAGTCTTTACAATAAGTGGCTTCAAAGCCAATCTAGTAAACTGTAACTTGAGAAAAACAACTAGGGACTTTTACTCCCTTCAATCTTCAATTTAGAAGTAAATATAAAAAAATTATATATCACTTGAATTCTGTTTTTATTAGAAAAGTGCTAGGGGTTTTTATAGGCAGAAGGCGGAAAACTTTTTCATATAACTCTCTGAAAATCAATTGATTAGTCTCCTGAAAAATCTGACCCTTAGTATTAACTTCCAAATGATGGCGAATTCCTTCATTTTAGTTGATCCTCAGCAACATAACCTTTCACAGATATGCAAACATCCCCTTTTGTTAGGAACAATACACAGATGGTCTGGGGGCCATGTTACCTGATTACAACTACTAACTAGCGCCAAAAAAAGCTAAACGCTTCAGTAGCTTCATAAGATTACCCTGATCGTTCAGCGCCATTGTTTGAACAATCCACTATGGCTATCCAACTTTTGGTAATCAAGCCCTCAACAAATTGCTTATTTAACATTGTCAGGGATGATCTCTTACAAATTATTTTATTAAAACCAAATTGTCATATTATAGCCTTTGGTTAATTATGACCAATAATTTAGTTAGCAAACCATTGCTAAGCAATATATATTGCTTTTAACAACCTTTAAAATTCTAATTGTCAATCAATATGGATAAAGTAGTCAACCAAATTCCCAATACCTTACTTTTTGCACTCTTAATATAAATCCTTCCAAGAAATAGTCATATATTCATATATTGAATTTGACAACAGACAAGGATGGGAATAGCTCCGGCATAGTAGAAAAGGGATTCTCTATATTTGACAAAAAAGTTAAAATTTTTAATTGATGACCTAAAAATAATAGAATGATGCCTCATTAGTAGAAAATCCCCTGTGAATTTAACAAATGTGTTTGATACACCTCCACAGCCACAGGAGAGAAGCAATTATCTACTTACTTGAGTTTATCAGATACTTTTGGCATTAATATACTTATCAGCTCAGATGCTCACGTTGGGTGTACTTTTGTTGACCTTACCATGTACAATGCTAAAGTTTAGGTAATCATGGACAGCGTGATGCCTATTGATATAATTTCTTTGATGCTAAAAAATTGGAGAATGAACTATTATTTCCCACTGCAAAAAATATGGGCCCTCTGGGCTCTAATGCTACTACATCACTATAAGCTTATGGTTCCTTTCTATTGGGATTTGGTACTTGTCATGAAATTGACTGTGGGCTCCACTGGTGTGCCAGGCCAACCAGTATGAAGACTGGTTGACCTTTTGCTATTTTGCCTTAATGATCATAACAACCCCCTCTAAGTCCGCGTTCAACCCACCAACACAGCAGACCAATGACTTCGCCTTAACCCGCAGGGCCTGTAGTGTGCCCCAGCTAGTCCTGCCCCATCCTAGGAAGCCAATGCACTCTCGCGCTGCCCCACCATCCTGACCTTCACCAACCTATCTAAGCATTCTCAACAAGTCCTACCCCCACCCTAGGCGGCCAATGCATTCCCAAGCTGCACCTTGCAGGGCTGACAGCCAGAAGCAACGTCATTGGTCACCATTTGGACAGGTTCCTGCCAGTTCCTCCTAGGGTTTGGCATGGGAGCTGGCAGCATTGGCTGCTCCAGGTGCATAACCTTGCACCAATGTCAGGGATCTCTAGTCATATTTTCCTCTAATCTAGCTGACTAATCTACTAACAACTTAAAGTAGATGGGCTAAAGAGAAATTTTTATTAGGAGGGAATGACAATTTACACTATAAGCTACTTCGCCTATGAAAACTCTCTTGGCATTCCATGCCAGCACTTTAACTAATTCCTCAGTCATTCATGATAGCAATTCTCTCCCAATCTGCTTGTCTATTAACCAAATTCTAGATTAGGTCAATCCATCCTCGGCACAAGTTACTGGTTTATCACATATAATTTAATAATATAAATAAAACTTTGAGCATCCTCGGCATGAGTCACCAGTGCTCCAAATTAGTAGTGGGATCATAATCAAACAATCAGTAACAGATTCATTGGCTTTCCACTGGAAATTCCCACAATGACCCTCAAATTTGCATTCAGCGGCAAACACATATTCTACCAAACCTAAACTTTATTTATAACTATAACATTAAATAATAATGAACTAGGCAATTAGCTGGCAATCATGCCCGACTAACTGACATCCCTAATTCTGATATTATCAGAAGGATCCATCTGGTTAACTTCACGACAGTACTAGAGTGTTGTCTGCTCCAGCCATTCATTTTCCTCAAGACAATTTTGAGCTACATATTGGTACCTCTTTCATGAGAGATATCTGCTTAAAGCTAACTTTTATAACAATACTTTGGATGTATGAGGACAACAGTTTCCATTGTACTATAATAAGAAATCCCTAGATGATGAATTTGGCCTAGTGAGCGCGGTTACCAAGTGTTATGTTACACAACAGATGTTACTTTGCTAGTGCCAGGTGAGGTTGACATTTGGCCCATACAATCAAATTGACTTTTTTTGATTCTACAGATTTCTCATCAGATCTTGCTTTTCTTAAATGACAACGTGTATGCTGTGCCCTTGTAGCTTCCAGAGCTGAAGGAGGCTAAATCTCCATGCCAGCTTGAGTCCACATCTCAACTTTCTTCTTTATGAATGTTGAGTCTAGTGAGGTAATTTATCCATTGGATATATTAAAGGTTGGCAATGCACCTTAAATTTACCTCAAAATATTTTAAAGTCCAACGGAATTCCTCTATGCTCTAGACAAAAATTTACTATTGAACTCAGCTGCCTAGCCTCATTGGAAAACTATATTACTTTATGAATTTCTGAAGGTTTGTATGGTAAAACCCTTTTGCCAATCCAGTGATACAAAATTTCCTTTTGTTACCTCTGGTGATATCTATCCCAACCAGGGAGAAATTAAGGTGTCTTTGAACAAACCTACTCTTACCCAGTTCACATAAAAACATCAGAAATTGCTTTTGTTTATGTGTTGCTGGCCTAATGGCTGTGTCACCTTAGTCATTATCTATCCCCCACTCATTTTGTGCTTATATGTTTGGTCAGGTGGGGGAGATGTTGTGATTTTGTCTGGATAATCATTCAGTTTTAACATTAAATTTTCTATTTTATTTTAATCTTTATTTTGAGACAAAGGGTTTGATTCTTCAGGCCTTGACGACAATGTTAATCTGTCAAATTAGGTTATGGCGGATCATCTTGCTTCCATGCCCACAATTTTATATGTAGCCATTAATTGATTCGTTTAGTGCTATTGTTTTGTCCTGGGCCATGACAAGTATATCTACCAAGGTTTGATTTTTTACCCTGCGTGCAATATCCCCCAAATCACTTACTATCAATTTATGAGGCTTTAAGGCGTTGTAAATTCAGATCGCATACATATAATTATATTCTCTCCCTTACCCCCAAAATGGCTTCAAAATAATTAAGTGTTTTTATTCTCAAAGTTCAGGGCTAATGGTTTCTACCATTTTCCAAATTATTTATGCACTATGGTATTCTTCTGTTTAGTTTATTATGAATGGGGGTTGCAAATGGAGAGTGTCTTTTCTTCGCCTAACTTTTAGAAAGCTTTGTAACAAAAACCTTAATAATAAAATTTTTTACTATTTTATTATAGGGCTACTGTCTTCAGACAGTTCCTTTATTTCATTTCTAAAAAGGAAAGACCTGTGCAGATGTTTATTGATGCCTAAGCGCTGGTTACAGCAGGGTGAACTCGGCCTAGGGGTAGCAGCTGTCACAGATCCAGCTAATAAAGTTGAGAATAGACTGCCAGCCAGAGTTAGTAAACATCCAGAACGCAAAGCAGAATGCTGGAGGCATAACCATCTATATGACCTTATATCTTATGGAAAGAGAAATGGTTGAGGTATGGTGACTAACAAACACTGTTACCAGCATACCTAGCAAAAAACCACGGCGTTGCAACAGTAGCAGCCACAGTTTCCTCTGCAGTTGTTTCTTTGATGCTCACAGTGAGCTACAAATCCTTTCTGGTGAAATGGGTTGCCAACTGCGCAGAAAGGTTGCGAAATTTTACCAACTGGGGAGAAAAGTTCTCTAAAAGCAAGATCACATTATGTTGCCAGACGGCATCTAAAATGGGGACAACTCCAGAAGGCCACTATATTAGTATCACCATTTGAGGAACTAGGGCAGCAGCGTTATAATTATGACCACTATGACCCAGACATTATGTAGACTGGGAAACATGGCACTTATTGGGTTGTGGCTAGCATATAGATAGTATAATTTAAAATGGAAAAATTCTGCACAGAAATTTGTTGTTGAAACAAACATATTAAATTGAATGACAGCTGTACCTGTGGGGACAATTGTTTAAAAGCTGGGGCTTGGGGAATAGATGATTTTTTCATTAACCAATGGTGTTGTGATTTTATAAGATTTCAGAAGATTGGCATTCCAAAATTTTTATGACACCAGATCAATCTCATCCTAGCCAGCTGACTTTCACTTGAAATTTGCCACCAAAATTTTCCTCTTGATTAATTCTGCTTGGCGGATTGGCAATGCTTCATCTGGCAGGCGACAAGATGCACCCATGGACAGGCCACATATGGGATTCTATTGATATTAAAAGGATTTAATGCAACCAAACCTGTTGAGGTTGGGCTCACTTTTTATGGTAAAATTGAACTATACCGATAGGAGTTCAAACCTGAGCATACCACGGATAAATCAATTATGCTAAGCCTCAATTTATTGAGGTTAATAGCCCCCTCATTGGGACCCAAGATTGTTGGGGAAGAGAGATACCCACAAATTTCCCACTGGCGGTGGCTTCTCACTGCTTTCACCTCCAAACACACACCCCAATTCGCTGCACCAACAATTGGGTGGTGAGGTAGGGAGGAAAGGGGGAAATCTTGAGGCAGTAAGCTATCACCCACCTCTTATCCACCACATGGGCTAAATCGCCATGGAACATTAGATGGATGGCCGCTTTCTCACTTCTTTTTTGTGCTGAACAGAAACTTCTCACAGTTGAGGCACAGGGGGTGCTTTCCAGGACTTACAGCAGCCATCCATCACTCATTAAGGGTGTATCCCAAGTTTTCTATTTTCTCTAGCAATAGTGCTTGGGTGGTTTTCCCTTTATTCAATTGAAAAGAATACAGCATCCTGTCCAACCTAATAGCTGCTTCAGGTATCTTACAGATGGTTGGAAAAAGTTAAAATATTAACTCTCTAGGTCAATTCTGTTGGTTATCCAAAACATTTCACGGTCCTAACACATAAAAAACATGGGGCTAATGGAGTTAATAACCTGTATCCTAAACTGTTAGCTTCATACATTTATCTGACCATCAAATCACCTCTTCAAAGGTTTTCTCAAAACGTTTATAGGGTAAGCTTAAAGCTTAAACACTATGGTAAATCTTGTACCTTGACTAAATAAATTTAAATGGCCATTTTGGTGTTGATTCTCATGTATATTCATTTCATGGTATTAATTTAAAAATTTAGAACCATACATATAAAACATCTAAGGGTCATATATAAAGGTTTGCCTGCCATATTCTTACAATCAAAATTATTAACCAAAATCATATTACTGGGTATCATGGGTAACCCTAGATATATGGCATAAGATAAATAAAAGTCCCAAAAAATATTTTGTTTGCTCTTTACATTGGGTGAAATGTTTGTACTCTAATGAAATGAGGTTTAACTTGGCTCAATACATTACTGGATAGTTATACCCATAATCTATGATAGAAAATGTCATGCAGGGGATGGTGTCAGATCACCTTTAACTCCCATTCACCAATTGTAGTACAAGGCACATGCACACTACTAAACAGATTAAGCTCTTTGTTAGAATTTTCAGGTCTTCCTTGACCAATGGCCTTCATTCTCTTAATAAGGTCCCAATTCCTCTAAACACTAAATATAAAGCTAAATGGTATTTAACATTCAGTCTGGTATAGAGTGGCTATACCAGAGACAACTAAATGAATTTTACTGCAATAAACTGTGGAAAGTAAAAATTAATTTATTTATAACAATGGTAGAATCATTTATAGCAAATCATTCAGTCTCTGAAATTGTTATTTAGATTATAAAAGTATAAATAAAAATGAATGCAATAGGTATAATGGTACATAGATCTTGGGTAAAATACATAAAGAACATCGTGTGATAATTCAGGAAGGGCTTAAATTGATTTGGAAAGATTCTCACCCTGGGGTTTGCTTACTAACCTGTCAGCATTACCAAATTTTGACAAGGGTTAATGGGATGCTAGCAATAAAATCCTTGATGGGTGGGGCTGGATTTTATATCTTTGTTGAGTTAATTTCTGATTCCAGTTTTATTTGTCCATATGGCTAGGATAAATAGGGTAGGATGGTAGTTTAATCCCACAGGTCAGTTAGGTGTCTTTCATTTGATTCATCATCCAATTTGCTTGCTGGTAATTTTGGCATGGTTAATATGAATTGCTCATTAGCTTGGAACTTAACTTAAGACTCTATGTATTTTAGGTACAACAATATGTTGCTTATTGGTAAAATAATCTAATTTTAATTTTTAATTTTTATTCAAGGTGGGCTGACCTGGGGATGATATCGCACCAATTGAGGGAAAAGTAAATGAATAGGAAAGGAGGATAAAATCTGGAAAACCTCCATGTGCGGCATATGATAGGGCAGGAACTTTATGGACTGCCTTTACTATTCGCTATCTTAGTTCAGGGCATTGGTGCGCAGTGCCAACACAGTCATAGTCATCCCCTACCCAAAGTTCCTGTACCAGAATCTAACTCATGGAGGCAGTGGTAGAGGTCCCTATTCTACCACTGGGGTATCCTCCCCAACAATGGCCATCTACACTACTTATTTTAATATATTTAGTTGATTTTATTTGGTTCAATTACATACTAGACTTATGAAAGCCCATCTATAATACTTAATATAATAATTTATTTAGTTAATTTGAATGGATCAATTACATACTTAAAAATTTACTAATGACCATCTACAATACTATAGGCTCATCACACTATAACATTATTTCATACCTCATTTTTAAACTTATCCCAGCCATAAGACATATATATGTCAACAATATAAACTGATATTAATAAAACACATTCACTGAATGACATACTGACTAATGTACTGAGTGATATCTTTTTATTTATTTGAGGCAAGCTGACCAGGGGATGGACATTACTGAAATAGAGAAAGAAAGTAACGACATGAAACCTGAGCAGGGTCAACTCTGTTGTAGAAAGTTTTATTTCACCTCTGGATTGGAACTTAAATTTTTCTGGTTACATCATGGGTAAGGTTTTCGTGTTATTATACCTACTAACCGCCAATAGCTTCCTTTGGCTGGAACCCCAATTGATGTGCAAAGGGCGGGAATCAAGCCTGCAACCTTCAGGTTGGTAGCCATACGCCCTACCGACTCGCCTTCCACCCCCACCTGAGTGACATCTTAAACCTTTGAGGTTGATAGGTTCATTCAATTTAGGTGAGTGGGTAAAAATTAGTAAATATTATCAGATCTGAAGTTATCAAGTCTGATAGGTTCATTCTATTTTGGGCAAGTGGTTAAGAATTGGCAAATAATATTGCATAGTTCACCAAATTGCTCACACAAAACTAAACAAAAATTGGTATTAGAGTTTTAAGTAGATTAAGTAAAGTTAGGATAATCAACTCACCAGCCACAAAGGCAACAGCAAAGCTGTTAGTCCAAGTGGCTTGAGAGTAGTACTGGCACAGCCTATAGGCTGTCAGTGTGAGCTTAACATCTGACTAACTTAAATACCTTAGCAAAGCATGGGTATCTGGATGTTTTGTCTATAATATTTTAAGAAAACTGCCTAATTTGGTTCCCCTAATTAATGAATACTTTTAGCAAGTTAAGTAGAAGTTGAATTAGTAGTTTAGAAGACATTTCACATACATTTTGATTTCAAATATATAAAGACTAGGTGACCTGTGCAAATATTTTGCACAGTTAGTGGTCAGTTACATAATATAATAAAGTGGAAATAAGTGAATGTAAATATTTATTAGTCCAAAAAATATTTTATTATAAAAATAGTAACAAAATCAGTTTTATTGTAAATGATATTAACAATATATATAGTATTATATATGCATTTGTTTTTATAAATTAGTTTCACAAAACTTCTTTTATAACAATGTAGAAGGTTATTACATGATCATTGTTCACTTTTTGCCCTTATAAATCAACACAGACAAAAAAATCTTTAAGCATACAAACTTGTGAAAAAGCCATTTATAATTGTCCATGTGAAAAAACAGATTCTGGTAAATACAATTCTGCCCTTTGAAGCATCTGACCTTGTGCTTTGTTAATAATCATAGCAAAAATCAAACTTTATGAAGAATTGTTCTTTACCATTTGGAAAGGCACAGTAGGATCTGAAGGTTTAAGGTTAATTTGTGGTATTGGTACAGTTTTATTGGAGTGAATACTTTAGCAGTGATGATGTACTCACCCAAGTGAGTTACCACTAACCTTGTACTACTAATTAATCCCTGTTTAGAATTAAGATTTCTAATCAACATTATGATTGCATTTTTCTTCAAAATCAATTTATGAGGTGGTAAACCAGATGAATTCAGAGTTTAAGAATTCTATGGAGTAAAATTTAGCATTGTCTGTTTCTTCATGTTGGACACAATTAAACTAAAGTAAACCTTTTTCCCTTCAAATAACAAATTGAAAATGATATATTCATTAATTTTTGTACAATCATCATTTTTGGACATAAAAGCATAGTTGAATAAAACTACAAAATATTCTGTTCATTGATTTCTGTGGAGTTATATATGGTGGTAATAGTACTATCATAAATATAATAACAAGGTTTTGGGATTTTGTTTCGTCATTCTCATAATCTGTTTAAACTTCTAAATCACCATTACCCAATTTAAGTAACCATACAGTGAAAACAGGATCTTCATTGCCCTCATATCTTGAATCAACTTATTAATTTTAACATGAGACCATAAGGGTGATTGTTTAACTGTATTTTCAACAATGGCTGTTCTATTGGCTTGTATAACAATTGGTACCACCTGATGAAAATCTCAACCAAACAGAATTATTCTCCTTCCATAAGGAAGGTTATTATTCATAATGTCCTTTTTAAATCAATTGATAACGCTTAGCGCATCTTTTTTAGTACTAGATGGTCCCAACCCAAGGGGGGATTCATCAATGTTTATTGAATTACGCCTGGGCTCCTAAGAGCCTGAGGCGAGGAAGGGAGGGAGGAGGCATCGAGAAAGGGAGGGGGGTTACGCGCCAGAGCCGTGCTGCAGTGACAACTGAGCGGGGGAGGGTTGGCGACATAGTGCAGACCTTCAGGGGCATCTCAAAGTGTACCTGAAAGTGGGTGATCATGTGTGGAAGGGTCCACACCTGCTGGTCAAAGGCAGCACGAAGGAAGGAGTTATGGATGACCAGATGGCTGTGGCATAGGCGAGGACACGGAGGGGTCGGTGGCAACCAGGCAATGTCTGCTCAAACATGAGGTCTTGCACAGGGTGTCCAGACCAGGGCTGAGCATGGAGGAGCGCGCGGGCCTTTGGCCAAAATGTGGCGACACCTGGACAGGTGAAAAAACGATGGAGGTGGGAGTCAATAGGCTCCACACAGCGGAGGCAGCTTCAGTGCTGGAAGGTAGGGCCAGTCCGGCCCCCTGTCCTGTATAAACAGTGGAGCACCCTCTATAAGATGTTGGACACCTTTGCTGACAGGATGGGGTGATAGACGTCCTTCCACAATTCCTTAAGGTCAAATCTCACGGAGGGAGGGAGGAGCTCAAGGAGACTTGGACGGATGGGAGGACGATCTTGGGGGATGAGGCGAGTTGTGACAACTTGTCCATTGTGCACAATTGCATGGCGACGGGGGCTGAGGCCAGGGCCTTCCCTTCTGTATGGGAAGGCATTGTGGATTCGCGCGCCTACTCGTTTCAGGGCAAGGAGAGCCTGGTTCCAGTAGGGGGATGAGGATGGTTTTAGGCGATGGCCTGGGTGGTTTGTGAGCCACTCCCTAATGAGGTCAGAGATGCTCTAGGAAGACCCAGAGCTGCTGACACTGACTGGCGGAGGGCGGGCGCCCATTGGGGCTTGGGGTCGCGTCCTAGCAGACAATCGGCCATAGGAACTTCAGGAAGATTGTGGTGGCTTGGGATCGCGTGTCCAGAAGCCCCTAGGCCCCCTCCATTGCAGGGTCAGGCAATGGTTGAGAGGGCCATTGGTTGGTTTGAGCTCCAGATCCAACAGCGGAGGAGTACATTGAGCCGCGTATAAAAGGCATCTGTGAATGGGCAGACGTGCGCTAGGAACCAGACTTTGGAGAGGAGGAACACATTGGCCATCAGAGCTCGACCCTGGGGGGTGATGTGCCGCCGGGTCCAGCTGGCAATCCTGGAGTTAACTGCTGCAAGGAGCAAGTCCTCATTGTCTTTTAGCGCAACTCCTTGTTGGTTGGTGAGAACGCCCAGGTGACGGAAGGTACCGCGCTCAGGTTCAATACCAAATGGTGGGGAAAGGTGGGGGAGCCGACCTGTACAACTGTTGTCTTGGAGGTGTTGACCATGGCGTTGGACGCCTTGGTGTACCTCTCAAAGGTCACAACAGCGAGGGCAACATCCCCAGGGCAGCCAAATGCAATGGCAGTGTCATCTGCAAATGCCATGGTGCGTGTGGGGGCTTTACCTGGGACCAGAATCCCTGTTAGCTTGTCCTGTAAGGATGCCAAGAGGGGGTCAAGGGTGATGTTAAAAAGGATAGGGCTCAGGGGGTCCCCTTGCCAGAGACCTTGTCCAACTGGTACTTCCACTATAAAACCCATTGGCGCCAGGACTCTGGTGTGGAGCTGGTCATAGAGCGCTGATATCCAGCGCCTAGCTGCGGGTGGGAGATGGAAGCGAGCCAGGGAAGCATCAATATACTTCCAGGCTACCCGATCATATGCTTTCTCCATATCCAGGAGAGCCACAAAGCCATTCACCTTACGAGAGTTAGCAGTCAAAGTCACGTGAAGGTCATTACAGTTGTCCCATAACGATCTCCCCGAAATAAAACCGTGCCGGGATGGGGAGAGGCGAGGTGACACCCATTTGGTGATGCGGTTGGCCAGAAGCTTCGTGAAGAGCTTGTGGTCTGTGTTGATCAAAGCTATGGGGCGCCAGTTCGCCAGGTTCTCACGGTCTGACTTCTTGTGAATGAGGGTCGTGATTGAGCCTCTGGAGTCGGGGAGGACCTCGCCATTCACCAAGAGTGCAGCGAAGAGGTCGCGGAGGGTTCTGGCTATCACTGCAGGTTCCAGAAGGTACACCTCGAAGGGTATTCCATCTGGGCCTGAGTCTTTAAGCCGTGGGGATTCAGAAGGGTTTCCATCACCTCCTGGATGGAAATAGGCGCCAGTAGAGCCTCATCAGCCCGTGGGTCAATGGGCGGCTCTGGAGCCCGCCACAGGAAGTCTTGGATGTCCGATGGGTCCACCTGGGTGGCATGGAAGAGGCTGGAGTAGAAGCGGTGTAGTTCCTGCGTGATTTCCCCCTTATCTGAAGTGGTTGTAGTGCCAATCTTCAGTGCAGTAATATCTTGCGCTGTTGACCGGGCTTTCTGTTTCTGAAAGAAGAAGCGGGTGGGGCGTTCCCATTGAGCATAGTAATGAGATGTTGTAAAGTTTGCTGCCCGTTCTTCCTGCAGTGTGAACTCCAAGCGGAGTGCTTCCTGCGCCGCTTCCCAGTCTTCCAACTATCTGGGAGAGGGCGAAGGCTGGCAGTTTCGCTCTAGATGTCTGATTCTGGCTTCCACCTTTTTGACTCTGGCACGAGCTGCAGTCATCTGGGCTTTGGCACAGTTGTAAGCAACGCGGGTGATGCCCTCCTTGGTCACCGCCCATCTAGCCTTGTGGTCAAGCAGGTGGGGTGGGGGGAGGTGAGAGTCTCCCGGATGGTCATAGACAGCTTCTCCTTAGTGAAGGGTTGTTGAGAAGAGCTGGGGCAACCCTAGGCCAGAACCTACGTGATGGTCTAAGTGTGGTGGTGAGGACAACGGTTAGTGACCTGTGATCACTCAGATGGTTGTCACGAGAGATGGGAGAGGAGACGCGGCCAATTAGCAGGGGGCCAATCAGTGCCATATCTATGCGTGACGCTGACTGGAAAGCTCCTCCATCATACTGGATCCTAGTCATGCAACCTAGGCCAGACGCGGAGGGTGGAAGCGCATCTATAAAGCCACTCAGGCGAAGGAAATCCTGGAGGCGACTTGATCCAGGGCGTTCCTTTGCTGCAGGGGGTAAGTGTCATGGACGCGACTTATGGTTGTGTTGAAATCTCCTAAGAGGACTGTATTCCGTGGGAGATTGAGTTGGAGGAGCTCTTCCAAGAGCCGATTTTGCTCCTGACTTGCATTAGGCAGGTAGATGCTTGCAGCGAAGAAGGAGAAGTCAGGAGTGGTGAGTTTGGCCAGTATGAGGCGGCCACCTAGATATTGTGAAAAAGAATGGGTTTTAACCCGGGGATTCGAAACAATAAGGGCGGCATGGTTTGTCCAGAAGGAGTTGCCTCCAAACTGTTCATTCCATGCAGATTGTTCGTGGGGGAGGATATGGGGCTCCTGGACAGCAGCGATGTCAATTTGTGCTGACCTGAAGTTTTGGAGGAGGCGGGCTCTCCTTAAAGTCCCGTAACCCATTTGCGTTGATGGATTGCAGGGCCAGGGTGCTGCCATGGGGACTCATAGCTGTTCCCCTCCATGTCCTGGGGGGTTGCCAGCGCTTAAACCTGCTGCTGTGAGGCGGCTAGTTTTGAGTCCTTTAGCTTGACTATTAGCTGCAATCCACGAGGAGCGTCGAGGGTTCTGAGGGGAAGGAGAGGGTGGGGGTCTGAGGACCCAGTAAGCCAGCCTAGGATGCTGCCCCTGCTCCGTTGCAGGGGAAGGACCTGAGGGTGCTCAATGGTGACCTCCGCGGTGTCCCCATTTGATGAGTCTGAGTCCATATTCACTTCCTCCAACAATGCAAAGGATCCGCGCGAAATGGACTGTGGGGTTGGGGTAGGACTCTTTGAGGTGGCACTTCTACCGCAGGCCGCGGGTTGCCAGTCCATGCTGGTGGGCATAGCTCCATTGGGAGCTGAGGGTTGATGCGATAAATCGCTGGTGGAGGTTGGTGGGGGTGCCGCGGAGCCCTGAGTGGGGGTGGCTGACGAGGGGCACCCTGTGGGAGATGCCTTGCGCTTGGTGAGAGAGGGAGTTGACTCTGGGAGATTGGAGGGGGTGCCCATTGGAAGGGGGCATAAGCGCGAAGGTATCCTATACCAATAGTGGGGTTAGCTGTTTCAACTGCTAGGCGTAAGGCCTCAGGGGACAGGTCTTGAACGGGAACCCATTGTGTGGGTTGTGGAATTGCTGCTGCGGCCACGTGGGATCGTTTTTGGCCTGGTTTAGGCCCCTGGGTGGTGGCTAAGAGGGCTTGTTTTCGAGCTGTGCAGCCACTATACAAGTGTCCAAGGGCGTTACACCATGAACACCGGGGGCGCGCCTGATCAGGGTTGACAAAAAAGATCTCAGGGCATGCCACAACTACCGCCACACGAGGAATAACCTCAATGTTGCTGGATACAGTGGGGGAGGGGATGAACGACGCCCTAGCAGTGCGAGCTCTTTGAGTGGGAGCATAGTAAGAGGGGACGCTAAAGTCCACTGAAAGAACAGACCCAAACTCCATTAAACCACGATGGAGTGCCAGTTTAAGAGACTCAGGATCAACAGTCGTTGGTAGGTTGGAAAAAGTAACCCATGAAATTTTCTCCAGGTGAGAGCGTGTGCGGGAGATGCAAAGAGATTCGCGTGGAATAATGACCTGGAGGGTGGCAGCATGGTCAGCAAGGGCAGCTTCAGTAAAGCCCACATCGACGTAGTGGCCCTCCACTGATTCATGGATGGTGGTGTTAATTTAAAATGTCCCCGCAATCGCTGCAAAGTATGAGAAGTAATCCTCTGTATAGAATTCAACAGGGTTATGCCCATAACAAAGGCGAATTGTGTGGGAGAGGGTTGAGCGAGGTAGAGATTTTTGCGCTCTAGTTTCGGCCCATTTCTTCTTAACATCTGCAATAAACGCCACTTCACGTGGATCAGCTTTGGGTAGCGTTGGTGCCAGAGGTTTTTGCCACGCCCCAGTGGCTCCTTTAGTACGTTTGTGTTTGCTTTGGGCTGCAATTGCGGGTTGAGTGTGAGCTGGTGGTTTGGACAAGTTTGCGGAGTTCCCTTGTTGCTGGAATGTTACAGCAGTTGCTGGCGTCATATTAAATTGAGGGGCGGTTTGTTGGGCCTCGCTAAATTGGGGAGGCCCATCCAGATTGGAATTAACTCCAGCCAGATGGGAGGAGGAGATGTTTCATCACCATCCCAATCTATTTGGGTAAATTCAGACCGAGTATTTGCTGTGATTTCGTGGGCAAAACTCACTGGCTGATTGGTGAATTGGTCTTTTTCAGCATATGGAGATAAAGTGCCAACTTGAGAAGTGCCGATTATGGGGTTTAAATAGGACGGGTGAGATTGGAACTGGTGTGAAGTTCCAAAATCTGAACCATTTAAATCCCCATTGGGAAAGAGTAGATTGTCCCAATTTGGTGCTTAGTGAACCAGAATGTGCAGCTAATCCAACCTTACATCCAGGGTTTGGGGGCCAGGTGATTGTTGGGCCTCACTAAATTGGGGAGTCCCATCCAGATTGGAATTAACTCCAGTCAATTGGGAGGAGGGCGATGTTTCATCACCATCCCAATCTATTTGAGTAAATTCAGCCCGAGTATTTGCTGTGATTTCGTGGGCAGAACTCATTGGCTGATTAGTGAATTGGTTGTTTCAGCATATGGAGATAAAGTGCCGACTTGAGAAGTGCCAATTACGGGGTTTAAATGGGACGGGTGAGATTGGAACTGGTGTGAAGTTCCAAAATCCGAACCATTTGAATCCTCATTGGGAAAAGTAGATTGTCCCAATTTGGTGCTTAGTGAACCAGAATGTGCGGCTAATCCAACCTTACATCTGAGGATTTGGGGGCCAAGTAGCTGGGTATCGCCCCTCATGGAGGGAGCCAGAAACACGGCGTCAGCAATAATAGATGGGGCTGAATTAGCTGACACAATGAGGGAGGTGAATGCCTGGATAGGCTGAGTTGCATTCAACTGAGCAGACGCCATTGAAACAGCGTGGGTGATGGCCTTCTTGGTTGGAGGGGGCCCAGCGGGTTGGTGGGAGGCAGCGCACACAGAGCTGTTAGGCGTGCAGGTTGCTGAAGTGCGATCAGGTGAACTGGCGCTAGTTGGAGTAGAACCAGGTTGGGGGTGGTGCCTGCTTTCATGGCTGCTGCTTTAGAGCGGGTGATTCTGGTTGACCCTGAGGTGGGTAACCGAGGGTTGCTTCGTTTGAGGGGTGGTGCTGGCTCGTTTGGCATAGCCTGCGGGTTCTTTTGCGGGGTTTCCCGCCATATTTGCTAATAGTTTTCGTAAATCTCTTTAGTGGTGCTAAATTTCAGGCTGAATTGATTTTCGAAAAGTGATGCTTAACAGAAATAGATAAAACCGCTTAGCGCATCTTTAGTAACCACTGATATCTCATTCCAAATAATAAGATTTGAGTCACAAAGAAGTTGTGCATCCTTTGTGTAATTTTTTAAACCTTCATACTTTATTTAAAATAAATTTAAGGGAAAGTAAGAAGGGAGGGCGGAATATAGGAAATTTGGTTAAGGGTAAAAAAGGACCAGGGGTTCAGGCCACTAGAGTTCTAGCACCTCCAACCATTACTGATCAGAGATTGCCATCGCTAGCCACAGTTCTAGCATTGGCGGGCTTACAGGCCAATTGATTCTCAGTTGATTAGTTGCCTCATCGCGTACAATGAGAACTCTGGTGGGGAAAGCCAAACGTGCGGCTTTATAACACCTGGGGATTAGGCGCGAAAACTTTGAGATCTGACAGAGCTGATCAGAAATAATCTGAATGGTCTTCAATACCAAACCTCTGTGGTGGGGGCGCTCATTGCTCAAAACCTTGGCGACAAGCGCACAGTGAATTACCCATACACAATAATGGTAAATGAAGGCTTGTAGTTGGATCAGAGCCATTTTCAGGGTTTTTTGAAAAAGAGATCCTGCAATGGATGTATTCCCGGTAGTGATTATTTGCCTGATAGGATGTAGCACATCGTGGACCAGTATTTTTTGAACATGGCGCATTTCTAGTAATGGTGGGCTATGTCTGCTTATGGTTCAGCGCATATGGGGAATTCTTTGTGCTAGTAGTCTGGCCCGATGTGCTTGCCCAATTTGAATGCCCTATTTAGGATCTGCCAGGTTACCAAACGCTGTTTGGCCATTACCAAGCGGGAGTTCAGGCCTGAGATCAACTCCTTCGTTGGGTAGTTGTTGTTGTGGCCTTTGGTAGTCCAATCATTTAGGATTTGTGGATGGGTGGGCGGATTGTGCCCCAGCTTTGGGAGTGGGTCCCCATATTCTATCAGCATCAATTTGTACCTTATCCTGATTGACTTGGTAGCATATTCGTCAGTGACTAAGTTATGCTCCTCCCAGCTCATTTCAGATATTATTGCAGAATTACATGCTTCAATGTCCCTTTGAATTTGGTCAGCTTCTCAGTCCAATCACTCAAATGACCATCCACCCTGGCGCATGGCCCGATTGCATAGTCGCCAGTAGTGTGGAGTACCTTTTTGGGAGGTTATCCGCGGGTGGTGCGCCATCCATTCATGTATTGAGCGGGGAGAGACTAGCTCTTGGAGGCCTTGGGCTCTTGCCCAGTTCACGCCCCATGCTAGAGTTAGGCAGCACATGTGCATCTGTGTTAGCTTCAGGAATGACTTCCCCCATATATGCTGGGCATGAGATTCAAAGTCAGGAGGCCCATGCCTCCTTCATTTTGTTTTGGCAGGGCTTACAGTGGAATTGGTGCCACCTTCGCCTTGAACCACAAGAAGGTTTGGAGCATTGACCTGATTTTCTTCTCTAAGTTTGGGCTCATTGGCAGCACGTGAGTGACATACCATAGCTTCAAGAAGATGAAGACGTTTATCACCTGCACTTTCTCCTCAAGGCATAGTCTGGCGCTTTTCCAGCATGACATTCAGAATGATAGGCTTGTTGATACTTCTTGTTTGTTCTCCAGTACAGCTAGTCCCTTGTCATTGAAGAGTATCCCAAGGTATTGGACTGTCTAGGACTGCATGATTGGCATTGTGTCAGTTGGTGGGCTGAAGCTCAGGTTGCTGGCCCTCATCACTGAGGTTTTTGCCAAGTTGATTTTTGCGTTTGATGCTAGCTGATAGAGGTTTAATAGTTCCTCAGCGCCCTGAAGTCAGTCAGTGAGCTTATGCCTGCTACCATATCATCAGCAAATGCTAGCATCTTCAATGGCATTTGGTTAGGGTGGACTAAACCCTGGAGCTTTGCATCTGCTGCCACTAGTAGAATGTTGGCTGCAAAGTTGAATAATATTGGTGACATAGGGTCACCTTGTCAGAGACTTTGCCCGATCAGGATTTCATTGGTTATGCCATCTGCGACAATCACCTTCATTACCAGGCCCGAGTACAGCGTCATTATCCATGCTCAAAAAAGAGTTGGGGATACTGACTGCCTTTAGTGCCTTGTGAAGGAATGACCACGCTACTCAGTCATATGCCTTTTCCATGTTGAGGAACATAAGGTACCCCTGTTCAATGCCCCTTGCATCCTGGAGTATGCTCTGTACTGAACCAATGCTGTCCCATATACTACGGCCTTTGATGAAGCCATTCTGGGCCTTATGGAGCATGCACGGTGCTGCTGCCATCAGTTGATTAGATAGTATGCGCGTGAGCAGTTTATAATCAGCGTTTGATAGTGCAATCAGGCTCCAGTTCCAAAGTTGGCATCAAAGGCCTTTTTTGTACAAACGAACAATTCAGGTCTCTTGGCCTCCCATAATTTGTTGGCCATTTTGTAAACAGTGATTAAAGAGGGCTTTGAGCTCTGGCGCGATGCGGTCTTGTAATATGCTGTATATTTCTGCACACATATTGTCAGGGCCTGGTGCTTTCATTCTTGGTGACTCCTTTAGCGTCCTCTTAACTTCATTGATAGAGATTTTGGCGGATAGCTTGGTGACATCTTCCAGCGTACAGCCCTAGTGCTGGCTTGGCCAGGTCAATATGGGTTTTCGTTGCCAATTTTCTCATTTCTCATTGTCAGAAAAGATCACCGTAAAAAGCTTGACCTCTTGCTTGATCGTTTCAGGGTCTTTTAAGACTTCCCCTTCTGTTGTCTCCACTTCCCATACCCTAGCACTGGTACGAATTTCCTTGAGGCCTTTAAGGCCCTCTTTGGTCATCGTCCCTGCTAAGCTCTAATATCAGTAAGTCACATTGGTATGTCTCTCTAAGCCTTGCTTCATCATTTGGCCTGATAATTTTTGTGTGTTGTTCAGTACTCGCTCCACCATCCTCACTGTCCCGTTGGGTGAGCCTCAGCCTTTCTAATTTAGATTTCAGCTGCTTCACGGCGGCAGCTCACTTGTAAGAGGTCACTTTTTCAAACTTCATACTATTGTGCTTCATTTTCGCTTTGATCCAGGTCCATCATTCTATCGGGTCCAACTCTGGGCAGCTGTCCAGATATGCTACCAGTCATTCCAGTCCAGCGTCAATCTTTTGGCGCCATTCCCCATCTTTCAGTGTGGCTGGTGCCAGTTGCCACTCGCGGTTCCTCAGAGGTTCATCAAGTTTAATATCCATGTGGATGACCATGTGGTCACTTTTGGCATCTATGCTAACCTCGCTGTTGAACATCATTGGCTTGAGATCTGATGACACTAGGATGTAGTCTAAACGTGATCCTGACAGTGGGGATCCAGCGGCGTTGTATGACCACCACGTTATGATGGCCAGGTCTTTGTCCTCTTCATCAATCATTAGGCACATCCCCAATTTGACTAGGTAATTGAGCATCTCATTGGCCTTACTGTTGGGACGTTCTCTTTTGTTGGGAACATGTCCTAGCTCACATTCATCCAACAGTTCAGGTCACCTGCTATTAAGGTCGTCACTTTGGATGGCACTTCTGCTTAGAATTCCCAAAAAATATGAATTTTGTGGTGCTTCAGTGGGGCGTAGACTGCTACCACTCATATGCTCCTGCCAGTTTCTCTGTTTATAGCTGTCACTATCTAGATCCTACCAGCGTGAGTTTCTTCCACAAATTCCAGGTCTATATTCTTGTCCATTGCGAATATCGCCATGTGGTCCATCCATAGTGCTTGGTAGCCTATCTGGTGGACCATGGTTGGTTTTTCGCATCGCGGTTCAAGATTAGCACCATTTCCTTTTGGTTACCAGCTTGTGTTTCTGAAATAAAAATTAGGTCAATATTATTATTAGTTTTTATATGGTGCATTTTCCTCCTCCTCGTTTGTATGCTTGCCATCCCCTGAGCATTTGTAGTCGCTATCCTCATTGCCAGCTGCCCAACTCACGGGTATGAGGTTTAGCGTTGTCTGGGTTGTGGATCAAGTCCCATACTGAGGTCTGGTTGGTCAATGATGGTGGCGTCGATGGTTGGTGGGGTGCAATATTTGGTTTTGGGGTCAGTTGGATGGGACTGGGATTATATTCCCGTGCATCCTGTGTACTGGAAATTCAGTTGCCATCCCCATCTCCCTGTCAATGGATAATGGGGATGGTTTTATGATTGGGTCCAGGTGCTCCTTGTCCCCTGCTGGTGGAGCAGCAGATTCTCCCTCATCCATCGGTAGGATTTTCACCCCTTCATTCGATTTAATGGCATAACTCAATTCTTTAGTCAGTAATTGTCCAGCCAATTTTGTCCATTTCGTCACTCCTGCTGATTTTTCACCGGTCACCTCAGGTTTATCTGCCAATGACTTCCAATTCAATTTAGTGTTCACTTTTGTCATGTCAGGCTTCAATTTCAATTTTCTGGCTTCCTGCGTCCACCCTTGCTTGGGAGACTTTTTCAGGTTTGCCTTCTGCCATCTTTCCTCCTCATGGACCATCCATTCCACTTGGGTTGGACGTTTATCTGTTGGTCCAGGATCAGTTCCCTCATCCTTTGTGCAAGATTCAGGGTTTGGATTTATAAACGGTTCATCATCCACTTCAGGTCGCTTTGTTTCTTCTCGTTCCCATGCTTCTCTATGTGCCAGGTCCAATTCTTGTTGCTGGCGTTTCATATCCGCTACCCCATTAGGTTGCATGGGATCCATTCTCTGGCTTTTGGGCGGAGGAAGTTTTGGTACCCACCTTGATGATTCCCCTGATGGGGTCGTATTTGTATTCCCATGTAGTTTTACCTTTATGATGGTGGCATTGAGTCATTGTGTGTCTAGTCTGGTAACAGAACTGGCACACTTGTTTGGCATCCTCCTGTTTAATGTATACTACCCTATCGAGGCCAGGCAGGCGAATGAATTGGGGTAGAGCAATTTTGTTCAGTTTCATCTAGGTTGCCAATTCATACAGCTCTTCCACTGTCCAGGAGCGGAGGCACTTCATGATGTAATCATCACCAGCTTGCCAGAAATTCTCATACTTCCCCATAGTATGACAATCTGGTTCAGATCGCTTTGTGCACCCACTCCTGTTTGTGATTGGTGGGGAGATTCTGGAAGGTTACCCACCTTGTAGTTTGTTTGGCATATCTGGTCAGTTCTGTTTGCAGATAAATCCCCTTGTATTTGATGCCAAATATTAAGGAGTTTCTTGCGGTCCAATTCGCCTGAGATTGCTATACCTATATAGTCCCATTTGGGTACCCAGTGGTGATCAAAGTCCCCTTTAGCTAGGACTTCGTTGAGTTCCTGATAAATTAACATTATCAGGTTGGACCATTCCTCATCCTCCACTATCTGCAGTTGGATTCAGATAGCATCCTTTAGGTATGATTTTGGTGCCTGGCGGTCTGTAAAGCCCCCGTTGATTAACTGACTTATGTACTCAATGTGGCTCCCTGCTCCATTCCAGGTGTTGTCTTCAGTATGCAACACCGCGGCGCTGTAGGATTTGGTTTTCGCGCTTGGTTTGGGTACATTGGTGGGGGTCTTTCCCTTCAAAATCCAACTTGCCAATTTGTCAAGGCTGAACCCCCAGTTGAGGAATGCTCCGATCTGGTGGATGCTGATACCTCAGCGGCTGATACTTTTAGCCATTTGCACTCCAATCTTGAGGCTCTGCCATTCTAGAGCATCTGATGGCGAGAACCCCAGTTGGTACCACTTGAGGGCAGATTCTGGGCTGCATGTTGGGTGGAGGTACTTTTGAAGGACTATAGCGTAATTGAGCTACACTGGCACCAGTCCCTTACTGTGACACTATTCCAGCCCCGTCTGTAAATACTTGTGCCATGGCTGCCAGAACACCCGCTTCACTCCATTGGAATGCTTCAGAGGAGGTGAAACCTTTGGCGGCATATGGGGCCACTAGCATCAGTTCTGGGAAGGACTGCTTCCAATCCCGGATAGTTTTGATGTAGATCCCCGCTTTAAGCCATTCTCGCCAAAGTCTGAGGGTCATTACCCCTTTCATCGCTGTTGCCACCTGTGGTGAAATCTCATGTTCCATCCACAGTTGGGCTGATTCAGGGTTAACCCTGCTGCGTCCAAGTCTGCAGCTTTGGCAATTGTTGTGGCATTGCACCAGATTTTCCACTTTTTGATTGGGAATAGTCAGCCTCTAAGGGTTTCATGAGTCAGTTTTGTCACCCCCAGCTCCGCCCATTTGCGCACTAGGTCCATACTGGCCCCCACTCGGAACCAGTATTTCATTTCCATCAGTGTGAATCTGTTGGCAGACCAGTTGATGGCCTCTTCTGGCGAACAATCCCGGAAGGGTCCCCATTCCACTGCTTTTTCCTTTGTCCAGCCCGCTTTCATCAGGTATGATGTAGTGGCTGGTGGAATTTGGGTGTATGACCAGTGTAAGGCCTTGGTGGCCTTGAACCCAGCTGTGATCCACAGTAGTGCCTCCTCTGAAAAGAAAGTAGTGTTATACCATTCCAGTGCTATGTCCACTGGAATGGAGTGTCAGGTCCATTCAAGGGCAATAGAGGCGTTCAGGAATTGTTTTGCATACTCGGCTAAATCTGTTGGGTTGAGGCCCAAGCTCCTGACAGCTTGGGCGTATCATGCTGTAATGCTTGCCTTGTTGTACTCCATCGCATTTAAAAGGTCAATGCCAGACTTTATCCAGGCCTTTGCATCCAATAGTTCAAGTCTTCGCAGATTGTGGCCTTGATCACCTTGTTCTCCACAGGGATTTTCATCCATTCCAGGGCGTCTTCAGTCCTAACTCATGACGCCTTGAATATTACCACCATGTCAATCAAGATTTGGGTGTCAAGCCAGCGTTTGGCCACTCTGGCAGAAAATCTGTGGTCTCACCACATAGCTACGACAGCTGGTTTGATACCTTTGTAGACTCACTGAGTCACCTTAGAGTATGGGAACTGGAGGGCCTCCCATTGTTTGACCTCGCGGGCAGACACGCCTCAGCATGCCAACATATCTGACTAGATTGGGGTGTTTTTTACTGGGCCCCTGGCCACCAACTTGACCGCTGTAAGTGTTTCAGCCCCTTCCAGCAGTACATTTAGTTTTTTCGCCAAATTTTCTTGGGTGTCCGATCCCTCAGATTCAGTCCCTGATATAGTTTCACCCCGTTGGGGTTGATCCCTGATGGATTGTATTGGCTTGGCAATTGGCTATTTGGGATCAGCTGTTGATTCATGGTTGAGCTAGAGCCCCCGTCAACATGACTTTGTTGGGGATTGCGCTCAATGGTGTATTGGGGATCACATCTGATGATTTTCTTATGTCGCCAAATCAATTTTGGTCAGGGACTGTTTGCCCCCCAACTGGGCCTTTTCATAATTGGAGCCTGACTTCTTCACTCGAATACCCTGAGCGGATTTGGCAAGTTTCTCCATGTCAGTAGAAAGCTTTTTATAGCTTTGCTCTGTTGGTTTGAGCTGCTGATTTTTGTCAATTGAATCTGAGTTGTTTTTGGATCCTACCAATACTTCTTCCAGGTTTTTTGTTTTTTCCACAAAAATTTTCTCACCCTGCGAGGCCCCAATCCCCTCTACTGGTTGAGGTTCAATGGGGAATATTCCTGAAATCACTGTTTTCAGCATTGGGCCTCGCTCCTGGAAGGTTTCTCTTGTTGTCTAGTTGTTGGCGGTCACCAATCCTAGGGAGTTGACCCCATTATCCACGCTAGTTGCAAGGGCCCTGTGACCCATTGACGTGTTCGCGCATTTTATCATCATTTGTGTTGCCATATTGTTACTTGATGTACACATGTTGTATTGCCCTTCCCCATTTCTAGTCATGTAGGGGCTTGGGCCAGCGGGAAGTTTTCTAGATGGTACGTCCATCATAGCATCCTTTTTATCATTATTGTTAATTAATATTGGTGCAGGCAAGTTGTGCGTTTCTATGTGCTGCGCACATATGGGCGGATTGACTTCCCTACGCTTGGGTGGTTGGCCGTTGTTCACTGCTCCATAATTTCAGTGTGCACTAGCAGTTGGTTGCTCTGTCAATTCTTGTTTAGTTCACTTTTTGATTTAAAAGTGATGTATGTGAGAGAGAGAAAAAGTGCATCCTTGGTGTAAGTGCAAATTAATGAGGCCAATTTGTCCAAGAAAGTTACATGTAGTTTGAAAATCAAATGTGATGTGCACCCCTCTGGTAGGAGATTGGCATCAATGCCTATCCATGCAGCTGGTATAACAACCTTGTTTTCACCATATAAAATGTGGCACAATGTTTTTAGACAAATGTTTTACTGGAGCCCCCTGGTCCATCAATGAGGTAACAATTTAAAATTGTATTTCTTACTGCATGTAAAATTTCCTCAGCTATTGCCTTCTGTTCTAGTTTTACCTTTTCATAAGCTGCCTTGTCATTCATACTTTCTTCTTCTATGTTGTAGGTTTCTTCAGTTGTATGTTGTGTGACAGTTAGAACAGGAGTCAACAGTTTGAATTATTTGAAAGATCAACCATGATATATAAAATTATCTTCCAATTATTTCAGTGTGAGGTTTTAAGCTTCAGGTGGCGTGTGCTGTCTCTGAAAATCTTCTGAAAGTGCATCCTGAAATTTTTGTCCACAACTTGGGTATATTAGCAGGAGGACAGAATATGAAGATGATTTTGAAAGCCATCTCAATTACGTTGGCATTTTGTGACTGACAGCCTCCTGCAAACATTCTTTCCATTTGGTGTCATTAATTCCTCAATTTAATTTCTCTGCAGCTTCTTAAAATGAGTTGCACAGAAATTCATCAACTGTACATAAATTGTCAAACAACTGCGGTCCTTTGACATGCAGAAGTAGTAGACGGAGGTAATATTTTTTATGTCAACTGGATTGAAAATGTAAATCAGTCCAAAGCACTTTGTTTTTTTGCAAATATTCCATCATCCATTTGACCACACAGAATGTTCTAAAAATTCATGGTAAAGGTAATTGTAAGCGGCAATGTTTTCATTGCACAATTTAAAAAAGGCCATGAGTTTATAGACTCTATCATGGTTAGCATCAGCTTTGAATCCAGCATGAAAGTACACCATTTGTTCTTCCAGTAAGTGAATAGAAAGTGCTCATTTGTATGATATCAGTGGAGAAGTTGGCATTAATGTAATCGCCACATAGCCTCTGGTGGACTTACATAACGACAGTTTAAATATATGTCCACTTCATCAACTATGAGTTGTTGTTGACCTTCAGAATCTGAACGTTTTTATAAAGCTGCGCAGTCGTGTCCTTTATACACATATTTGTACAAATTTTTAACAGATTTGATTGAAGAACAATTCTTGAGATTAATATGGGAATAATATTTTATACTGAGAAATCCACAATATGGTACAATCGACCTATTATCAATAGTAAATGATCAAACTGTTATTGTAGCGCCATTATCACATCATCTATACATAGGGTAAGCATTAACATTTAAATTTGTTTCTTCTTGAAAATCTTTTGGATACTTTTTGATACATTTTTGTTCTTGCATGCATGGACTGTTTGTATTGATTGTACCACAAGGTCCATGTACCATGCATTCCTGAATAACTTCAATAAGTTGAGGATCTGTTTCCTTAACTGAAAATTCTTCACAAATTAATAAGTCTAAATCCTCAATTGAACGTAATTTATTTCACTAAACAAAATGAGCAGCCTGTGCGCATGGGGAAGGCCTCTTTTTTTAAATTCAATTACACAAACATAACCGATGACTACGCCTAGTACATGTTTTTTTAAAAGATCATTCAATAACGCTTGCAATTTTAAATGAAAAATTATAGACACTAAGTCTGGTCTGTGTTCAACTCTTTCATATAGTTTCAATTAAGAGGTAATTTAAGTCTACTTGGGGTTGCAAGTAATTGTAAGAAATAGATCAGTGTTCCTAGATGGGCAACAATAGCCATTGCGTCTTGATAATTTTGAAGCATATTTTGAGGACTGCTAATATAAGATGAAGGAAGAGCAACCGGAACTTCACCAACTGCTCCTCTTTGTTCAGCATTAGAGTTAAGAAAGTCCATCAAACCTTTGTAAATATCCGCTCTGAGTTCTTGTGATGGGCTTGAACAAATGTCAACCTGGAACCTTCTACTGTGACATAACATCAACGATGTATTGTTGAAATAAGTTACCAGAAGCATGAAGTAAACTGAAACCATTTCTAACTACTAAACGATAGTAATAGTATTGTAATTGAGTTGTGACTGTTCCTGATGAGATACAATTAACTTGTATTGTGGCTGACCAACAGTCCATCCAGAATCACCACATGGGAAAAGCAATGGATAGCACATTGGATAATAATGGGGGTTCAGGTAAGATATTTTAGTAAGTGCACCAGTTGTTTTAGAATACATAACAAAATCAACATTGCCTGATGGAGTTCCATCATTTGTGACAAAAACAGCAGCCACCTCATTAAATGCAGTTTCATTTGATCTTCCATGATGAAATGCATTGGTAGTCATAAATTGTAGATGCAAATCCAGTATAGTTTTATCCAAATCTTTTATATGTTTAAACAACTGTATGTAAGAATTATGTGTATTGAGCATTGTTTACAATGTAACCATTATTTCTTTGCAACAGTTTTTATTAGCTTCATTCACTATACAATGTAGTAATGCAGTATCAAAACCTACAACGGAAGGTAGCATAAGATGGTGCAACTCCTGCAGGAGGTTGTAAACTTCCTATTATATGATACACCTGCCCATGTAATTTAAACAATATGGACCCCTGCCAGGAATATCAACTTCTCTGATGTTTATTGAAGCAAATGCCAGAGAATTGTTAGATTGCCTAATATTTTCTAGGTAATTCTTGGTGAAGTCATCATTTTACTCTATGAGGTTTTGAAGTTCTTAACAAACTTTAATGGGCTCTAACTTAAACTTTCCCTTGAGGCAACACATGGTGGCTGAATAATCACTAAACTCCCCTGCAAATAACCTTGCAGATCAATAAACACTTTTTATCCATTTCACCAACACTATGTGTTTGCACTTCATTGTCCTCAGGGAAAAGGTGAGCAGTACAATATGTTTTTGGAAGTTTATATAGTCTTCTTGTATTGATATTTTGATGGAGATAAATTAAATAAGTTGATGACACAATGTTGTTAACTTGCACAAATTGTTGACATTGAGTATTGAATTTGTCTTGTCTGCGTTGCTGCTTAGCTTCTCTATCTTGCTGAAGTTGAAAATGTCTTTGTTCATCACTTTTGGTGTCAGAACATCGACTATGGGCTCCGCTAGTGTGCCAGTCCAAACAGTATGAAGACTGGTTGACCCTTTGCTGTTTTGCCTTCATTGGTTACCAACCCCTACAAGTCTGCGTCTGACCCACCAACTAACCACCAATGGCTTCGCCTTTAGCCCAGGTGTCCTCGGCGTGTGCCCCAGCAAGTTCTGCCCCCTTTCTGGATGGCTCAGGCACCTCCACACTGCCCCACCCTAGCGACCCTTCACCAACCCATCTGGACATGCCCTGGCGGTCTATCCCCCTTCCTGGGTGTCTATGGCACTCCTGCGCTGCACCCCGCAAGGTTGGTGGCCAGTCAGCGCATCCACTGGTAGCCAGCTGGCCAGGTTCCCACTGGTTCCTCATAGGGAGGAGGCATGGGAGCTGGCAGTGCCAGCCACTCCAGATGTGATCACCCGCATCTACTGGGGATCTTAGTCCTATCTACTCCTACTCACACATGGTATTACCCACTATCAAATAAAAGTAATATTGGTGCAAGAGAGATGTTTATTAGAAGATAATGAATGACTTTTTATACTACTTTCAGGGCTACTGCACCTAAGTACTTTTTGGGAAATTAAATACCAGAAAACCCATTGAACTCTTGACTTCAAAACTATATCAGATTGTAAACTTTATTAATTCTTACTTCATAGTGATTCCCTCCATATCCGCTCATATGATCACCAAATACTAATATTAGGTCAATCCATCCTCAGCATAAGTCGCTGGTTGATCATATATTTTTTTATTTATTCGAGGATGGCTGACCAGGGGACTGTCACATCTGATATGTAGGGAAAGGAAAGTAAAGAGGGGAAGCACACTAAGCATTGGAACCTGAAAGATAATACATGGTGTTGGGACCATCTAGTACTAAAAAAAGATAATACATGGTACACTTGGATGTGGCTAGTAGCCACGGGTGGTGGGTGACTATGACCTTAAGAGACTTGACAGCTCAAGGGCTAGTAGGGTGTATCGCCTATAGAGATTGTGAGGTTTTTAGTGTCACATCGAAGGAACCAGATTGGTAGCCAGTTACCCATCTATTTCTTCCATTTGTGTTTTAGTGATCCGAATATCCAGGCTTGGAAGTGGTCGGCCAAATGGCTGTGGAACCTGACGATATCTCAGTTAATGTTGTGGAAGATACCGTTGAAAGCATCAAGGGTAGTTGTGTGAATGGACCATATGCAACACTCACAATTAAAGCCCTTAGCGTCTGGGGATAGGTGAGATTGTGTTGAGTGCTAAGATATCGCAGGATAGTCGAAATTCAGCTGATGGTGATTGCTGAAATAAGTATATCACATTGACCCAGATAAGCTTGGACGGCGGGCACTCTTCCAGGTGGTGGGCTATCGTGTTGGGTCTGCCACAGATGGCGCATGATTGGAACATTGAGAAGGTGCAGTCGGATGTCTTAAACGTAAGATGCATGTAGCGCCACACTGTGGAGCTCACTTGTGGGGATAGGAGGGGGCAAATGATGAGGTCTCACACCTTCCTTTGGGTGCACAAGTCATATGGGCCATCTTGGTAATCTAGATAGTCAATCTGGGATAAAGGGAAGGGTGGTAGTGGGGCAGGTGCGTTGGTCACAGTTTTTCCTCTGTGGAGTCACATATACTCTATTGGAGGGTTAGTATCTTCAGATTGTTGTGCATAGGAGAAACTACAATCCTCCTTGTCTTAGGGTGTACAGGACGCGTTTGAAGTAGCGGTTGGTGTTGTGCGGTCCTGTGGCTGTTGGATGTGTTGTTAGGTACTTCATCAGTGTTGTAGGGTTGGATGGGCACCTCAGATGTAGTGCCCTTGCAAAGTTAGTTTGGGCTGCCTTGGAACAATGGGGGATGGCGGGTTGGGTGACGTTGTTAGAGCTATCCATGAGCCAAAGATTTGCGTTGCTCGTTCCATGAAGTTGAGCAGCCCCGTCCCACCTTTCTTCCGTTGGCCATACATGGTCTCCAGTCTGACTGGTGCGTTGTATCCAGACCACAGCCAGTTCTGCAGGAGCTTGTAGACTGCGTTGGTAAAGTTGGCGGAGAAAGGAACTGCGTGAGCAGCAAACCATAACTTTGACAAGATCAGGGAGTCAGCTAACACAACCCTTCTGGCTAAACTAGCTTTACTCCTCTGCATACTTGTCATTCTTTTTGTGATGTTGTCCAATATTTTGGTTTCAATGGTTTAAGTGCATATCCACCAGCCTCGAGCCATATTCCCAGATGACAGACTGGGTTGGTGGCGGGGTGGGGTGCAAAAGGTAAGCACAGTGTTTTTATTGGCATAGGTCTTTGTCTTGTGGTAGGATGTGCGGTGGGTTGATTTGGTCAGTGGTGGGAGGGTGGGGTCAAATTTGAACTGAATTTGCCCATTACAATTACCTATGTTTTCTGTTTGTTCATCTTGGCGTTAATCACTGACTCATACTGGTGAATAATGCGCTCAATTGCTCTGGCATCCCTATTGCCTGAGACGCCGACTATGCAGTCATCAGCAAAGGCGAGCATTTTGGTTGGTAGTTGTCCTTCCAACCTGATTCCAGAGAGCTTTGAGTTTACTATGCGGAGGAGAGGGTCAAGGCTGAAATTGTATAGTAGGGGGCTAAGCGGGTCGCCTTGTTTGAGGCCCCTTTGTGGGGTGATGGTGTGGTTAGGAAACCTGGGCCTCTGATTGCAAACCTGGCTGAGAGTGTTAGGAGGAGCGCCCAGTTTATAAAGCGGGATGGTAGGTTGAAGGCCTTTAGACATTGTTCCAAGTAGTCCCAGTGCACTCGGTCATATGCTTTCTTTTGTCCAGGAAAGCAAGGGCGCCTGTGGGGTTAGCTTGGCAGATGTTGGCTATGGTGTGAATGTTATCCCAAATTGAGCGATTGTGGATAAAGCCAAACTGATGGGGGAGAGGACTGTCTGTGCAATGCATCCCAGACGCTTAGCTAAAATTTTTGTTAGTATTTTAGTATCAGTATTGGTGAGAGCAATTGGACGCCAATTGTTTAGGTCTGCCTGGTCTCCTTTTTTGAAGAGTGTGACCACATATGCATCTTGGCCGCCAGGTAGAAGGGCTGTGTCCTCCAGGCACTTGTTCATAGTTGCTAGTAGTACTGGTGCGATGTAATCAAAATACTTTTTGTAAAATTCATATGGGAGGCCATCAGGCCCAGGGCACTTGTGGCGCGGAGTTGATTTTATTACCTCCCATAGTTCATCTCTAGTGATGGGTTCAGCAAGGTCTGGTTTATCAGCTATATTGTCAATATTAGCAGATGATAAAAAAATTTAATTTTGCTAGGTGCCGCGAAATCCGCCATGTACAGGTCGGTGTAAAATTGGTGTAATTCAGCCAATATTTCAGATGGTGTGGACGCCAGTGTGTCATCTGCTCGACGGACCTGTGTGCAGGTCACTGAAGATGAAATTGGTTTAAAATGGTGGAAGAATTGGGCCATGTGAGTTTCGCCAGATAGAATGTATTTTGATTTGTGCCATACTTCAACATAGTGCTGGTGTTTTCTAAAGAGGGAGTTGACCTGTGCGGATATTTGGAACCACAGGCGTCCCCATTGAGGGCTGTATCCCTCACGAGGTGTGTTGTTTTCTAAGTGTTGGAGCTGTCTGATAGCCTTATTGATTGTCGCGGACGTTGCAGCCAGCTTTCTGGAGTTCAAGTGACAGGCTTTCTTGGTTACTCTAGCCTTGAAAATTTCCCACTCATTGATAGGGTTCCCAGTAGGTGGTCGTTTTTTTGTCTGTGTTGTTATCACCATCTTGATCCAAAGTTTAAGCTCCAGAAGATGGATGGTGCTTGGGTGAACTTTGTGCCAGGTCAGTGGCTTTTGGTATTTCGCCGTGGATGATAATTTTATTGAAACCATTTAGTGGTCGGAGAGGGGGATAATTGTTGTTTTAAAATTTGATACACGGTGATGGAAGTCTACAGGGGCGAGCATCAGGTCAATCTGGGTCATTGAGACCAGTTGGTTGTTATTGTAGTGGGGCCTCATCATGTTGGCCAATGTGGTAGCCTGTTTGGGGATGGTGTCATACAGGCCCATCGTTGCCTTTACTATGCAAAGTTCCATGTGGCCGCGGGGTATGGCCTTTGTTTTAGGCCAGCGGTCAGTTATGGCATTAAGCCAGCAATTGAAAAATTCCGCGAAAAATGTTGCCTTGGCAAAAGAAATTGAGAGGATATTAGAAAAAAACTTAAAATCCATTAGAAGCAGCCGTCCCTCCAGGTGAGATGATGTGCTTCAGATATTTACTGGAGGATTGTGGTTAAATTGAATTACCACCCCACAGTGGTACGTCCAAAAGGATTTAGCTGTAAGGAGCATGGTTGACCATGACTCCTCCTCCCCCGGTGGACAGTGGGGTTCTTGGACGGCCTAGATGTCCATGGGGATATTGCACAGGAAAGCCATTTTATTGGCCCAGGATGTGGAGGCCTTGGCTCCCACAATGTTGAGCGTCCCTATGGTGATTGCAGTAATCCGCACATCAGGAACGTTGGTGCGACCCACTGGGGTCACCCCATTCCCTAGCAGCGCGGGTCATACTATGAGTTTGGGGCTGATCAGAATGGGTCCAGCATGTTGCTCAGTGATCATAGTATTGGTTTTTTTGGTTTCTTTGGGCTCAGATTACTCCATGGAGTTTGGCTCTGGCGTTGGTTGTATTGTGCTCCACCAGCGTAAAATTTTCTGCTGCTTACCTGTGGGTTAGATGTGCAGAAGCTAGGTGTCGGGGAAATTGGGTTTTGTGTGGGAGCATTGTCAATTTTTGATTGGCTGGGATGATCTTCCATATTGTACTCATGAACCACATTGTCACTGGTCACGTGTGATTGGCTAGGAGAATCCACAGTGGTGCATGGTGGTTCTGCTTCAGTGTGGTTGGAGGCGTTTGATTGGTTGTGTTTGAAAAAATTTGCTTTGAATTTGTTGTATTTTATGTGGGGGATCTGAAAGGTTATCTCACTGCGCTGCTGTGGCATCTGACTGAATCTGGTCCGGGGAAATTGTAGTTTGGGCTTGGGTTTTGGTGGAACTCGTGGCCTGCTTGCGGGCAACCTGTGCAAAATGATGATCCTTGCATGAAACAGGTTTGACCAAAGTGATTTCAGCTCTTTCTCCCCAATGGAAGGCGTAAGTGGCGTCCTTCATTTTGTCAAAAAGATTGGGCTCATTTCATCCATATTGTCCTCACAAAATTACGGTGCTTCCATCCTACACTTGATGGGACATGCATGGTCTTTGTGGCCTAGAGCTGAGCAGAAGCCGCAGATGGGTGGGGTGTGTTCTGGTGTGATGCAGAAGGGGTGAGATATGCTGCCATCATGGAGGTTGATGGTTAACGTGCGTGGAATGAGGGTGATATCCTCTACCACATCCTGGTCAGGTTCAATAATGGCTATTGCCTTCCCTGTACACAGGTGGAGCAGGAGGGGGATTTTTGAATTTAAATTTTTAATTATGCTGTAACTTTTGAGGCCTACGTGGAGCTCATCCTCGAGGATATCACTGTGCATGGTGCTCAGGAGTCAGTCAAATATGATGAATCTGTCATTTTCCTCATTCCATCATGTGCACACCATGCGGATAATGCGATCTTCATTGTTAATTTTAACAGAAAAGTTGGTTTTTGCTGCTTCTGCCACTTTCTCCATGGTCATGAACCCAACATCCACCCATCCTCTATGTAAATTTTTAAAATTTACTGAAACGGTGTTTGGGAAAATTGTGGAGAAGGCCTCCCCCATTTTTTCCCATGACTTGAGGGAGGTATTGTGGACCATAATTCTAAAGCCGTGCTCAAGGGAGGACAAGGGTTGGGAGTGTTTGATTTTTGTGAAAGCGTCCGTTTTTTACAGAAATTGCAAAACTCTGTGTGTGGCGCTATGCTCACCCTTTTTGGGGGAGGTTGTCCCAACATACTGCTGGGGCATTTTTCTCTGATGGGTTGGGTGGGTTTAGGGCCTTTTGCGCTGGCCACTTTTGCCCAACTGGTGTTGGTGCATATGAATCTGCACATTTTCCTGGTTGATTGTCAAATTTGGATGGTTTGCAGAGAATCGTGTTACTAATAGTGATAGTAACAAGAAATAAAAGCGAACTGTTGATCATATATAAAATCATGATTAAATAGGACTTCAAGCATTCTTGGCATGAGTCGCTGGTGCTCCAAATTAATTGGCAGAACCATTTTTGGAAAAATTCATAATGGATTCATCAGCTTTCCACCATAAACTTCCACAACGATCTTTTGATGGCATTTCAGCAGTGATTGCAGCTTCTGCCAAACCTAAACTCAATTAAATATGTAACATTAATACTATTGAACTAGATGATTAGCTAGCAATTATGCCTGACTAACTAAAACCCCTAATCCTGATACTGTTGAGTAATTGACTGGACCTAATTGTCGGATATTTGATCATATCAGATATCAGAAATTATGGATCAGGTATATCCTAAGTATATCCAAACTTAGGATCCACGGCCTAGTAATTTCACTAAATAATATTCTTCTATGATGACACGGGCTCAAGGGCTTTGTTGGTTAGGTCGGACTTAAAATTAAGTTTCAATTTTTTAATGACTCAGGCACGTGGGTTTTGTTGGTCTATGTCAAAATCAGTTTTTTAATGTCAGTTGAGTTTTTGATCGAATTAATTACTAATTAGTGATACAAATCGCCTTAGTATGTGCTGCCAATTACATGTGAAAGTGAATTGGTTCAGCTATTTTGAAGATGCATCTGAAACACCATCTCAAGAATAATGATGGTGTTTATACTGACCCTGAGGCTGAGAAGGATGCCCTGAGTTGAAGTATACATAGATGTTCTTACAAACATTTTATGTGGCCAAGTGCCATTGAAAATGGGACGTCATGGGTAAGATGTGGTGAACATTAAACCCTATAAATAACCCTCAAGTTGATTCTAATAAAAAACATTCAACTACTGGACTTGTTTATAATTTAACTTATAAACTTTTTGCGTTTAGTACTTTATTTTGTATTAGTCAATATTTACTTGAGATCAGTAGGATCAGGGCGGCGTGCCATCGTCCAAGTAAATGACAGGGTATACGATTTGAGTACTACCAAGAAGCTATACTTTAAACTTTAATCACCATCCTGTCTGTTGTCATCATACAATAGACGCACGTAACTTCTTTTCACATCTGAAGAAGAACCAGCCCTCTGAAGAAGAACCCAAAAATCAACAGATACTACCAGAAGGATCCATCTGATTAAAATCCCAACATTGCCCTCCACTTAACCATATGGTATCCTTTAGCGTGACCCACCCCAATAGTGGGCCAAGACCCCCAGCGCCCCCTTGAGGGAGCGCCAGTATTAACCAGTGGCTTTTGCCACTCTGTAACCAAACCTCCAACTACTTGAGCATCCCAAAAGCAAAACCCTCTATAGTGAGAACTACTATTAGAAAATTGACCATGAGCTCCACTAGTGTGCCAGGCCAACCAGTTTGAAGCCTGGTTGGCCCTTTGCTGTTTCACCTTCGTTGGCGTACCAGCCCCTACAAGTCTGTATCCAACCCACCAACTAACCACCAACGGCTTTGCCTTTAGCCCAGGTGTCCTCAGCGTGTGCCTTGGAAAGTTCTGCCACCTTCCTGGGCAGCTTAGCCACTTCCACGCTGCCCCACCCTTGTGACCCTTCACCAACCCATCTGAGCATGCCCTGGCAAGTCCATACCCTTCCTGGGCAGCTATGGCACTCCCACGCTGCACCCTGATGTAACAGACTGGAAAAACCCCAATTCTGAATGTCATAATTTTACATATTGCTTTGGTGCACTTACAAGCAACCAAAGGGCCTAACCAAGTAGGGAGAGGTTTGGGGCACCGAAAAGCAGCCAAACATTCGCCTCTCATTGTTTGGCTATACAAAGTCCGCTGTGTGGTTGGTCCAACCCAACCACATAAAAGCTTCCTTGAAACAGAAACACCCAAAAAGACCATAGGTATGCAAACCCTAAAACATCCTTTATTTTTATTCAGGATCATAAAAGCAAAGGTGCCCGCCAACCAGAGCTCGTCTGGGGAGCAACTGACAATGCTCCCCAGGAAGGGAAATGCTAGGGTCCTCATAGAATTCTGAAGTGAACTTCAGAAGGCGCTGGCACACCTTATTAAGGCAGTGCTTTGGGTACCTCACCCAAGCTATTGATTAGGCTCACACAAGCCTAATCTACAGCTCAGGCAAGGCACAACCCAGCATCCAAAACAACCAAACCAAAAATGTTTTAAAACAATCTGACTCATATTTGGAAAATCTGAATCTGAGTCAGAATTTAATGAACAAGACAAAATTGTCCATTACATCACCCCCGCTTAGAGAGAAACCCTCCTCAAAGAGGGGCCCTCAGCGGAAGGCCACCATGATGAGGGCTTCCTGGGGTGAGTTACCTCAAGCTCCAGGAAAATTAGCCCAGATAAACTCTGAGTCCCTCAAAGAAACACAAATGGCAGGATCAAGTCACCACTGGGCTGCCGGAATCAGCCCACCCAGCACGAGGATGCATGCCCTGCATGTGGCTGTGTTGCGCCCTCCTCCCAGGCTCCCATTGGTGATGGTCTTCCCATCCCAACTGGGAAGGTTCTTTTACCAAAGAAAATGTGAGAATGGCGTTCAGTCCAGCGTAGCTGGACATCTGACCCTTTTCAGGCGGATTATTCACGGGGTGGGGAGCCCTGTTGGGACAGGTCCCTAAATGCCACTGATCCCTGGTGAGCGAGAAGCCCCCACTGGGAAATTGAACTGACAGTCACTTCAAGTCCAGGATTGGCCATCAGTCACTGGCTCCACTGGTGCTGGTTCCTTGACAACTGGGACCAAGTGACCACTGAGGTCAGTCAAACTGGGGATTGGCAGCGTGCATTGCACATTGACTTCAGAATAATGTAATAAACTAGAAAAACCCCAGTTCTGACCACCATAATTTTACATATTGCTTTGGTGCACTGACAAGCAACTAAAGGGTCTAACCGAGTAGGTAGAGGTTTGGGGCACCAACAAGCAGCCAAACATTTACCTCTCATTGGTTGGCTATGCAAAGTCCGCTGTGTGGTTGGTCCAACCCAACCACATGAAAGCTTCCTTGAAACAGAACCACCCAAAAAAGACCACAGGTATGTGAGGTATGTAAACCTCAAAACATCCTTTATTTTTATTCAGGATCATAAAAACCAAGGTGCCCACCAACCAGAGCTCATCTGGGGAGCAACTGACAATGCTCTCAGAAAGGAAAATGCTAGGGTCCTCATAGAATTCCAAAATGAAATTTGGAAAGGTGCTGGCATGCCTTATAAAGGCAGCACTTTGGGGACCTCACCCAAGCTTTGATTAGGCTTATGTGAGCCTAATCAATAAGGTGAGCAACTCAGCATCTGAAACAACCAAACCAAAAATGGTTTAAAGCAATCTATCATGTAAATGGAAGAAGAAGTTTAGACCAACCTGCCAGTTGGGATGCGTAAGCACCCAAAAAGCAAGCCAGAATGCCAGGAGGCATTGCTGACCAAATGACTTGATATGAAGCCAGGCATTGGGAAATGATGAATTGTTGGTGTAACACAGCTTAGTAAGTATGATCCTGACGACAAACCACAATGAGCCCACTCCCAACCTAGGGGGCCTTGCTGCAGGTGGTGGGATCACAGAGATAGTTTCAATAAGCTCATCAGCATATGGGGTCATTTCAACCAGCGAGGCAAGGAGACAGATTCTCTCTTGCAATTGGTGAACATAAGGCCACAAGATTCCCATGTACTGTTGGTGGAAGTTCATGTTAATGGGGTTGTATAGCCAAAAGTATTGGACTTGCTGAATCAATCAATGATGGAGGGGGCCATAGTGACCATAAGTACTGGTAGAGCCCATTCAGTATATGGGCTGACAGGCCACCAGGGAAACGCCATCAGGGATGCGGTCTGAAGGAGTAATACAATAAGAAAAATTGTATGGTTTTTGGAAAAAAATTTATTGAAGGAAAAAGAAAATTGACCAACAATTTTCTCAGTGCTATGCAACTGATTAAATAGTGGTCGATTGGTGTAGTGACAAGCAGGGATTGGGACCCTCAATTTTGAATCAACTGGCAAATTATTCAAGAATGGGCATGTCAAGAGAGTGTCTGTAACTCTCTTGTTCCCAGAAAAAGTGATGTGGAGCGCAAACCCACATTGCTAGGGAACTAGCCAATGAGAATGGGGAATGAGGCACCTGGAATAGTGCTTGAGCAGGAGGTAACCCAGGCGAGGGTGTAAAGCACCACATATGAGAACAGATAAGTAAGAAACCTCCCAACTTGAGTAGACACCAACAGGGTGTCCATAGTCGAGGGTAACTTGGAGTGAGTAGACTTGGGTGTCTTGGTCTGGAGGGGACCTAAACGGCCCAAGAAAGCACCTGGAATTCATGTAAATTGTGATAATAGGCAGTGGCCCACATAGTTGGAGACCATCCTGAAGAGGTCCACCACCATGTTCGCCCAAGGAACCATTGTAAAAAAAACGTAAAATAACGGTTAAATTTATTAAAGGAAGCTGACCAACAAGGAATGTTGGTCGCAAAAACGTATTTAAAATGTGGGGAAATTTGGGTTCTGCAGAAATGCGCCCAAGCCTTGAGGCTCCAATAAACAGACGCTTCCATCCATTTTGGTAAAATACACTGAAAGTGCCTTCATTCGAGTAATCAATTGAAGCCTTATTTTACCTAAAGTCAAATTTCACGGCTGGAGCGGGATTCAAACCCTTGCTCTATAACCAAGCGAATTGAACCATTTTTCATTTTAAAATGTAAATCGTTTATTTCAAAGCCTGGGCTGAGATAAGAGGCTGGGCGTTTTGCACCCATTAGTATCAACCTGGGCATGCTTGGCTTGCACCCAGCGTTGATCTAAGGTGCTTTGGGTCAGGGAGAGCTTGAAGCTTCATCTTCTGGGCCACTTGTCGCCCAGCCTTATCCCTGGCATCAGTGCCTACTATTATGTCATCCAGCATGACATTACCCTCTCCTCCTTCTTGGGCTCCCTCCCCCTCCAGGGGGCGTTCGCTAAGGAAGTTCTGCCTGTTCTGGCAGCAGCTTCATAGCAGCAGCAGCTGGCTGGCTAAGTCCTGCAGCCTCAGGAAACAGTGCAAATGATTCAATCAGGTCCTGGGCATGTGCAATCCCGTGCTGGCACCCAGCTGTTCTCTGCTTCAAACCTTTCCAAGATACAAAGTGCTTAAGGCGTCATAACCTGCAGGCTGCTGCTCCTCCACTTTGAACAGTGCCCCACATCCACAGAGATAAACTCAGAGGGTCTCACAGGAGGAGGCCTCAGGCAGGTCAGCTGCTACAAAGATGGAGAAGATCCAAAACATGGATGAGAGGTGTAATTTCAGGCATGTCCCACCTGCTTCTGGTAAGGACCAATCCTCTTTGGACCCAGTTTTCTTCTTAGTAGAGATGTGCCGAAATCAAGCATCCCGAGATCCTCTTCTTGCTGCTGGACCCATGGTGCTTTCATCGCATTCCTTACTCGCTTCGCGCATGACTTTTTCGCCTCAAACTTGTGGACACCCCTTGATGGACCTTCTTGAGAGCCTTAGCAAAGTCCATCACACCACTTTGGAACCACATCTGAGCTCCATGTTAAAAGCAGGGTTAGAAGCTGTGGTTAGCAAAAAGGTGAACAACCACGATTGATAGATACAAAGTGTTGTAACTAAACTGGGCCATGGGAAGGTAGGAACCCAATCTGAATGGTCCTGCGGTGGTGTAACAACGCAGAAATTATTCAAGCACTGATTCACTCGCTCAGTCTGCCCATCTGATTGGGGGTAGTAGGCATTTGAATGGCAGGGGCAGATCTGAAGAGACTTACACAACTCTTCCCAGATGGAGGTGAACTGGGGTCCCGGTCATATGATTTCTCGAGGAGCCCCATGAAGCGCGGCCACATGGGCGACGAAGGGCCACCCAGCCATTTCAGCGGCAGTTATAGTTGTTCTGCAAGGAAAATAAAGTGAGTGAACTTTGTAAAGTGGTCCACCACCATGATTGCATCATACCCATCTTCTGAAACAGGTAACTCACAATGAAATCCACTGATAGGGAAGTCCAGGGCCTTCAGCCTTTTGGACTAGTACCAGCAACCCCCTGCTAAGGTTACCGATTTGGTTTCATCTGATTATAAAGCTGACTCTTTTTGCAGTACCGCCCTACCTGAACAGGCAAGCCCTTCCAATTGTAAGTGCGTCGTATCAACTCAAGGTTTTTGTTTTTCCAGGATGACCAGCGGTGATTCCGTCATGGCCGTCCTGGATAATCTTCAGGCACCAGTGGTCAGCAGGAACCCGCATGAGCGTCCTGGGGCACACCATCTCATCCTTCGTGATAACCTGGATAAGTCCTCCTGATTCAGGGCACTCTTAGTGATAACAGCATATTTGGCTGATAACGGCTGAGAAAGAACTACCTTCCTAAACATGCTATATTCTGCCTTTTCAAAGGCATGAGCGCTGCGTATGTACCGTGGACTTAGGAAGTTGAGGCAGAATCATGCTTGGTGGAATCATCAACCGAGTGTTGTGAATCTCTACCTCCTTTGGATTGGGAGCCAAAGCAGGATTGCAGCTCAAAGCATCCTGCCATTCTCCTTTCCTTGGTGAACCCATGGAAAATTTAAATAGGGCAAGGGTCTCATGCCAGCAGGTCTGACATGGTGTTAGAACATGTGGAGCACAGTAGTACAACAGGGGCTCAGTGGTCAGTGCTGTCACCAGAATGGTTGGGAAGAGCCATGTAAGTGAGTGAACGCCAATAAATCAGCGCCTCCACCACTGCAAGGAACTCCCCTTGTCATATGCAGCATCGTTTAACTCATGCAGAGACATTTCCTGAAAAAATATCCCACGGGATGCTCAGACCCTTCTTCACCCACCTGTAACAGGGCAGCCACCAATGGTGAAGTTGGAAGCATCTGGACACAATGAACTCCTTTTCAGGATCAACATGGCGAAGGATGGATGTAAATAACAAGGTGCACTTTACTGCTTGGAACGCATCCTCCAAAATGGGGACCACTGAAGCACCCTTGGCCCTTCAGCTTTATAGCAAAGGGAGCTGCCACCTCAGAGAGATTGGGTGTGAACTTCTTGAGGAACGTACATGTTCCCAAAAAGCTCCTCAGTTCCTTGACAGAGGTAGGGGTAGGCCACTCATGAATAACCTTCTCTTGTCTGGAGTTATCATATAGCCTAGTCCAAAATCAACGTTGCCCCAAAAAAGTAACCTGGGACTTGAGAATTAGCATTTACTAATCTTGAGGGTAAGGCAAGCAGCCCTCAATCTCTCCACTACTTGTCAAAGGTGTACTGCATGTGACTCATGTAGTTAGGAAAACACCAGAATGTCATCCATGTAGGCAGCACACATGCCCCCAACAAGTCTTCCAACGCACCATCAATGCGGCGTTGAAATGGCAGAGCATTCTTAAGCCCAAAGGCATAACGAATATGGAAAATTCCTTTTCTGATTACAATGCAGTTAACCACTCCTGGCCCTTCCTATCCAGATTTGATTAGACATTGAGGCAGTCCAGCAGAAGACCTTCGCCTTCTCCACATAGCGTACAATCTGAGAATCTAAAGGGATGGGATGGAGGTCAGTACAGTCACATTGTTTAGTTTCCATAATCGACACATGGGCGTAAGTTCCATCAGCCTTCTCACAAAGAGCGGTGGGGAGCAAACAGGGGAGGTACGCTGAAAGATGCCCCCTTTGGCCAACTGCTCCTTCACTCATACGTCTAACGCCTCTTCCTCCCGGACAGTCAATGGGTATATGGGGGAAGAAATACGCACCAGATCCACAGTAAGTTTAAATTCACAATCAAACTCGGAATGTTCTGTAGCGTACTAGCTGGAAGCTGCATCAAGGAAGATGCCAACTCCTCCAAACAGGAAGGTAAGGAAAGTCCCACAGTGGGCTTCAGCAAAGGGGCAAGATATGAACTGGGAACATTGGGCCAATAAAATTTTCCCTGGGGCGTTATCCCTTTACGAGGAACAATCAGCTGGTAATCGTTTGTTAAAAACAAGGATAAAGTGTTTTCTTTCAAATTAGTTTTTATACTAGATGGTCCTTCTTTCAAATTAGTTTTGACGTCAAACTTCCGCCACCACTCAACTTTTAAAATGATGGGAAATAAGAGGTTTCTGATAGCTTGAAACTGCTCAGACAATAGATAAGAATACTGGAAAATTAATTGACTCTCTACGTTCAGTGTAGGATACCTGAGAAGCCCCACCTCTAACCATACCACCGGGTGAGTAACTCAACTCTAGGTAGTCGGCGAGGTTTTGGTCAATAAAATTATTTGAGGCACCAGTATACCAAAATAGTTGTGCTGAACTTTCCATAAGAGGAAGTAAGAGTAGCGCTCAACAAGAAGTATCCAGAATAGATTTATATAATGCAGAAAACGCCATTATTTCACCTGAAAATCTTTCCTCTGGTCTCAACAAGCCATCAGGGTATGTTTTGGAATCATAGAAGGGGGAGGGATAGTGGGACCTCTTACCTACTGAGGCCCATATCCCACCACCTTCTGCAGGTGCATATACATCTTTATATTTATGACGAAGTTCCTTTCCTTCCTGAGAACCCCTAATCATAGGGGTCAAACGAGGGATTCTCAGAGTAATCTGGCAGACTGAAATGAGTCCTCATCCAGACCATATGAGCAAATAAAAGGTTCGTTTTTTGGTTAAATTGCTCCTACATTATAAAATGCATTTTTTGCCTGAACAAACCCCCTCATTTCAAAGGTTCAGTGCACCTCATTTATCCAGGGCCATCATCCCCAAGCCCTGAGCTGATGCCTCAGCATGCACCTCAGAAACGTGTTGGGGAGAAAAAATGATAACAGAATTATTCTTGTTAAATTCAGAGTTCAGACCCTTTGATGTTCCCAATTTCTGCCGAGATGGATAAGAAATCAGTGGGAAGCATCTCACGTTTCAAGGAAAAATCACTAGTTGTGGAAGCACTATTTATAGGGATGACTTTCATGGGTGACATCATCATGGTGGAATCATCTGAAACCTTTACTTCCTTCTGAAACATTTTCTTGCAGTTCAAATTTAAGGTGAGGATTGAAGGATAAGATTCCTTCATTTTTAAAGCCTTGTATTTTTAGTTCAGTATTGCTATGGTTTCAGTCAGTGGCTTGGCCAATTCCTGTGTAAGGACAGGGCAGAAACTACCCAAAGGGTTTTAAGAAGATGATCACAAAAGTCTGAGACCACCCAGGTGCAGGCAAGAAGGGTGGACACTTCCCAATTGGTAGTTGCAAAAATAGCAAGACATATTAATACAAACCTAATGAGACAACTGTGGTGGCACCATTGTGGCAGTGATAAATGGCCAGCACACAATTTCCTAATATTTAAGTCACATGGATAAATTTATATACAATGGGTGGTTAGTCAAAACAATTATCAAAAGGTATACATATCATGACATTCCCAGTGATGTGACTCATTCCCATTGTAGAGACTGTCATTCTGAAAAGGGAGAAATGGAATGAGGCCTGGGGTGGGTGGCAGTGAGGTAGCAGGCGAGGGTAAAGCAACGTCACATATGAGAGCAGATAAAGAAACCTCCCAACTTGAGTAGACAACACAGGGTGTCCATAGTCGAGGTAACTTGGTGAGGACTTGGGTGTCTTAGTCTGGAGGGGACCTAAACGGCCCAAGAAAGCACCTGGAACTCATGTAAACCAGATAATAGGTAGTGGCCCACATAGTTGGAAACCATCCTGAAGAGGTCTACCACCATGTTCACCTAAGGAACCATTGTAAAAAAACGTAAAATAACGGTTAAATTTATTAAAGGAAGCTGACCAACAAGGAATGTTGGTCACAAAAAACGTATTTAAAATGTGCCAGGGAAATTTGGGTTCTGCAGAAATGCGCCCAAGCCTTGAGGCTCCAATAAACAGACACTTCCATCCATTTGGTAAAATACACTGAAAGTGCCTTCATTCGAGTAATCAATTGAAGCCTTATTTTACCTAAAGTCAAAATTTCACGGCTGGAGCGGGATTCAAACCCTTGCTCTATAACCAAGCGAATTGAACCATTTTCATTTAAAATGTAAATCGTTTATTTCAAAGCCTGGGCTGAGATAAGAGGCTGGGCGTTTTGCACCCCATTAGTATCAACCTGGGCATGCTTGGCTTGCACCCAGCGTTGATCTAAGGTGTGCTTTGGGTCAGGGAGAGCTTGAAGCTTCATCTTCTGGGCCACCTGTCGCCCAGCCTTATCCCTAGCATCAGTGCCTACTATTATGTCATCCAACCATGACAGGGCAGGTTTGTTCCTTAGAAACTGACATCAAAAAATTCAGCGGTAGGCCGAGTCACTGTTGGTTTGACCTCAAACACCAAAACTGAGGCTCAGGTACATTTCTGACAGTTGGCGTGATGGCGTTTGGCCTGACAAGTGACAGGAATCCCCCAAGGCCATCCCATATAGGGATGGGTCCATTTGGTTAGGAATGGGTTCAGGATGCTCAACCCACCTGCGCTTAGTCACTGGGCTGTTTGTTCAGTCAGTAGCATCACATTGGCTACAATGCCCAAATTGTCAACAGAGGACTTCAAACCCTTGTTGATGGCATCTGATGCTATAGCCTGGCCGTTGAGGATGATCCCTGGCAACTTTGGTAGGAAGGTGATTTGTTCGATTGACATATCAATTGAATTGGAACTGTTGGGTGTTCCAGCTGATACCTCAGTCTTCATGCCTTTCCGGCCATTTGAGATCTGAGCATCAGCCAGATTGCCACTCAAATTAGATCTGACTAATTTCAATTTGACAATCTCAGTGCAGATTTTGCTAATTCCTGTAAAAGTTCTGCTGAGGTGAGTGTGGGTGCTGGGGGTGGGATCAAAAGTGGAAGTTTTGTTACCCACCACTCATCTACTACATGAGCGAGATTGCCCTGAGTAATGAGAGGTACTGCCATCCTCTTCATTGTCTTTTTACTTGGGAACAGGAGAATGGCCTGATCAACAGCCAGGGGACATTCCCCAGAACTTACACAATCTAACTCAGATTCAGATTTTCTGAATCTGAGTCAGAATGTAAAAAATGAGACAAACTCATTCATTACACCCACAAGGTTAGTGGCCAGTCAGAGCATCCACCGGTAGCCAGCTGGCCAGGTTCCCACTGGTTCCTCATAGGGAGGAGGCATGGGAGCTGGCAGTGCCAGCCACTCCAGATGTGATCACCCGCACCTACTGGTGATCTCCAGTCCTATCTACTCCTACTCACACATGGTATTAGCCACTATCAAATAAAAGTAAGATTGGTGCAAGAGAGATGTTTATTAGAAGAGAATGAATGACTTTTTATACTACTTTTAGGGCTACTGCACCCAAGTACTCTTTGGCTAATCAAATACCAGAAAACCCCAGCCTCTTGATTCCAAAACTCTATCAGATTGTAAACTTTATTCATTCATACTTCATAGTGATTCTCTCCAGATCTGCTCATCTGATCACCAAATATTAATATTAGGTCAATCCATCCTCAGCATGAGTTGCTGGTTGATCATATATAAATTCAAATTAAATAGGACTTCAACCATCCATGCCATGAGTCACTGGTGCTCCAAATTAATTGGAAGAACCATTTTTGGACAATTCATAATGGATTCATCAGCTTTCCACCAGAAACTTCTACAACGATCTTTTGATGGCATTTCAGCAGCAACGCAGCTTCTGCCAAGCCTTAACTCAATTAAATATATAACATTAAATAGTATTGAACTTGATGATTAGCTGGCAATTATGCCTGACTAACCAAATCCCCTAATACTGATACTATCAGAAGGATCCATCTGGTTAAAATCCTGACATTTGGTATTTCTTTTTCTGCATTCTGTGATGCATTCCAATGGTCTGGAATGTCTTCCAGAAGGTCTCCCTCTCAGTCTTCCTGGCATTATGAAAACCTAAATCACAAATTTGTTTACATGAGTTTCCATTCTTGTTAATACCCAATTTAGCACAGATTTGTTTATGGGTTTAAAGTTTACCAAAAGATTCTAATTGATTCTTTTTTAAATTGTTAGATGGCTATTGATAAAATTAAGAATTTAAATTATATTGATTAAATATAAAATTATCAACCACTCAGCCAAAACCAATTAAACTTATCAAGTTACCTAATCATCAACCACTTACCTGAAACTATTGAGCCCTTTAAATCAATCAAAATCCACCAACCACCCAGCCATAACCAATTAACTTATTGAATCAACCAATCACTAACTGCTTGCTAAAACCATCAAGCTTATTAATCAACCCAAAACCACAACCGCTTGGCAAAACCATTTAAACTATCGAATCAACCAAATATCAAATTGCTCAGCCATAACAATATACCGATTTTCAATAAAAACATATGAAAATTTTAAAATATAAGTTTTAAAATGTAATTTTTTGATGAAAATATTAATTTTAAGAACTTTACTTATTTTTAACATTAAAGGGAAAAATAATCTTCAAAACGGCGTATTAAACATTAATTTTGATATAGTATTAAGGGAGATATTCCACACCGACAAAAAACACCTTTGAGAAATAATATATAGAGATGTTTCGGGTAGCAGTTTAGTGTTATTTGATTGATCCGATAGGTTTATTTTGTTTGGCCGAGTGGTTGATGGTTTTTGGTCGAATCGATAGGACAGTTTATTTTGAGGGGTGATTAGTTATTGGTTGATTTGATAAGTTCAGTTAGGTTTAGCTGAGTAGTTAGTGGTTTTTGTTAATTCGATTGAGCAATTAGATTTGGCTAAGTGGGTATTGTTTATTTATAGTATAAAATCTAAATTAATAAATTGAATATCTAAAATTCTAGACACCGTAGCGAAGCACAGGTAATAAATGGCTAGTAAACTAATAAACTCCATATAGAGGTTTCACCCCTACTGGGGCGAAACACAACACCGATCAAAGTTAAACTTGATCTGATCGGTAAGAGAGAGCTACTAAAGCAATTCAAACTTCTCATGTACAATAGCCCAATTTGCTGGCCTTATTGAATTTTATTTTATTTCTTATCGGATCCTAGAAAAATTGTTAAACAATTGAGATCATTGCGATGGGCAAAAACGATGCTCAGTGACCCGCTGAAAAAGTTTATTTTACAGCCACCGGCTGGTTTCAACCTCCTAAACGTTTAAAATTGGTGGCGAGGGTGCCGTAAGGGTGAAGGGACTAGCAACCGCCCAAAATTTCGTGGTTTTGGATGGGAGTTATGGTTGCTGAGTTAATCGAAAAGCCTCTTGAAGTCGTTGAGGCCGAGATCGAAATTGGCATCCCAGGGCGGGAGCGTATAGACGACTTTGGGATCGGGGAGGGTGCCAGCTCCGGCGGCGCAACCTTCTTGTTCAACCAGAAGCGGAGGGTGGGGACCTGAGGGGGTAAGACCTTCTTCTGGTGGGCGAGGATAACGATCCCCACGGAAAGGATGATCACCCCAATCGCCGTGACCAGATGGGCCCAGACCGGGTACACGGAAAACATCTCAAAGTAGAACATGGCGTTGGAGATGCTGAACACGTTGTACGTGCACGCAAAGACCGGGACCACCACCACCGAGTCCGCGTGCTTAAGGCCGGCGTTGAGGCAGTAAATCTATGGTCAGATAGTAGCAAAATCGATGGTACCTGGAGAATTGCCGTCAAGGCCAAGAAAAAAACTATCGAGAAGGACAGCGGGTCGATAAACGCGGAACCGTTGATGGTGTTCACTATAAGTTGGATACTGGAGATAAGCGACTACAAAACCTTACCCGCTCTTTGCCAACAGGAGGGTCTCGGAAGCCAGGATGCCGCCAACCGCAGCAATGCCCACCCCCAAATAGCGTTTTAACGATTCCCGCGGTAACGAGAATAGGGTGGCGGCTCGCCCAGCCTTCCGCTTGGCGTAGATACAGAACGCGAAGGCCAGCAGGGTGATGCTATTCAGTATTATGAAGTAAAGTTTAAACTGCAAGGTGTTGAAACACTCGCGAAGTGACTCGAGGCTAATATTTTCCTCAAGGTCGAGCGTAGCGTCGGGCTTTGAGAAGGAACCGGTGAGCACGATGACCAAGATGGCGGCAAGGACGATTAGCGTACCGATAAGGTCACGGCGGGTGATCTGAGTGCCGACGAGGTAGCGCGCAAACACAAAATTAAATATTAAAGATATGGCACCGAGGGGAGCCGCCCATTGAGCCTTCAGGAGGGCGAGCACCAAAGTGCTACCAAAGGCCTGGCTACCGCAATAGATGTAGAGGCCCAAGTGCCACCCTGGGCGGCAGCACTCGTGCCTAGGTTTCGATTTTGCCTGCGCCACCAAATGGTCACGGCGTTGAATGTTCAGCCCCAAGGCGTCAAAAAGGGACGCCGCAAGTGAAGCGAGTACCCCCAGGAAAATACTTAAGCCTTGTTCCATCTAAAATCCTAATCCTATGAAAGCCTATTTACACTCTAACCCACCTTACGCCACCTCCCCTGCAATCAAATTCCACCCGCTCCAATCAGCTTGAAGCTCCCCATTCAATTAATCCTCTTCTATATCACCCCTTCTAACAATGGAATCCATCTCTCAACTTTTAATTGGTTGATCTATCCTCCGCCAAGATACCAGTTACCAAATCAAATACCTTTAGATGCTTAAACCCACCGTCGCAGGTTAAAATTAGGTATTTATATGACCTAAAAATGGGCACCCATCTCGAGTTTACCATATCAGTCTACATGCCCAGGCTATGATACCTCAGTTCGCAAGCAAACAAATTGAGCATAAGCTAAATTTATAGGTTACAGGAGAGCCTAAATGGAAGTATGGACCTGATGAAATCAAAACTAACCAATCATCTAAAAGAGATAATAGGATGCTATCCCTGATTCAGATGCTCCAAGCATCCATCATGCTTATGGCTTATAAATAAACATCGAATTTGATTAATAGGCTGATGATGTCATTGGAGGGTGGGGTTTAAGTTGAATTGTGTTATCCATTTAACCATCATCGATATACTCCAAAAGTATCTATCGGTCGAGCCATTACAACTCCTATCACACTTTCCTCCCTCAAGTAAAGGATCGGTTCGTGACTAAGGGTATGGGATCGAAATTTGGATCATCTAAATAAATAACTTGAGCCGATCCGCCGAATATCAACCCAAAGTTATTAAAGTTGATCCAAAAGGGTTAAAGCTATCGGAAGTTAGCTTACTATATCTGCTCAGTGGTTTCGGATACCTGAAGCTTATCAATCTTATCTTAATATATATAAAAACCATCGTGTGTGTATATATGCATGAGACACAATATCTCATGAACAAATGAACCAAAAATCACCAAACTTGGCACAAATCTATATCTATATACATAAAAATGGATGTTAGTATATATGCATATATGTATATATATTTGATAGCTATAGACTCCGACACCATTTGACCGATCACCATGAAAGTTGGTAATATAAGTATTTTTCATGGAGAAGGTTTATGAATTTTAAAAATTATTATTTTTATAGTAAAATAAAAAGTTTTATATGTAACAAGTGAAAATCTTATATGTTTTTGATGATAATCAGCATATTGTTATGGCTGAGCAGTTAGATTATTTGATTCATTATTTTAAATGGTTTTAAGTGGTTAGTGGTCATTTGGCTAATTAGCAAGTTAATCTAAATCAAAACTTTGAATTAAAAACCCAATTGATTTTGGAAATACCTCCTCTAGCATAATCAGTTCAGCTCAATCCCTCTCTCTCACAAACATCACTTTTTATAACAAAAAGTGAATTGAACAAGAATTGAGAGAGCAGTCAACTGCCATAATGCACTGCAATTTTATAAAGCAGTGAACAAAGGCCAACCAACCAAGCATAGGGAAGTCTAGCCACCCGTCTGTGCACAGCACATAGAAACAGACGACTTGCCCACACCAATAGTGAGTTTTATTAAGAATAATACCAAGGTCACTGAGATAGATAAACCATCTGCTGACCTTCCCACCAACCCACACCCTGACATGACTAGAAATGGGGCTGGGTATTCCACCATGTATGCACCAAGTAACAAACTGGAAACACAAATGACAACAAAATGAATGAACATGTTAATGGGTCATGGAGCCCTAACAGATAGTGCAAATGATGGGGTTAACTCCCTAGGATCAATGCCCACTGACACCCAGATGACAAGTGCAACCTTCCAGGAGTGAGGCCTGATGCTGAGAACAGCAGAGTTGGAAATATTCCCCAGTGAACCTCAATTAGCAGGGGGGACTGTAGCCTCACAGGGTGAGAAAATTCTTACTAATAACGTAAAAAATCTGGATGAGGTATTGGTAGGATCTGAAACTGACTCAGATTTGAATAACAAAAATTGGTGATTCAAACCAATAGAGTCAAGCAATAAAAAGCTTTCTTTTGACATGAAAAAACTTATTGAATCAGCTTGGGTTATTTGGGTGAAGAACAAGTCAGATGCCAATCCCAAAACAGCCCAGTCAGGGGGGCAAATGGTCCCCAATCAAAATTGATTTGGTAGCATGAGTAACTCATTGGGTGGAATGCCCAATATGCAATTGAGCGCAATCCCCAATGAAGGCATTCTGACAGGGGGCCATAGCTTGACAATTTATCAACGGCTGACCCTAAATATCCAATCACCAAACCAAGCTGATCCATTTAGGACCAACCAAAGTGGGGGTAACTCTATATTGGGGACCAAATCTGAGGGATCAGATACCTGAGAGGGATCAGCAAAAAAACTTAAAGTATTACTGGAAGGGGTGGAAACCCTAACAGCAGTCAAGTTGACAACTAGGGCCCCAATTAAATTTACACTGATCCAGTCAGACATGTTAGTGCATCGAGGCATGTCCACCCACAAGGTCAAACAATGGGAGGCCCTCCAGTTTCCGTACTCTATGGCAACTCAGTGGGTCTCTAAAGGAATCAAGCCAGCCATTACAGCTATATGGTGCAACCATAAATTTTCCACCGGAGCAGCCAAATGCTGGCTTGACACCCAAATCTTGATCAATATGGTGGTACAATTTAAGGCATCCTGAGTTCTGACTGAAGATACCCTGGAGTGGATGAAAATCCCCATGGACTACAAGGTGATAGAGGCCACCATCCGTGAAGATTTAAAACTGGCAGATACAAAAGCCTGGATGGAGGCTGGCATCAAACTATTAAATATGATAGAATACAACAAGGTGGGCATTATGGCACGTTATACCCAAGCCATCAGGAGCTCAGGCCTCAACCCAACAAATTTAGCCAAATATGCTAGACGTTTTCTGAACGTATCTACAGCCCTCAAATGGGCCAGATACTCCATTCCGGTGGACATGGTGCTGGAATGGTACAACACTACCTTCTCCTCAGAGGAAGCACTACCATGGATTGCAGCCAGGTTCAAGGCAACCAAGGCCTTACACTGGTCATATACCCATATTCCACCTGCCACCACATCAGACCTGATAAAAGTGGGCTGAACAAAGGAAAAGGCAGTGGAATGAGGACCCTTTAGGGATTGGTCACTGGAAGAGGCCATCAACTGGTCCACCAACAGATTCACACCAATGGAGATGAAATACTGGCTCCGAGCGGGGCCAGTATGGACCTAGTGCATGAATGGGCAGAACTGGGGGTGACCAAGCTGATTTATGAAACCCTCAGAGGCCGCCCATTCCCAATCACAAAGTGGAAAATCTGGCATGATGCTGCAACACTCACTGAGGCTGCAGACTGGGATATGGCAGAGTTCACCCCCCAATCAGCCCAACTATGGATGGAGCACGAGATCTTGCCATAGGCAGCAACAGCGATGAAAGGGGTCACAACCCCAGACTTGGGCAGAGAATAGCTCAAAGCGGGGGTCCACATCAAAACTATTTGGGATTGGAAGCAATCCTTCCTGGAACTGACAATAGCTGCTCCATATGCCGCTGAAGGCTTCACCCCCTCAGAAGCATTTCAATGGTGTGAAGCGGGGGTTCCAGCAGATATGGCATAGGTATTCACAAATGGGGGCTGGAACAGCATTACTGTAAGGAACTGGTGTCAGCGTAGCTTGATTATGCTGGAGGTCCTCCAACAATACCTTCACCCAACGTGCGGCCCAGAATCTGCTCTCAAATGGTACCAACTGGGGTTCTCACCAGCAAATGCCCTAGAGTGGCAGAACCTGGAGATCAGAGTACAAATTGCTAAAAGTATCAACTGCCATGATATCAACAGTTGCCAACTCAAAGCGTTCCTCAGCCAGGGTTTTGGCCCTGACAAATCAGTAAGTTGGATTCTGAAAGAAAGACCCCCACTGATATACCCAAACCAAGCGCAAAATTAAAATTGTACAGTGCAGCGGTGGCGCATACTGAGGACAATACCTGGAATGGAGCAGGGAGCCACATCAAATACATCCGTCAATTGATCAGCGGGGGCTTTACAGATTGCTAGACACCAAAATCATACCTTAAAGATGCTATCCGAGTCCACCTACAACTAGTGGAGGAGGAAGAATGGTCCAATTTAATTCTGTCAATTTACCAGGAACTAGATGAAGACCTAGCTGGAGGGGACTTCAATAATCACTGGGTCCCCAAGTGGCTATATAAATATAGTGATCCCAGGCGAGTTGGACTGCAAGAAGCTCCTCAAAATCAGCATCAAGTACAAGGGGATTTATCTGCGAATGGAGCTGACCAGATATGCCAACCAAATGGCAAGGTGGGTTACCTTCCAGAACCTCCCCACTGACCGCAAATGGGAGTGGGTGCACAAAGCAATCCAAACTGGGTTGTCATACTATGGGGAAGTACGCAAATTCTGCCAAGCTGGTGGAGATTACATCACAAAGTGCCTCCACTCTCGGACAGTGGAAGCGCTGTATGAATCGGCCCCTGGATGAAAATGAATAAGATTGCTCTACCCAGATTCATCCGCCTGCCCGGCCTTGATAGGGTAGTGTATGTTGAACAGGAGGATGCCAAACAAGTGTGCCAGTTCTGCTATCAGACTGGCCACACTATGGTTCAATGCCACCATTGTAAAGGTAAAACTACTCAGGAGTATGAATATGACCCATTGGGGGAATTAATAAGGTGGGCATCAAGACCTTCCTCTGCCTGAAAGCCAGAGAATGGATCCCACAAAACTTAATGGAGGTAGCGGATATGAAACGCCAATGACAAGAATTAGACCTGGCACACAGAGAGGCGTGGGAACAGGAAATGGCAAAGCAACCTGAAGCGGATGACAAACCATTTATAAATCTGAACCCTGAATCTTATGCAATGGATGAGGGAACCAGCCCAGGAACAGCAGAGAAATGTCCAACCCAAGTAGAATGTATGGTCAGGGAGGAGGAGAGATGGCAGAAGGCAAACCCAAAGAAATCTTCCAAGCACGGGCAGCCACAGGATTCCAACAAGTCAAAATTGAAGCCTGACAAGATGAAAGGGAATAAAAAACAAATTGGAAATTATTGGTGAATGAGCTGAGGCGACCAGAGAAAAAATTGCAGGAAAATTGAGATCACCAAAATTGGCCGGGCAATTGCCAGCTAAAAAAATTGAGTTCTGCCAATAAATTGAATGAAGGGGTGTGAATCCGGCTGATGGATGAGGGCAAATCCGCTGGTCTATCCAAAGAAAACAAAGGGCACCTGGACCCAATCATAAAACCATCCCCATTAACCATCAACAGGGAGATGGGGATGGCGACCAAATTCACAGTGCACAGAATGCCTGGGAACATAATCCCAGTCCCAACCAACTGACCCCAAAAACTGAATATTGTACCCCATTAACCATTGACACCACCACCAACAACCAACCTGACCTCTGTACATGACTCAATTCACAACCCAGACAACGCTAAACCTCATACCCGTGGGTTGTGCAGCCAGAAATGAGGATAGCGACTACAAATGCTCAGGGGATGGTGAGCATACAAATGAGGAGGAGGAAAATGCACCACTTAAAAACTAATAATAATATTGACCTAATTTTTATTTCAGAAACACAAGCTGATAACCAAAAAGAAATGGTGCCAAGCTCAAACTGTGACGCAAAAAACTATCTGTGGTCCCACCAGATAGGCTACCAAGCCCTATGGATGGACCATGCGGCAATAGTTGCAATGGACAAGAAAATAGACCTTCATTTGTGGAAGAAACTCACGCTGGTAGGATCTTGATAGCGATGGCTACAAACAGAGAAACTGGCAGGAGCATATGGGTGGTAGCAGTCTATGCCCCACTGAAGCTCCACAAAAACTGTATTTTTTGGGATTTCTTAGTGGAAGTGCCATCCAAAGTGATGACCGTAATAGCAGGTGACCTGAACTGCTGGATAAATGTGAGTTGGGATACATACCCGACAAGAGAATGCCCCAACAGTAAAGCTGACAAGATGCTTGAAAACCTAGTTAATTCAGGGATGTGCCTAACAATTGACGAAGAGGATGACAACCTGGCCATTCTAATGCAGTGGACATATGATGCTGCTGGATCCCCACTGTCAGGATCACGGTTAGACTATATCCTTGTATCATCAGACCTCAGGCCAATGATGTCCAACAGTGAGGTTAGCATAAATGCCAAAAGTGACCACATGGTCATCCGGGTAGAGATTGACCTTGACGAACCTCCGAGGAACCATGAGTGGCAATTGGCACTAGCCACGTTGAGGAACGGGGATTGGCACTATATGGTAGATGCGGGACTGGATCAGCTAATAGTGCATCTGGACAACCGCCCAGAGCTAGACCTGCTAGAAAGATGGACCCAGATCAAAATGAAGATGAAACATGATAGTATGAAGCTTGAAAAAGCGACCTCCTACAAGTGAACAGCCGCCATGAAGCAACTGAAGTCTAAATTAGAAAGCATGAGGCTCACCCACTGGGACAGCGAGGACTGGTGGAGCGAGTACTGAACAACACACAAAAAATATTGGGCTATAATGATGAAACAAGACTCAGAGAGATGGACCAATGCAACTTACCAATATTAGAGCTTAGTGGGGACGATGACCAAAGAGGGCCTTAAACACCTCAAGGAAATATGAACTAAGGCTAGGGTACAGGAAGTGGAGACAGTGGATGGGGAATTATCAACAGACCCTAAAATGATCAAGTGTGAAGTCAAGCTTTTTTACAGCGATCTCTTCCAACAGCAAGAAATGAGCAAATTGGCAACAAAAACCCCTATTAACCTGGCCAAGCCGGCACTGTGAGGCTGTATGCCAGAAGACATCACCAAGCTATCTGCTGAAATCTCTATCGATGAAGTTAAGAGGGTACTAAAGGAGTCGCCAAGAATGAAAGCACCAGGCCCCAACAATATGTGTGCAGAAATATACAGCATATTCTGAGACCGCATCATGCCAGAGCTCAAAGCCCTCTTTAACCACTGTTTGACCCACGGCAAACAAGTTCTGGGAGAACATGAGACCTAAATTGTACTTCTGTACAAAAAAGGCCTCAAACGCCAACTTTGGAACTGGCGTCTGATTGCGCTATCAAATGCCAATTATAAACTGCCCACGTGCATACTATCTAATCGGCTGATGGCAAAGCACCACGCATGCTCCATAGGGCCCAACACAGTTTCATTAAAGGCCATAGTATATGGGACATCATAGGTTCAGTCCAGAGCATACTCCAGGATATGAGGGGCATCAAATAAGGATACCTTTTATACTCAACATGGAAAAGGCGTATGACCAAGTAGCATGGTCATTCTTACATGAGGCACTGAAGGCAGTCAGTATCCCCAACATGTTTCGGGCATGGATAATGACGATATACTCAGGTCTGGTTTTGAAGGTTATGGTCGCAGATGACAACCAACAAAATCTCTGTTGGGCAAGGTCTCCACCAAGGAGACCCCATGTCACCAATACTCTTCAACTTTGAAGCTAACATACTAGCAGCAGCAGACACAAAGCTTTGGGGTTTAGTCCACCCTAACCAAATGCCTCTGAAGATGCTAGCATTTGCTGATGATACAGTTGTAGGAATAAGCTCCTTGACTGACCTCCAGGGTGCTGAGGATTTATTAAACCTCTATCAGCTAGCATCAAACGCAAAAATCAACTTGGCAAAAACCTCAGTGATGAGGGTCAGCAACCCAAACTTCAGCCCACCAACAGACACAACGCCAATTAAAAGCTCCCAGACAGTCTGATACCTCATGATACTCTTCAATGACAAGGGACCAGCTGTACTGGAGACCAAACAAGAAGTATCAACAAGCTTATCATTCTGAATGTCATGCTGGAAAAGCGCCAGACTATGCCTCAAGGAGAAAGTGCAGGTGATAAACATCTTCATCTTCTCAAAGCTATGGTATGTCACTCACGTGCTGCTGATGAGCCTGAACCTGGAGAAGAAAATCAGGTCAATGCTCCGAACTTTCCTGTGGTTCAAGGTGAAGGTGGCACCAATTCCACTGGAAGCCCTGTCAAAACCAAAGAACGAAGGAGGCATGGGCCTACTAGACTTTGAATCTCACACCTGGCACATATGGGGGAAGTCATTTCTGAAGCTAACACAGATGCACACGTGCTGCACGACTCTAGCATGGGGTGTGAACTGGGCAAGGGCTCAAGGCCTCCAAGAGCCAGTCTCCCCCCGATCATTATGCAGATGGATAGTGAACCATCCAAAGATAACCTCACAAAAAGGAGCCCCACACTACTGGTGACTCTGCAATTGGGCTGTGTGCCAGGGTGGGTGGTTATTCAAAAAATTGGACTGAGAGGCCGACCAAATTCAAAGGGATGTCAAAGCATGTAATTCCGCAATGATTACTGCAACAAGCTGGGAGGAACGTAACTGAATCACCAACAAATATACAACCAAGTCAATCAGAATTAGGTACAAATTGATGCTGATAGAATATGGGGATCCGCTCTCAAACTGGGGCACAATCTGCCTACCCACCCACGAATCCTTAATGACTGGACTACTGAAGGCCACGACACCAACTACCCAATGAAGGAGTTGATTTTGGGCCTGAACACCCGCTTGGTTACAGCCAAACAGCGGTTGGTAACATGGCAGAATCTTAATTGGGCATTCAAATTGAGCAAGCACAGTGGGCCAGATTACCAGCACAAAGAATGCCCCATATGCACCAAACTGGAAGAAGACATAGCACATCACTATTATGAATGCGCTGTGTTCAAAAAAACTGGTCCATGATGCAATACATCCTATCAGGCGATCATTCACCTCTGGGTATACATCCATTGCAGGACCTGTTCTTTACGAAAACCCTGAGAATGGCTATGATCCAACTACGAGCCTTCATTTACCATTATTGTGTATGGGTAATTCACTGTGTGCTCGTTGCCAAGGTTATGAGTAATGAGCGCCCCCATCACAGAGGTTTGGTATTGAAGACCATTCAGATTATCTTTAATCAGCTCCACTGGATCTCAAAATTCTCGCGCATAATCCCTGGGTGTTATAAGGCCACACATTTTGCTTTTCCCGCCAGATCACTCATCGCATGCAATGAAGCTACTAATCATCTGAGAATAGTATGGCCTGTAAGCTCACCGCTGCTAGAACTGTGGCTAGCAATGGCGATCACCAATCAACAATAGTTGGAGGTGCTAGAACTCTAGTGGCCCAAATCCCCAGTCTTTTTTACCCTCAGCCAAATTGCCTGTATTCTGCCCCTCCCTCTTACTTTCCCTTAAATTGATTTAATAAAGTATGGAGTTTTTAATAAAAAAGATCTAGCATAATCAGTTCAGCTTTTGGCTCTTAAATTTTACAAAAATTGGTTGTTCAAATCCTGGTACAATCACTTTTATTTTTTAGTACTAGATGGTCCCAACCCGAGGGGGGATTCATCGATGTTTATTGAATTATGCCTGGGCTCCTAAGAGCCAGAGGTGAGGGAAGGGGAGGGAGGAGGCATCGAGAAAGGGAGGGGGTTTGCGCGCCAGAGCCGTGCTGCAGTGACAACTGAGCGGGGGAGGGTTGGCGACATAGTGCAGACCTTCAGGGCCATCTCAAAGTGTACATGAAAGTGGGTGATCATGTGTGGAAGGGTCCACATCTGCTGGTCAAAGGCAGCACGAAGGAAGGAGTTATGGATGGTCCAGATGGCTGTGGCATAGGCGAGGACATGGAGGGGTCGGTGGCAACCAGGCATTGTCTGCTCAAACATGAGGTCTTGCACAGGGTGTCCAGACCAGGGCTGAGCATGGAGGAGCGCGCGGGCCTTTGGCCAAAATGCGGCGACACCTGGACAGGTGAAAAAACGGTGGAGGTGGGAGTCAATAGGCTCCACACAGCGTGAGCAGCTTCGGTGCTGGAAGGTAGGGCCAGTCCGGTCCCCTGTCCTGTATGAACAGTGGAGCACCCTCCATAAGGTGTTGGACACCTTTGCTGACAGGATGGGGTGATAGACGTCCTTCCACAATTCCTTAAGGTCAAATCTCACGGAGGGAGGGAGGAGCTCAAGGAGACTTGGGCGGATGGGAGGACGATCTTGGGGGTTGAGGCGAGTTGTGACAACTTGTCCATTGTGCACAATTGCATGGCGACGGGGGCTGAGGCCAGGGCCTTCCCTTCTGTATGGGAAGGCATGGTGGATCCGCGCGCCTACTCGTTTCAGGGCAAGGAGAGCCTGGTTCCAGTAGGGGGATGAGGATGGTTTTAGGCGATGGCCTGGGTGGTTTGTGAGCCACTCCCCTAATGAGGTCAGAGATGCTCTAGGAAGACCCAGGGCTGCTGACACTGACTGGCGGAGGGCGGGCGCCCATAGGGGCATGGGGGTCGCGTCCCAGCAGACAATCGGCCATAGGAACTTCAGGAAGATTGTGGTGGCTTGGGATCGCGTGTCCAGAAGCCCTAGGCCCCCTTCATTGCAGGGTCGGGAAATGGTTGAGAGGGCCATTGGTGGATGGTTTGAGCCCCAGATCCAACAGCGGAGGAGTACATTGAGCCGCGTATAAAAGGCATCTGTGAATGGGCAGACGTGCGCTAGGAGCCAGACTTTGGAGAGGAGGAACACATTGGCCATCAGAGCTCGACCCTGGGGGTGATGTGCCGCCGGTTCCAGCTGGCAATCCTGGAGTTAACTGCTGCGAGGAGCAAGTCCTCATTGTCTTTTAGCGCAACTCCTTGTTGGTTGGTGAGAACGCCCAGGTGAAGGAAGGTACCGCGCTCAGGTTCAATACCAAATGGTGGGGGGAAGGTGGGGGAGCCGACCTGTACAACTGTTGTCTTGGAGGTGTTGACCATGGCGTTGGACGCCTTGGTGTACCTCTCAATGGTCACAGCTGCGAGGGCAACATCCCCAGGGCAGCCAAATGCAATGGCAGTGTCATCTGCAAATGCCATTGTGCGTGTGGGGCTTTACCTGGGACCAGAATCCCTGTTAGCTTGTCCTGTAAGGAGGCCAAGAGGGGGTCAAGGGTGATGTTAAAAAGGATAGGGCTCAGGGGTCCCCTTGCCGGAGACTTTGTCCAACTGGTACTGCCACTGTAAAACCCATTTGCGCCAGGACGCTGGTGTGGAGCTGGTCATAGAGCGCTGATATCCAGCGCCTAGCTGCGGGTGGGAGATGGAAACGGGCCAGGGAAGCATCAATATACTTCCAGGCTACCCAATCATATGCTTTCTCCATATTCAGGAGAGCCACAAAGCCATTCACCTTACGAGAGTTAGCAGTCAAAGTCACGTGAAGGTCATTATAGTTGTCCCATAACGACCTCCCCGGAATAAAACCGTGCTGGGATGGGGAGAGGCGAGGTGACACCCATTTGGTGATGCAGTTGGCCAGAAGCTTCGTGAAGAGCTTGTGGTCTGTGTTGATCAACGCTATGGGGCGCCAGTTCGCCAGGTTCTCACGGTCTGACTTCTTGTGAATGAGGGTGGTGATTGAGCCTCTGGAGTTGGGGAGGACCTCGCCATTCACCAAGAGTGCAGCGAAGAGGTCGCGGAGGGTTCTGGCTACCACTGCAGGTTCCAGAAGGTACACCTCGAAGGGTATTCCATCTGGGCCTGGGGCTTTAAGCCGTGGGGATTTCAGAAGGGTTTCCATCACCTCCTGGATGGAAATAGGCGCCAGTAGAGCCTCATCAGCCCGTGGGTCAATGGGCGGCTCTGGAGCCCGCCACAGGAAGTCTTGGATGTCCGATGGGTCCACCTGGGTGGCATGGAAGAGGCTGGAGTAGAAGCGGTGTAGTTCCTGCGTGATTTCCTCCCTATCTGAAGTGGTTGTAGTGCCAATCTTCAGTGCAGTAATATCCTGCGCTGTTGACCGGGATTTCTGTTTCTGAAAGAAGAAGCGGGTGGGGCGTTCCCATTGAGCATAGTAACGAGATGTTGTAAAGTTTGCTGACCGTTCTTCCTGCAGTGTGAGCTCCAAGAGGAGTGCTTCCTGCGCCGCTTCCCAGTCTTCCAACCATCTGGGAGAGGGCGAAGGCTGGCAGTTTCGCTCCAGATGTCTGATTCTGGCTTCCGCCCTTTTGACTCTGGCGCGAGTTGCAGTCATCTGAGCTTTGGCATAGTTGTAAGCAACGCGGGTGATGCCCTCCTTGGTCACCGCCCATCTAGCCTTGTGGTCAAGAAGGTGGGGTGGGGGGAGGTGAGAGTCTCCTGGATGGTCATAGACAGCTTCTCCTTAGTGAAGGGGTTGTTGAGAAGAGCTGGGGCAACCCTAGGCCAGAACCTAAGCGACGGTCTAAGTGTGGTGGTGAGGACAACGGTGAGTGACCTGTGATCACTCAGATGGTTGTCACGAGAGATGGGAGAGGAGACGCGGCCAATTAGCAGGGGGCCAATCAGTGCCATATCTATGCGTGACGCTGACTGGAAAGCTCCTCCATCATACTGGATCCTAGTCATGCAACCTAGGCCAGACGCGGAGGGTGGAAGCGCATCTATAAAGCCACTCAGGCGAAGGAAATCCTGGAGGCGACTTGATCCAGGGCTTTCCTTTGCTGCAGGGGGGTAAGAGTCATGGACGCGACTTATGGTTGTGTTGAAATCTCCTAAGAGGACTGTATTCCGTGGGAGATTGAGTTGGACGAGCTCTTCCAAGAGCCGATTTTGCTCCTGACCTGCATTAGGCAGGTAGATGCTTGCAGCAAGAAGGAGAAGTCAGGAGTGGTGAGTTTGGCCAGTATGAGGCGGCCACCTAGATATTGTGAAAAAGAATGGGTTTTAATCTGGGGATTCAAAACAATAAGGGCGGATGGTTTGTCCAAAAGGAGTTGCCTCCAAACTGTTCATTCCATGCAGATTGTTCGTGGGGGAGGATATGGGGCTCCTGGACAGCAGCGATGTCAATTTGTGCTGACCTGAAGTTTCGGAGGAGGCGGGCTCTCCGCTTAAAGTCCCGCAACCCATTTGCGTTGATGGATTGCAGGGCCAGGGTGCTGCCATGGGGACTCATAGCTGTTTCCCTCCATTTCCTGGGGGGTTGCCAGCGCTTAAACCTGCTGCTGTGAGGCGGCTAGTTTTGAGTCCTTTAGCTTGACTATTAGCTGCAATCCGTGAGGAGCGTCGAGGGTTCTGAGGGGAAGGAGAGGGTGGGGGGCGGAGGACCCAGTAAGCCAGCCTAAAATGCTGCCCCCGCTCCGTTGCAGGGAAAGGACCTGAGGGTGCTCAATGGTGACCTCCGCGGTGTCCCCATTTGATGAGTCAGAGTCCATATTCACTTCCTTCAACACTGCAAAGGATCCGCGCAAAATGGACTGTGGGGTTGGGGTAGGACTCTTTGAGGTGGCACTTCTACCGCAGGCCGCGGGTTGCCAGTCCATGCTGGTGGGCATAGCTCCATTGGGAGCTGAGGGTTGATGCGATAAATCGCTGGTGGAGGTTGGTGGGGGTGCCGCGGAACCCTGAGTGGGGGTGGCTGACGAGGGGCACCCTGTGGGAGATGCCTTGCGCTTGGTGAGAGAGGGAGTTGACTCTGGGAGATTGGAGGGGGTGCCCACTGGAAGGGGGCATGAGCGCGAAGGTATCCCATACCAATAGTGGGGTTAGCTGTTTCAACTACTAGGCGTAAGGCCTCAGGGGACAAGTCTTGAATGGGAACCCATTGTGTGGGTTGTGGAATTGCTGCTGCGGCCACGTGGGATCGTTTTTGGCCTGGTTTAGGCCCCTGGGTGGTGGCTAAGAGGGCTTGTTTTCGAGCTGTGCAGCCACTATACAAGTGTCCAAGGGCGTTACACCATGAACACCGGGGGCGCTCCTGATCAGGGTCGACAAAAAAGATCTCAGGGCATGCCCCAACTACCGCCATATGAGGAATAACCTCAATGTTGCGGGATACAGTGGGGGAGGGGATGAACGACGCCCTAGCAGTGCGAGCTCCTTGAGTGGGAGCATAGTAAGAGGGGACGCTAAAGTCCGCTGAAAGAACAGACCCAAACTCCATTAAACCACGATGGAGCGCCAGTTTAAGAGACTCAGGATCAACAGTCGTTGGTAGGTTGGAAAAAGTAACCCATGAAATTTTCTCCAGGTGAGAGCGTGTGTGGGAGATGCAAAGAGATCCACGTGGAATAATGACCTGGAGGGTGGTAGCATGGTCAGCAAGGGCAGCTTCAGTGAAGCCCACATCGATGTAGTGGCCCTCCACTGATTCATGGATGGTGGTGTTAATTGGGAATGTCTCCGCAGTCGCTGCAAAGTATGAGAAGTAATCCTCTGTATAGAATTCAACAGGGTTATGCCCATAACAAAGGCGAATTGCGTGGGAGAGGGTTGAGCGAGGTAGAGCTTTTTGCGCTCTAGTTTCAGCCCATTTCTTCTTAACATCAGCAATAAATGCCACTTCACGGGGATCAGCTTTGGGTAGCGTTGGTGCCAGAGGTTTTTGCCACGCCCCAGTGGCTCCTTTGGTACGTTTGTGTTTGCTTTGGGCTGCAATTGCAGGTTGAGTGTGAGCTGGTGGTTTGAACAAGTTTGTGGAGTTCCCTTGTTGCTGGAATGTTACAGCAGTTGCTGGCATCATATTAAATTGAGGGGCGGATTGTTGGGCCTCGCTAAATTGGGGAGGCCCATCCAGATTGGAATTAACTCCAGCCAATTGGGAGGAGGGCGATGTTTCATCACCATCCCAATCTATTTTTGGTAAATTCAGCCCGAGTATTTGCTGTGATTTCGTGGGCAAAACTCACTGGCTGATTGGTGAATTGGTCGTTTTTAGCATATGGAGATAAAGTTCCGACTTGAGAAGTGCCGATTATGGGGTTTAAATGGGATGGGTGATATGAACTGGTGTGAAGTTCCAAAACCCAAATCATTTGAATCCCCATTGGGAAGAGTAGATTGTCCCAATTTGGTGCTTAGTGAACCAGAATGTGCGGCTAATCCAACCTTACATCTGAGGGTTTGGGGGCCAGGTAGCTGGGTATCGCCCCTCATGGAGGGAGCCAGAAACACGGCGTCAGCAATAATAGATGGGGCTGAATTAGCTGACACAATGGGGAAGGTGAATGCCTGGAGGGGCTGAGTTGCATTCAACTGAGCAGGCGCCATTAAAACAGTGTGGGTGATGGCCTCCTTGGTTGGAGGGGGCCCAGCGGGTTGGTGGGAGGCAGCGCACACAGAGCTGTTAGGCGTGCAGGTTGCAGAAGTGCGATCAGGTGAACTGGCGCTAGTTGTAGTAGCTCCAGGTTGGGGGGTGGTGCCTGCTTTCATGGCTGCTGCTTGAGAGCGGGTGATTCTGGTTGACCCTGAGGTGGGTAACCAAGGGTTGCTTCATTTGGGGGTGGTGCTGGCTCGTTTGGCATAGCCTGCGGGTTCTTTGCGGGGTTTTCCGCCATATTTGCTAATAGTATTCATAAATCTCTTTAGTGGAGCTAAATTTCAGGCTGAATTGATTTTCGAAAAGTGATGCTTAGCAGAAAGAGAGACTATAATCATTTTTATTTAATCACTTTTATCATCTAATTTAAATCTATATAGCTCTTTATTCAAGGTAAGCTGACCAGGGGACAGACATTACCAAAAAGAGAATGATGAAATAATTTTTTAAAAAACTTGCTTTCTCAAAGAGAGAAAATAATAAAAGGTTAAAATATATAAAGTAAAAAATATGAAATATAAAGTAAAAACACAAATCAATTAAAAAAGTTGTACTAAAAAGTAAAAAAATAATTTCTTTGCCAAATAATTAATTTAAAATTTTTTTATTCATGTACAACTGCAAGAAAGAAAGCCATGTATACTTATATACAATCATACATACTATCATTCAAAGCATGTAAATATATATAGTATATAGTATATGTTATATATTATATATAATATTATAAATTATATATATATATATAAATTATGAAAAGTATATTTACTATTTATATTAATAATTAAATATTAACATATAATTATATATCTATATATATAAATGAATGTTTGTTTCTTTGTTCCATATGTGTTACTATACCATTCATCCAATTGTGATGAAGCTTTGGTGAGTTGTTGTGTGCATTCCCATAAGGGTTTCTGAATTTTAAAACTTATTATTATCATAGTAAAATAAACTGTTTTATAAGCAATAATTGAAAACTTTATATGTTCTGAATGGTATTTGTTATATTGCTATGGATGAGCAGTTTGGTTTTGGTTGATTCAATAGTTTTAATAGTTTTGGCAAGCAGTTGGTAGTTTTAGGTTGATTGATAATCTTGATGGTTTTAGTAAGCACTTAGTGGTTGGTTGATTCAATAATTTAATTGGGTTTGGTAAGCTGTTAAAGTTTTTTTGTCATTTTGATAAGTTTAGTTTTTGGTTATTAAGCAGTTGGTAATTAGTAGATTAGTATGTTCAATGTTTTTAGCTAAGTGGTTTATCTATGCCATGATATAAAATCTAATATACTCAATTTGAACTGTCTTTTATTAATTCTGAGTGATGCCAGGTAATATTACTACTTTTTATAATATAAATTCAAATTAAATTATTTCCAATGGTTTAAATTAAACCTGAGTGACATTGTGTAACTTTGCTAGTATGGTAGATATTATACTGGGAGGGTACCCCAGTGATAGAGTATGGACTCACTACCACTGCCTCCTGAGGTCAATCCTGTTAGATAAACTTTGGGTGGAGGACAATTATGACTGTGTTGCCATTGTGCATCAATGCCCCAAACCAAGATAGCAGGTAGCAAGGTAGTCCATGGAGTTTCTGGCCTATCATATGCTGCATATGAAGGCTTTCTGGGTTTTATCCTCCTTTCCTATTACTTTGATTCTCTTAATCAGTGCAGTATTGCCCCCAGGTCAGCCCACCTCAAATAAAATTTAAAAGTTTAAAAGGTAAAAATATATTATATATTATAAATTATATTTAAAGTATGTATACTGTCAGACAAAAAGTTATTTGACTAGTAAGTAAGAATAGTTTAGAGGATAATAGCTCCAAATTTTATAATACAAAGCCCTATCCAATCCTTGGTGAAATCTGGCCTCTCAGAGTAATGTGATTACTCCCACTTATTGGCCAAATAGAACTATGGTTAGTAGCAGGGTTATGCCAAATCAGTGGCAGAATCAGAGGAGCCATTCTGAGAATCTTCCAAGGCCTTTATCTAATTTAGTTCAAATTCCATCATGGGGATTGTTTCCTTTTATTAACCCTGATGGGGTCCCACCAGGTGAAAATATTTTCCCACCTTCTGATTGGTCTAAATATATAAAATCCCTACCTTATGAGTTCATCTTCCCAACTGTCAACTCACCATCTGCCCTCACATTGAAGAAAGGTAAGTTTCAAGTAATTTAATAGGTCAACAGCCCATATTACCTAATTTGGATGTGCCTATGTCATAATGAATTTCTCATCTGTCTTACTTTAAGCCTCAATACAATTAAAATACTAAGCAGCCAGATATTGAGAAGGTTTTCTTCTTGACCATGGACTTAATAAAATTAAAAATCTGAAAAACCCTAACTTTTAATATTATCAAAGTTTCCAATATTTTACTTAAAAGTGGTCAAATAACCCCCTTCTAAATAAATTAAATCAACAGTAGAGAGTGTAACTTCTCCTGTTAATAATTGTTACAATTCAGGGCCGATTTGCACCAGCAAGTGTCCATATGCCCTGGATTCCAACAAGTGGTGCTCACTACAGGAGGTAGTACACCACAAAACATTTAATTAAGAATGGAGGTTGTTGGGAAAATTAACCCTCAGAACCTCCCCACTGCCTCTGAACCTCAGCTAGATGCTTTAGCACAGCAGCTAGCCTGTGCACTGTCTCAAATTGAATCACTTGAACAGTGCGTTTGCCAAACCTCTCATGAGGCTGCTCCAATTATCACCAAACCCCCTTTCAGGGATAAATTTACCCCAGGTGAAGGTAGCATTGCCTCATTCCTATTCATGTATGAGGCTGTTATGGAAGGGACAACTGATCCCCCAAACTTAAAACATATTCTCCTTTGCCCCAGCCACTTTTTCTAAGAGATGATGGTACCTTATATGGCCACCCTTAAAACTTGGGTAAAAGTAAAAAATGCGCTTATTGAGGAATTTGGATCCACACAAGCTTACATAGGAAAAAACAGGCGTTTATGTGCTTAAGTCTACATGAGGAGTAATCAGTTACCACCTTTGCTATTTGGTTTTACAATGTAGCTTAACCTCTCTTGCTCACAAAAGAGTTACCACTTAATGATGCTCTGGTGGCCATTCTTGTCATGTTTGAACAATGACATCATAATTGAGGCCAACGTTAAGGACAAAGCAGAATGTCAGGAGGCCAAGAAGGTGAAGTTGGCAGGCCTCCCTGACCTCAAGCATACCATAGATTAATGCTGAATTAAGGCGAAGTATGCCCAGGTTGGTCCTAAGGATGCAAGAGAAGTTTGTCCCTGTATAATAGCAGGTGAATTAAAACAAACTAGCTTTGTGGTAGAAAATGGTTCACTTCAGTTTTTAGGTAATTGGGGTCTCAAAACACATTTGGTATTCAAATTTCCAGCTCAGTTATGCCACTTCTACAATCAATTACATGAGTTTGGTCGATTACCAAGTACAGTTTATTGCCTGATGGAAGTGTGCACCTATTGGTGCACCTCAGCTTAGACCTGCTTCCTTCAATTGATTGTTTTCTCAAAATCCCTTATATTCATCATGTCAAAACCAATCTCTCTCATTGGTTGACTTCCCTTACAATAAAACCTCTAATTTAGTACACCATTTTATATTTATGTTATCTGGACAATCCTGTGCATGGACCTCTTAGAGGAGGTCTCATGCAACGTTAACCATCTAATTTTAACTATGCTAAATCTATCCACCCATGCACTGTTGGGGCAACCAGGTTCCCTCCAGCCTAGGGCGCATATACACTACCACTCAGTGAACCGCGTTGCTACTATTTAGTTACTCCTTCTAATGATAACCATCCTTAATCTAAGTTACTGCGGTTCTAGCACCCTCTGCAGGGCTTTTAGAGCCTTGCTACTAATTACTAGTTTTCTGGTGATGGCCCTGTGACCATGCACCACCACGCTGGAAACAGGAGAATTATAGACATTCTTTTTACAATTATGATTGGCTTAACTTCTCACCCTTATATATATCAGCATTTTATCTCTGTAAAACGCCACCTCTGGACTATCTGTGATCTCAAGGAGGCTCTTCTAGAGGCTTCAGATATCTTTAATGACGAGACTACTTCAGGAGGTGTTCAAATCTATAATTATTCACCATTGAGGACTTCTAAACCATAACCCCGCAAAAGGAATTGAGGATAATCCCTATGGCCCCATCTGTGTTGGTCACTACCCTGAGACCAGCACCTGTGGTGCAGCTCAAATCTGATCACTCTCCGTCCTGCAAGCTGAATTTTTCTAAGCTAGTAAGTTAGAGTGCACTACCATCAGTGGGGCCGTTCTCTCTGCCACTAACTTCTGGCAAAGTTCATTGTTTGCCATCTATTGAGCCTCTGATCCGCCCCAAGTCCTCCACAGAGAGGTCTCTCCCGGTGGCCCAAAAGGCTGCTTCTAAGCTTAAACCTCTCCCTCCAGCGACAGTTGCTCCCAACAACCATAGGCTCAAGGACAAGGCTGCTCAAGATAATCTGCCTGCTCCTCCAATGAACATAGCTGCCAATGGCACCACAGCTACCAAAGTTATGGACTCTACTTTTAAATGCCCTTATAGTGTCCACCCAATGTGTGTGGACAACCCTTCTGATGATGAGTCTGAAGGATTTTATGAGAATGTAGGTTATTATGTCCTAGGAGCCTCAGCTGAAGTAGGTATACCAGATTGGCTGAACCCTAAAGGAGTAGATAAAGTCCTGATCCCTCAAGAAGCCTACCTTAATCAAGTGCTGGAGTGCCCTGAGCTTATTGAGACTGATAACGATGCTGACCAGGTTATTTCTTTGCTGATCCGACCAATTTATCATGTTTACACCCTATAGTCCTTTAAAAATAACTATTATGAGTTAGCTAAAAACTTTCCTCTACTCTCCGTCTTAAGGAAGTATTAGCTCTCCCCTAACTTTGGCGGGACCATAACTAAGGTAGAGGTTGTTATTCAAAAAGTCCAGGTAAGGGCTATCTTGGACACTGTTCCTCCATGAACGTTCTCTCTTCCAAGATGATCAAGAAGATTAAGCAGGCTCCTGATCTTGAGTATACACAGGAGTTTGGAATGGCAGGTCCTAATAACACCTGTGCTCTTGAAGACTACTCCTCTTTGCCTATTCGGATTAAAAGATCATCTTGTCAGTTCCTGCCATGGACTTAGACAATAACATTAATGAAATGCTTATTGGTACGCAGTTTATGATAAATTATGATGGTATAATCAACATGAAACAGGGTTACCTCTCCCTACTTGGTTATGAAGACCCTCTATTCTTAAACAATAAAGAAACAGGTAAAAAAGAAAGCTTCTGCATAGTTGAGTACCCTTACTATGCTTTATCTTTATTCTACACAAGCTCTGGATGCAACACAAAAAGTTGCCTGATTTAGTAGACGCTTCTAGGTCATTCCCTTTTTCGCTTCAAAGGAGACATTAATTAAGGCTAGTTGTCAGGACCACGGGTGTATTACCTCGTATCCCTTAATATTTTTAGGCCAGGGGACCCAAAGTTTCAGGTTGTTGGATTTTCTTATTTGTGCTTCTCTTGGTTAAGAAGTCTTTTTATATACTAAGTCTGGATAAGCAATTTCTAATAAAAACAAATCAATTTAAACTTAAAAATGTGAAAAGGAGAAAAAAGTGTACAATTTAATACTCAATACTCGCTTTTTAAGGAAAACGAGGAATTTAATCAGGGACCATCTAAGCCGTCTAAGCCTAGATTTAATAGATAAACAAATTGGGGATTAGTACAAGCTCCAATTAATATGGTTGATCTGATAGAGCTCACCTCATAGCTTGGGTTTGAACCCCAACATTAGATGCCTTTGAGGGAGCAGGATTCTGGTGTATTAATCGGGCTTGATTGCCAATTTCAGTTGTAGTCAACTTCCATTGGAGATAATGCCCAACAGAAGTTAGGGCTTGTGATTCAAATCGGGATTGATTGCCAACCTCAATTGCTGTAAAATTTTATTTGGGATTATCTCTGACAGAATTGTGGGCCTTGTGGTTGGTTCAGGATTGATTCCCATTATCCAACATATCTGAATCCACCATTTGGGTGGGAATCCCAACAATACCCCCTTTAGATATTGGCGTAGGGGGAAATATATGGAGAAAGAAACTATGTACATGGTTTATGACTGTGCCCTGAACAACCTCAACAATTGAGTGTTCACTGCCTCATCTATATATAACTTGATAGGGCCCTGAACAGTTGGTACCCAGTTTGTGATCACGACCTCCAGGCCAGTGATGGTAGAATAGAATGAGGCCACCCAGTTGGAAGGTGTTTAGGGGATCATGCTTGTCATTAAATTGAACCATTTCTCTTTGGTTATGGCGGACAGGTTTTCAGCAGCCAGGGCCTGAAGTTTTATGATTTCATTAATGATACTTCGCATAGAGATTTCAGGTGCTTCAGGAGAAGCTTGACCAAGCATCGCCTGGACCTTGGAAGGCAGATGGGGATTTATGCCATACAACGCTTGGAATGGAGACATCTTAGTAAATCAATGATAACTAATCTGATAAGCCATAATTTCACTAGGAAATTATTAGGGCCAATGAAGGGGATCAGTCATAGCCATTTTCCAAAGGGTTTCAGTTAGAGCTCCATTTACTCACTCTACCATTCCATTGGTTTCAGGATAGTAGGGGGTGGAGGATACCTGAGTGGTTCCCATCAGGTCAGCTTAATCTATCACCAGTGTTGAGCGGAAATTTTGTCTGTTATCAAAAAGAGTGACATTAGGGCACTCATTCTGAGTGATAATCCTATTATATAAAAAAGTAGCTGTGGCTTTTGGCAAAGCGGTGGGGAGCAATACGGCTTCAATTCACTTATTTAGATGGTCCACGTCTAGTATGAGGAACCAATGTCCATTGGAGGCTCTAGGAAGTGGTCCCACAACATCATTAACTAATAGTATGGAATGGTTCACAGGGTGGGACCACTGAATGTTGAGAGCAGGTATTAGGTCCAGCTTGTCTTTTACATACCAGACAGGACTCCAATACATCCTGGATAGAAACAAGCATTTTCTCCAAATAACATTAAGTTTTAAGCCACTGGTAGGTTTTCCAAATTTCATAATAGTCAACTTGCTGATATACCTCTAATATGACTTTAGTTTGAGATGATGGTCATAAATAAGGCACCCACTGTTTAGACACAAGTTATCACAGTTAACCATTCTTGACTTAAAGATTTGCCAATTTTTTGCTAATTCTTTTGGAGGGTTGGGGATTCGTCCTTTCATAATTGTGGTTGGGTTAGGAGGTCATAGAGTTGATCCTCTTTGGGGTCAGTTTTATTTAAAATTTGAAGTTGATATAGGCAATCTGCGTTTTGATGGATTGGACCTGGTCAGTGGATATTATAAAAGTCATAGTTTTGAAGTTTTAACGTCCATCAGAAAAACCTCCTATTGGGGTCCTTCATTTGCTGTAGCCATTTTAGAGAAGCATGGTTGGTAATTATAGTGAAATGTTTTCCATATAGATAATGTTGAAAATTCTTAATAGCTAATAATATCACCAGGCATTTGTGTTCTGTAATGCTATAAATACATTTGGCTATAGATAAGATCTTGATGTAGTAGGCGATGGGATGGTCCACTAAGTTCTCATCATGCTGAGATAGTATGGCTCTGATGGCAATATCGCTAGAATCAGTAAAGAGGAGGAAGGGCTTATCAAAGTTGGAATGTATAAGTACTGGAGAGTGGGAGAGAGATGAATAGCAGGTTGAAGGCCTGCTGTTGCTCTTATCTCCACTGTCACATATTTGGCTAAGAAGAACTAGACTGGAATCCCAGTCGGGGTGCACAAGCACCCAGTGGAGGCCCCAGAATTCCAAAGGCATAGCGGTCCAAGCGACTAATAGAAGTAGGGTTCTATGGGAAAAATGAGGAAAGCAAAGATTCAGTAATGTACTAAAGGCCCACAAGGCAAACCAGATGGTTGCATTGGGGGCAACTGCGAGTCTTGTGGGGGAACCCCCAAGGGCAGGAGAGGCAGGGAGGATGATGACTCCTCCAGTGTTCACAGTTGCAGGCCTTTGGATTTGGATAGGGGGTCTTGCAGGCCAGTGAGGGATGGCACAGAGGCCGCCATATGATTGTAAATGTGTGCAGAGGTTTGGCAAACCCCATGAGAGGAGATGGGATTGAGCTTCCCCTGGAGGGGGCATTCTAGGTCCTTATGGTGGGCCAAACCAGCAGCGGCTGGGGTGATTATGGAGGGCAAGTCCATTAGCGGTGGGGCAGGGGCGCCCAGGTGCCGCTCTAGCTGGGGAGCAGTTTTGGAGGACTTGGCAACTGAACAGATGGAAGGGTCTCCATTAAACAGACACATGAAAATGAATGAAGCAGTGGGTTGATTGTTGAGGTGAGGCAAATTATCACATTTACAATACGCTGCTGCATGGTAGGATTGAGCGACTGGACAATCCAGTCAGCGAACATTGGCAGGAGGATTTGGGCGATGGCATGCTTTGTTATATCAATTGGCAAAATTTTTAGAAATTTTTAAAGAGGTAGATGGAGGCTGCAGCAAACTAGGCAGGGTAATTTATTGGTTTATTCAACGGAATGAAAGATAATGAACCAACAACTACCCTCAGCTGGGGCAGTTGCCTTTTAGACTGGGCTATATGCATGGGGAGGTATTGAGGGATTGGTCATTCAAGGGGTTGGGGAAGGGATTTGGTTGGCTGGCTCAGAGGGGGGTAGAAGGCTGCTCCCAATTCTGGCAAAAGCCTAGAAAATTTTTGCAAATTTTCCCAAATTCATGGGGCCAAACCAGGTTGATACTACCAATCTGGGTCCTGGTGACTCAAGTTGGCCTGTTCACATGGCTTGAGTGGTCCAGATTCATCCTGGGAGGCAGGGGACCTTGGATTGGATTATTTGTGATTTGAGCCGATTCCTTGATTGGGCTACTCATATGATCTAAACTCCCTGGATCCATTTTGGAGCGTTGGGGAAGATGATCTGAGTCATTTGGGACCAGGTTTGCAATCTGAGATGTATTCTGATCTGGTTTACAAAGCAGGCTAGTCTGAAGTGGCCCCCCAGTCAGGAAATTGCCAGCTGGGCTCCAATGTTGGGAATTGCCATTTTCCCAAATTTTGGACATGGTTCGCTTGGGGAGTGGGTGGTCCCAGGGGCCTCTCTATGCCCCCTGATGTATGCAATCTCCCTACAGACCCCTTTTATCAAACTTACCAGGATTGAAGAGGGGGAAGAGGTGGGAGTGAGATATCTTTGGGTGGGAAGCCATCACCCAGCGCTCATCTATCATATGGGCTAGATCGCCCAGCTGTGACAGAGGGTTCACTGGAGCCTTGGGGCCCCTTTTTGTCTGGAAGGGGTGCTGATCCCTATCCAGCTGCAAGGACTGGCCCCTAGGACTTACATTCACTGAAAGGGTATTCCTTTCTTCAGTATATACACCAGAGGCTTAGAGGTGTCTGTGAAATGGGGAATAAATTGACAATAATAGCCCACCATTCAAAGAAAACCTGTACATCTCATAGGGATTTAGGGGGAGTCATCTTAGCAATAGCCAAGACCTTATTATCCATGGGGGATATTTCGCTTTACTGACCTTATGACCTAAAAAATTCATCTCATTTTGGAAGAAAGAGCATTTTGACAGCTTTAGTTTTAATGATAATTGATGTACCTGCTGAAAATCTTACCTGAGGTAATTTAGATGCTCATTAAAGGTTCTTATAAAAACAGTAATATCATCAAGATAAACAAGTATGCAAGAGCGTTTTAAATCGCCTAATAGTCCATCCATAGCAAGTTGGAAGGTAGCAGGGGCATTACACGACCCCTGAGGCATTTGAGTGGGCTTGAATAGTCCTTCACTTGTGATGAGAGCGCATTTTGCCTGATCTTCTGGTGATAAATTTACTTGCCAATATTTAATAGCTAGATCCATAGCTGAGAAATGGTGGGACCCTAGCATTAAGCGTAAAGAGTCATCTATACGTGGCAGAGGGTAACTATATTTGCAAGTGATAGAGTTTAGGTGACAATAATCCATAACAGTGACCACTATCCTTTTTTCAAATTAATAAGAGTGGGGAAGTTCATGGACTTTTAGAAGGCACAAGTAACCCAGCAACCAACAGTTTCTGTAACTCTAGGGCTACTTGAGCTTCCTCCACTTTGGATTTTGATATGGTCAGGATTTGACTGGAGGGTGATCTTTAGTTTTGATTAGATGTATTACCCCGGACACTTTCCCATAGTCACTTGGCCCAAGGAAAAAATATTGCCATACTCCTCAAGGAGATTTTCTACAGCTTGGCGTTCATTTGGGATAAGGTTATCCCCAATTCTACTATCAACCAAAGCTATGGTGGGTGGATAATTGAATCCTAAATCCTGCAATGAGCTAAAACAAACTTACATTGGCAATATTTTGCTAGGGCATATTTTACATAAGCAATAGGGGCATACTGAGGGACTTGGATGGTGTCAGAAATTCGACTTTGGCTCTTCTAGTTGGCAGGTTAACCAGTATGAAGACTGGTCAGCCCTTGCCATTTCACCTTAGGCGTTGGGGCTAGCAGCACTGGCTAACCCCTTGGCATGTCACCCGCGCCATTTTGGGGATCCCCTTTAACCTAAACTCCAACCAACGAAATATATAATAAACTTATAACAAAAGGTAGAATAGGTAAAGGGAGATATTTATTGAAAGGGAAGCGCCAGGTATTTATACTATTTACAAAAGGGCTACTGCGCCCATTGCTGACCTATCAGCTCTTCCGCTAGTTCTTCCAGCCAACCACTCTTCTTCTTCTACTACCTTATTATCTTCCCTGGCTTCGGCCCTCTCGCTCCATCCTTCCCAATGTCTGAATTAGTTTTGGCTCATCCTTGGCATTAAGTCGCTGGTGATCCATATAAATAATTAAGCTAATTAAATGTCAAACTTGTATTTGACCTTTGAGTTGATAATAATGCACTGGAAACCACTTTGGTTGCTTGCTTTGACTTGGAATATCTTGGCATCTTGCCAGCATCACTTCTCCTCTTATTCTTAATAAATGAGGCGCCGAAACAACCTCAGATGCCTCAAACTCATAATTGTTAGATCTGCCAACATTGGATTAACAGTACAGGCAGCAAACATCTGAAGCAAATACATTGGCTTTCCGCCAGAAATCCCACAACGGACCATGAATGGCCATTGGCATTGACCACTGATTCTGCTGATTGATTGGATCATCTTCAGCTATTAGTCACCAGTGATCCTTCTACTAATCTGGGGCCACCGATTGGCCCCACTTGAACCTAAATACAAAACTTGGCGGAATACTGATTTTGGCTCAACCCAAATTGGGGAGCAACTAACCAGCAATTGAACCAAATAACATGAAATTCAGTTAATAAACCATTCCGCTGGGATTGGCCATATCATTCCAAACAACGATAAATAATTGGAGGATTTCATCTGGTTAAAATCATGACAGATGGCTTCAGTTGTTAAATTTCCTAATAGAATAGATATAGATTTCCCATAATCAGGATCCAAAATCCCAGGGCAGGTTAACGCTTCTTTGATTGAAGGGTTTGGATGGCCACTTAGCTCCAAAACTTGGTTAAGAGGGATGAGAATCATTATTCCCATATCTACAATAACTTGTGAGCCAGAGGGTATTGCGATAGGATGAGGGGCATATGGAGGGATCCCCTCTTCAGCATCCACAGCCTCTGGGGGTAACTTAGTTTTTTTCCTAAAACTTGTACTCAATTTTCAAAGGGAGGATGGGTACTTGAGAAAGCATGCCCGTTTTTGGGGGCTCCTTTATTTTTGACAGGGAGTTCAAATATTAACAGAATCTGATACCCTAGTAGGGATAGGTATTTTTCCTTGTGGTTGATGATTCAGTTAAACTCTCGCATCAGTTTGACCCCAATAAGCAACTCATAAGTATTGTTTTCTAAAGCAATGGCAGGGGCAGTAATTAAGAGTTTCCTGAAGCAAAGGGGTAAAACAAAATATGCTCCAATCACCTTAGTAAACTGACTACCTGCTGTTCCATATTCAGCCTTGTGGATCACGTCCAGAGCCATTTTTATCTTTTGGATAAGTCAGGAAGAGAAATAACATTAACAGGGAGCCGGTATCAATTATTGCCAGGACTTTAACCTTATGTATGACTACCTCAACTTGAACCACCAAAGATCCAAACTGGGAATTAACGGCTAATAGGCTGTCAGTAGGGATTTGCAATGAAGCAAGCGGAGGATTCTTCTTTGGAAAAGCTCAGGGCTGTTCAATGCATTTAAAAGTTTTGTCTGCCAGCGCTTGACTTTCCATAGAGGAGTTGACTGTCAAAATTTAGGGGGTAACTGACCAACATAAAAGTAAGGAAGCTGTAGGTGTTTGAAACTTGAATAAGCAGAGGGACTTCAACTTCTTCAGGAGCTGTTAATAAAAAACAACATGAAGTGCTGGGGATAGAGCTAGAGCTAGAACAAGGGTCTTGAGGCACTTGTTTTCCATCAGCATAGGGAGCCTATTGCCCTTTACTGACTGATCTTTTGCCAACTTACGTTGAAGGATGCGGCAGTCAGCTACAGTGTGATTGTTTCTTCCACAATGGGAGCAATATGATTTAGGTTTAGGAGAATTGGGGGGTGTAACAGCCAATAATTGGGAATAAAGCTTATTGGTATTAAAACAAGGTGGCCTGACGTGTTTATGTAGTTTGGCCAGAATTTCCAATATAGCCTCTTTAATATGGAGGAGGGATGTAAAGTTAGATTTTACCGCTTTAAGGTAAAGTACAATATTAGGCATATTTTTAAATGCCAATAATGCAGCGGTGATGGCATTGTCTAACATAAGATGATTCCCTACAACCAGAGTTTGTGCTTCAAGGTAAAAATGATGAGAAAATTCGCTGATAGTTTCCCCCTGATTAAGGCTGATACCCATAAAGGTCTGTTTTTGGTTGGTTAAGGTTAAGTTTCTCCAAAATTCCTGAAGCAAGGCAGTCTTAGCATCAGTCCAAGTATGGCAATGCATCATATGGGAGACCATGATGTCTTGAGCCATGTGACTAAGACAGTTAGTTAGATGCTTGAGTTGCTGGGTTTTAGTGGCTTCTTTCATAGCATTTTCATAGCAAAATAAGAAAGAGAAGATGCTCCTTTTTCCGGGGACATACTTTTCTTTGAATGACTGTTTAAACATGCCAATGGGGGGGTTAATGGTTGAACAACATTTATTGACATAGGGTGACCATTTTCACCTAAAGGGGAACTGTTAATGCTGAACGTTTCATAATGATGAAGGGCGTCCAATTTATGTTATAATATGTTGATATCCTCAAATATTGAGTCTACCCAATTGAGGATGGCACGTAGGGCTGATTTGGTGGCAACAGTAGGGGATAACTGCTGAATTTCACTTCTGAGCTCAGTAGTCACATCTTAATGTTTGATTTGGTGTTGCTTAAGGGTGAGAATGAGCTGCTTCATCCCGCGCATCATAGCAGGGAAATTATCCAAGAGTTTAAGGTGTTCCTGATCTAAAATGAGATTGGATGCCAGATTATTATTGTTCATAGTTGAGTTTTTAATTATATTTCACTATGAACTTGAGGGTGTACCTGGCAGGGAGCACCAGTTTTTTTGGGACCACTGGAGTATTATCTTGTATCCCTTAATATTTTTAGGACAGGGGAACCAAAGTTTCAAAGTGTTGGATTTGTTTATCTGTGCTTCTCTTGTTCAAAAAGACTTTTTTCAGATACTACATCTGGATAAGTAATTCCTAATAAAAAATTAATTTTGACTTAAAATTGTGAAAAGGAGAAAAAACATACAGTTTATTATATATAAATACTCACTTTTTAAGGAAAACAAGATATTTGATCAAAGACCATCTAAGCCGTCTAAGCCTAGATCTAATAGATAAACAAATCAGGGATTTGATACAAGCCCCATATAATGAGGTCAATCAGATAGAGCTTGCCTCATAGCTCAAGTTTGAACCCTGACGTTGAATGACTAGGAGGGAGCAGGATTTTGGTGTATCAATCAGGATTGATCACCAATTTTGGTCATAGCCAACTTTAATTGGGGATGATGCCTGACAGAAGTTAGGGCTCATGATTCAAATCAGGATTGATTGCTGACCTCAATGGCTGTCAAATTTTGTCGGGGATTATCCCCAACAGAATTGTGGCCTTGTGGTTGGTTTGGGATCGATTGCCATTATCCAACGTATCCAAATCCAGTGTTTGGGTGGGAATACTAACAAAGGTGAATAACGGATGGTTGCTACTACTATTATGCTATAGATCCCCAAGCCTGTCTGCTGCACATAACAAGCATTGATGGAGTAAGAACTTTAGAACCCTGGGTATTGCCAGGTATAATAGACCCCATCTATCAACGACTCATTAATTTTTTATTGGGGAACCTTTCTAATAAACCCATAATTATAAAAAAACATCAAGAGATAGGGAACGGTCTTCTAATCCCCCTCCAAAAGATTGACAGGATCCACTTCATTGGGTTGATGTTGTAAATGGGTTTACCCACTGACTAGTTGATGTGTACTCTGCCTATCGTCCACATGTCAGATGATTTAACCCCAGATGATCTTAGAAAGTATATTCTCTATTGGATACATATGTTGATATTTTCTCCCAGACTGACACGGATTAAGGGCATATGAAGGGATGGAGCCACATCATTGATGTTGGTGATGCCCAACCTATTTGCTTTAAACCTTACCATAAGTCTAATGTTGAAGAGCAGCAAATAAGGGTTGAACTCAAGCAGTTATTAGACGCTGGATTACTAGTACCATCCCAAAGCCCTTGGGCGTCTCCTCTCTTGCTGATTAAAAGAAGAATGGAGATCATCAGATAGTGATGGACTACCATAAACTGAATAAACTCACTAAAATAGACAACTATCCTACCCCCTGCATAGATGATGCCCTTGCACAACTTTCCAGCTCAAAATTCTTCTCAGCCATGAATTTGACCAGAGGCTATTAGTAGATGAATCATTCTCCTCAAGATCAGGAGAAACGTGCTCTCATTTTCAGTGAAGGTTTGTTTTAGCCTACCCACCTATCTCAAGTGCTGTGCAATGTGCCAGCATCCTTCCAACGTGCAATGGACCATATTCTGCAGACCTCAAGATAAGCTGTGTAATCATCTATCTTGATGACAGCACCATCTTTTCTGCTACATTCACTGCTCATCTCACTCATTTAAAAGAAGTTTATAACGCCTGTAGGCTTCTAACATCAAGTTGAAACTGTCAAAATTCACCTTCTTCCAAAAGAAGCTAGACTTTCTCAGACATTCCATCTCCCAAGAAGGGATCCAGCCTTTACAAGATAAGGTCAAAGCTATCTCTAAAATGCCTGCCCCTAAGAACCTCTGGGACATCCAGGTATTTCTGGGTATAATGATGTATTACCATCAGTTCATCCTCAAGTTTTCCCAGCTCAGTGAGCCTCTTGTCCGATTATTGGCTAAGAACACCCCTTTTTATTGGGGTACAGAATAAGCGGCCACTTTTGAGCTCTAAAGAAATTGCTTCAGCAACGCCCCATCCTACTTCAACCCAACTATGAGAAAACCCTTCATATTGTTCACTGATGCCTCAGGCTATGCCATTGGAGCCATCATGGCCCAACTGGACAGTAATGGTGTAAATCATCCGGTCACCTACTTCAACAAGATTTTGTCAAAAGCTGAACGTAACTACAGTGTTACAGAGAAGGAGTGCCTGGCTGTATTACTAGCTGTTAACCATTATCGCCCTTTCCTATATGACACTTTAATCACTGTGGTTACTGACCACGCCTCCTTAAAACGGCTATAAAATATGAAGGATCCCACTGAACAGTTGGCCCATTGGGCCTTAAATTTCAACATTATGATATGTATATTAAGAATCAAACTGGGATGCTTTATATGAATGTGGATAGTTTGACATGGATGCCTATCCTTCATCTGGACAACAGTGAAGCGGAGAGATTACATGATCTTCTTATGACCCCTGAGGCCTGGGATGATGAGGATGACCCCATCCAGAAAATGCTAGCATGGCACTCCTGCAGCACTAAGGTGGAGAGCGGAAAGTCATATAAGAAGGTAGAAGAAATTAGCTGCAATAACTGTGACCTTTAAAATGGATACCAGTAATCTTGAACGCCCACTCTACCCTTGAGCATGGAAGAGTGAGGAAGACATATGAGTGGATCAAGGAACAGTACTATTGTGAAGGGCATCATGGAATCTATTAGTGAAGTCTTGGATGCCTGCTTAACTATAAATATCAATCCTGATTAAATACCAAATAACAATACCAACCCACTATCCCTCAGCAACCTTTTCACATGATCAGTTCAGACGTGGTAGGACCTCTACCTCAGACTACCAGTGGATTTCATTACATTCTGGTAGATATTGACCACTTCACAAAAAGTATTGAAGCAGTGGATCTCTCTGCTCAAACTGCCAAAGCTACCACCACTTTACTCCACCAGTCAATCTTCACCCGTCATAGTTGCCCTCAGGTTCTCCTCTGTGACAACTTTAAGAATTTTACCTCTCAAGTGGTCAAAATTCTGGCTACCTCTATGGGCACCCAGCAACACTTCTCCGCCCCTTACAATCCTTCTACCAATGGTACTGTAGAACAGGAAAATGGAACTTAAGTATCTATATTACAGAAAATGGCCACCTCCAACCCTCTGCACTAGGATCAGTTTTTTCCCAGTGCTCTTATGGCCTATTGCATTAGCTATCATTAGATACTAAAAATGTCTCTAGTCTGTGTTTTATATGGCTGGGAAACTGGCATACCTGCCCTTTTGGCAAAAGATGTCTTTTCAGCCAGGACTGATGACCTAGAAAAGGCTATGAGGAAGTTGGCCCAACATATCATCTGACTACAATATGAATCTATGACACCTTACCCAAAACTGCCACCAAAGAAGGTCAAGCAGCTAATTAACTCAGACCACCTCTACCCTCTTTTTAGATCTCTGACCTTGTTTTATACTATCATAAACTCATTACTTCCAGAAGTGAGAAGCTAGGGTCCATATGGGAAGGACCATTTGTCATCACCTACAAAAGGGGTGATGAATATTCCGTTAATTCACTTGCTTCTGGAGTGGTTGTCAACAAAGTTCATGCTCAATTTCTCCACCCCTAATCTTTCCAAAACATTCTTGAAGGTGGTAATGTCAGACAAACAGTTGTTCAACTAGTAAGTAAGAATAGTTTGGAGGAGAAAAACTCCAATTTTTATAATACTAAAGGCCTATCTGATTCTCAGTGAAATCCAGCCTCTCAGAGAAATGCAATTACTTCCACTTCTTAGCCAAATAGGCCTACAGTTAGTAGCAGGGTTATTCTAAATCAGCGGTGGAATCAGAGGAGCCATTCTGAGGACCCTCCAAGGCCTTTATCTAATTTAGTATAAACTCCAATGTGGAGATTGGCCCCTTTTATAGCCCTGGAGGGGGTCCCACCAGCTAAAAATATTTTCCTACCTTCTGATTGGTCTAAATATATAAAATCCATGGCTCACAGGTTCATCTTCCTGACTGTCAACTCACCATCCGCCCTCATATTGGAGCGAGGCAAGTCTCAGATAATCTGATATGTCAACAGCCTATATTACCTAATTTGGATGCAACTAGCTTATAATAAAATTCTCATCTGACTCACTTTGAGTCTTGATACAATTTTTTACTAAGCAGCCAGATGTTGAGAAGGTTTTCTTCTTGACCATGGACTTAATAAAATTAAAAATCTGAAAAAACTCAACTTTACTATTATCAATTTTTTCAATATTTTACTTAAAAAGTGGTCAAATAACCCCTCACAAATAAATTAATTTAGTAGTAGAGGGTGTAACTTCTCCTGCTAATAATTGTTGAAATCCATGGCAGATTAGAACCAGCAAGCATCACTATCCCTGGACTCCAATATATACAACAAATAAGGGGTGTGGCATAGTTAGAATGGGTGTCCTACTATCACCCCTCATGATGCAGGTTTAAATCCCATCATGGAGGAAATTGTATTTCTGTGCTAAGAGGATATCAATACATGTGGGCTTGTGCACCATGCCTCAGTCTGACCAAGTGAATTAGTGAATTTAGATCATGTAATACTGGCCTATTAGAACTTGTGCAGGAAGGTTTTTGTAAGTCTTGGGACAGCCCCTAAAACTGGATAGGTTTCAGCACCCCTTCCAGACGAAGGGGGCCTCAAGGCACCAGTGGACCCTCTATCACAGCTGGGTGACCTCGCCCATGTGATAGATGAGCGCTCAGTGATGGCTTTCCTCCCCAAAACCATCCCACTCCCACACCTTCCCCCCTTCAATCCTTGTAAGATTGATAGAAGGGGTCTGCAGGGAGATGGCTCACATCAAGGGGCAGGGAGAGGGCCCTGAGGCCACCCACTCCCCAGGCAATCTATGGACAAAAATTGGGAAAATAGCAATTCCCAATATCAAAGCCTGGCTGGTAATTTTTGGACTGGGGGATCTGGTCTGGGCTGGCCTGCTTTGGAAGCCAGATTAGAACACAGCTTGGATCACAAACCCAGTTCCAGACGGCTCAGATCATTGGGTCCAACGTTCTGAAACGGATCCAGGAAGTTCAAATCATATGAGCCGCCCAATTGTGGGATCAGCTCAAATTGCATTGAACCTGATCTGTGGACCCCTGCCTTCCAAGACAAATCTGGAATACCCCAGCCATGCGAACAGGCTGATTTGAGTCATTGGGACCCAGATTGGCAGTATCAACTTGGCTTGGTCCCAAGAAGTTGGGAAAATTTGCAAAAATTTTCTAAGCTTTTGCTGAATTGAGAGCCACCATTTACCCCCCCTCCAAGCCAGCCAACCAAATCCTTTCCCATTCCCCAAATGACCAATCCCCCAATACTTCCCCATGCCTATCGCACCATTTAAAAGAACTGGCCCCACTGAGGGAATTTGTCAGTTCATTCTTTTTTTTTGCCTTTGTTGAGATAAATCCAATAAATCTGCCTAGTTTGCCACGGTCTTCATCTGCTTTAAAACAATTATAAATGATTCTGTCAATCAATCCAATGAAGCGCGCCATCGCCCAGATCCTTTTTCTGATGTTTGCCAACTGGATTATCTGGTCGCTTGATCCTGCCACACGGCAGCAGATTGCAAACACGTTAATCTGTCCCTCCCCTGATGATGAACCCGCCTCTACATTCATTTCCTCACATCTATTAAATGGAGGCCCTTCCGTTAGTTCAGGCGCCAAGTCCATTGAAGCTGCTCCTCAGTAGAGCAGCCCCAAGGCGTTCCTGGCCCACTGCGTGTGGGTTTGGCTCCCATAGCTGCCCTTGCCTTGGCAGGCCCAGCTCACCAGCGGGATCTAGAGTGTCCCCTTCAGGGGAAACTCAGTCTCAGCCCCTCTCATGGGGTGCACCATACTTTTACCCATATTTTCCATAACATGGCAGCCTCTGTGCCGCCTCCCACTGGCGCGCAAGCCCCCTTATCAGAATCTGAAGGCCAGCAACCGTGAACCCTGGAGGAGTCGTCATCCTCCCTGCCTCTCCTGCCCCTGGGGGTTGCCCCATAAGACTCGCAGCTGCCTCCAACGCAACCATTTGGTTTGCCTTGGGGGCCTTCAGTATGTTACTGAACTTTTGCTTCCCTCATATTCCCCGTAGATCCCCAATTATATTAGTCGCTTGGACTGCTATGCCTCTGGAATTCTGAGGCCTCCACTGGGTGCTCGTGCACCCCAACTGGGAGCCCAGTCTAGTTTTTCTTAGCCGTATCCATGACATAATGAACTGACCCCTAGTCTCAGCCTTCTCCACCTTCCTCGCTGGGATGGGAGATGCACTGGCCTACACCCTCACTCTGGGCGTGCTTTCCCTTTGTGACCTGGCCTTCTCCTGCTGTGCGGTGTCCTTGTTCACCTGGGCCTGCCATTTGGCTCAGCTGAACTGGTCCTCACCCTGCCAAGCACCAATGAAGAGTGCCACCCCATTGGTGAATGCAACAGGGTTGGGGGTTCCCCTGTCCCTTTGGATGAGGTGCCCACCTCAGTTAACTTCCCCCCGGGGGAACCTTTGCTTATGGTACTGCCAGCCCCCAGCCCAGATCAGGAGGCTGGATCATTGGGCCCTTAGTGTTTGAGTCCGCGCAATGTGATGTAATCATCCCTCAGGGTGAACCCACCTCACCTCCTGAAGAAAGTGGAGTGGGTGTGCTTATGAACCCTCGTCTTCCCATGTGGGACAAGGAAGTGTTAGAGACCCTGGAACAGCCGCACACCACCCCCGCAGTCCCAGACCAGTCTCTCCTGATGTTGGATTATGGCCCCTCCTTGGGTGCCCTTTCGCTAGTTCACCTCAATAAAGAAGATCAAACATACCTCTTGTTTCCAATTTCCTTTCCCTTGGAGTCAAGGGTAGTCATGGTGCAAGCCCTGCTTGACACTGGGGCGGTGGGTAACTTCATCGACCTTGGCGTGGCACAGCCCTTTGGACCTAACGATAGATGAAGCTTCCTTCATCCTGGGTGCCTCATCCAAGTCCATGATGTCCCACCGCATCCTACGTCCATTGTACTTCTTGTTTAATGACTTTGGAATTCACTGACCATTTTTAAGCGGTACAGGACTTGCTCTACCCTGTAATCTTGGGGGTGGGCTGGTGGCACCGCCAATAAGTTCATATCAATCTTGCCACCAACTCCTTGTTGTTTAAAAACCTCAAGTTGAGTGGTGAGACTCCCTTGCTAAAAACCCTTCCCCAGGGTACATCCCTTGGTTCCATCGCCCCACCGGATCCCATTCTAGCTGACATTCCTCCAAATTTTCCCTCCTGCCTAGCCCCATACAAGGCCATCTTCGACATGTCCCTGGCAACTAAGCTCCCATCCCACTCTGAGTATGACTTGATGTTCCACTTAATGGTCGACCTAGTCAAGATCAACTGCCCCCTCTACCCCTATACAGAGGAAGAAGATAGGGCTCACGGCAGTTGGTTGGATGACATGCTAGAGAAGGGGTGGCTCATCAAGAAGTCTTCTCTGATCGCCTCCCCCATAGTTTTCACCAGGAAAGCAGATGGGTCCCTGAACCCCTGCATCGACTATGGACACCTCAACAACATCACCATCCCAGACCCATACCCCCTGCCCTAAGAGCAGAGCATAGCACAGGCCATCGCCAAATCTCACATCTTTTCGAAGTTGGACCTGGTGAATGTCCTCAATCAGGTGAGGGTGGCGAGGGGACAGGAGTGGCTCACAGCTATCCGCACTCGCCAGGGGCTGTTTCAGTTCAGGGTGATGTCGTTTGGCTTGAAGAATGCGCCAGCCAACTTCCAACGCCTTATTGATGATGTGCTGGGGGACTTGCATTTTTCTTGTGCGGTGGCCTATATTGAAGACATCCTGGTACATTCCCCCACCCTGAACAACACGTCAGGGACCTTGAAGCAGTAGTGGCAGCCATTCACAAGGCAGGGCTATTTGTGAAGCCCTCCAAGTGCGAGTTCTTCAGGATGAGGTTACCTTTCTAGGGAATCTTGTCCTGAAGGATGGGTATTCCATCCCCCCAGCAAGCTGGAGGCCATTCAGTCATGGCTTACCCCTAACCACTTAAAAACAACTTCGCAGCTTCCTTGGCATTGTCACCTTTTTAAGGAAATTTTTCCCCGCTCTTGCTCAGCTGGCAGCTCCATTGCACCCCTCACCCAGAAGAACGCCCCCTTTAAATGGTCCCCGAGTGCCAGCAGGCCTTTGAGGGTATCGAGGAGGTGTTTGTCACAGCCCTAGCCCTGCAGCATGCTGACAAGTCCTGGCCTTTCATAGTAGCCTGTGATGCCTCGTCAGTGGCCGTGGGTGCTGTGCTGTTGCAGGAGCACGAGGGAGTTGAGCACCCGGTGGCATATTACTCCCAGAAGTTTACTGCAACAGAGCAAGCTTGGCTGATATATGATAAGGAACTATTGGCGGTGGCGTGGTTGCTCACCAACTGGTGATATCTCCTGCAGGGCGCCCTGCATGAAATTACTGTCTGGATGGACCATAAGGCCCTGCTCTACTATTGAAAACCTCAGAAGTTAGGTCACTGGCAGACCTGCACATATCAGGACCTCTGTGAGTTCCATTTTATGTATGAATTCATCAAAGGCCCACTGAACGTCTTGCCGGACATGCTCAGCTGTAACCCCTCCATGTTCCCCAACGGGGAGGAGGCCCCATTGGACCTTATGATGGTAGTGCCCCCCTCCCAAATCCTCTTATTGGCTCCTCCTTTTGTATCTTTCGCTGACATTGACCCTGCCACTCCGCTCCTCCCACGTTTCCTCGCTTCCCAAACCTGCTGCTCTGAAGGAATCGAGCTTCTGTCTGACTTGGAGTCCATGCGCCGCAAGATAACCCCATATACCTTGCAGGATGGAACAATCTGGTTCCATGATCAGGTTTGGGTTCCTCCTTCCTTACACAGCCGTGTCATTGAAGAACACCATGTCCCCCAGACTATTGGCTACCCCAGTATCAAAAAGTGTGCAGATCTCATAAAGAGAACGTATAATTGGCCTGGGTCCTCAAAGGATATTCCCAATTGGATCTCTCGTTGTGTCACCTGCACTTGGGCAAAATCAGATCGCTCTGGGAAGAGTGGACTGTTGCACCCCTTGCAGCAGGCTGAGGGGCCATGGACCTCAGTCTCAGTGGATTTCATCATGGAGCTCCCACCCTCCTGTAGTTCTGATGCCATAATGGTATTCGTGGATCAGTTTACCAAGTTGGCACTCTTCATCCCCTGCCTCTCTTCTATTTCTGCGGTGGAGACTGCAAATTTATTTGTTGACCATGTCTTTGCCATGTTTGGTCTCCCCAAGGAGATAGTGAATGACAGGGGACCCCAGTTCAAGGCTCAGTTCTGGGAAGAGCTGTTGACCCTCCTTCGCATCAAGCCCTGTAGATCCCCTGCCTACCACCCCCAGTCTAATGGGCAGACTGAGTGGGTAAACCAGGTACTGGAGCAGTACTTGTGCTGCTACACAACAGTCTCGCAAGACACCTGGGCCAAGGACCTACCCTAGCACAGTTCACATATAACAACTCCCTCCATTCTTCAACCAACGTCTCTCCCTTTGAGGCCACTCTGGTGTATAACCCCTCTTTCCAAATTGGTCCCCGCCTCTCCTCAGAAGTCCCAGACGCCAAGGACTGCATAAGCTCTCTTTGCAAGATGCACAACCTTGTCCACAAACATTTGACAAAGTCCATCAAGGACTAAAGAAGTTCGCTGATCAGAAGCATCTTCTGGGCCATGAGATCATGGTTGGTTCCCTAGTCATGTTGGATAACTGCAACCTCTCCATGAAGGCCCCCACCCACAAGCTCTCAGCCAAGCGCTCAGGACCCTTAGAGGTCAAGAAGGATTTAGGCAATGGAGCCTACCACCTGAGGCTGCCCGCGCACTGAAGCAGCACAATGTCTTCCATACCTCCCTTCTAACCCCCTTTAAGGGGGAAAGGCCAACATCCCCTGAGCCAATCATCGTTGGGGAATCCCAGGAAGCGGAGGTGGAGGCCATTGTAGCTTCCTGAAGGTCCCACCAATCCATTCAGTACTTGGTCGCCTGAAAAGGTTACCCCTCATATGAGAACAGCTGGGTGAACGCGCGCAATTGTGCAAACTGCAAGGACCTGATAGAGGAATTCCACGCCTCCCACCCAACAACACCCCGCCCTCCCCCAGAAGATCGCGGCCATTCTGGCCATAAAGTTACCAGAGCGCCACAAGAACTACGCCTTGGTTCATGCCCCTGGAGGTGGGATCCTCCCTGTTGAAAAAGAGAAGGGTCGTGTAAGTCTTGGGGACCAGCCCTTGAAACTGGATAGGGTTCAGAACCCCTTCCGGATGAAGAGGGGCCCCAAGGCTCCAGTGGACCCTCTATCACAGCTGGGTGACCTCGCCCATGTGATAGATGAGCGCTCAGTGATGGCTTTCCTCCCCAAAGCCATCCCACTCCCACCCCCTTCTCCCCACTTCAATCCTTGTAATATTGATAGAAGGGGTCTGCAGGGAGATGGCTCACATCAAGGGGCAGGGAGAGGGCCCTGAGGCCACCCACTCCCCAGGCAAGCCATGGCCAAAATTGGGAAAATGGCAATTCCCAATATAAGAGCCTGGCTGGTAATTTCTGGACTGGGGGAGCTGGTCTGGGCTGGCCTGCTTTGGAAGCCAGATTGGAACACGGCTTGGATTGCAAACCCAGTTCCAAATGGCTTGGATCATCAGGTTCAACATTCCAGAAACAGATCCAGGAAGTTTGGATCATATGAGCTGCCCAATTGTGGGATCAGCCCAAAATTACAACAAACCTGACCTGTGGACCCCTGCCTTCCAAGACAAATCCGGAATGCCCCAGCTGTGTAAACAGGCCAATTCAAGTCATTGGGACCCAGATTGGCAGTATCAACTTGGCTTGGTCCCAAGAAGTTGGGAAAAGTTGCATAAATTTTCTAAGCTTTTGCTGAATTGGGAGCCACCATTTACCCCCCTCTGAGCTAGCCAACCAAATACCTTTTTTCATTCCCCAAATGACCAATCTTCCAATAATTCCCCATGCCTATTGCACCATTTAAAAGGCAACTGGCCCCACTGAGGGCAGTTGTCAGTTCATTCTTTTTTTGCCTTCATCTAAATAAATCCAACAAATCCACCTAGTTTGCCGCGGACTCCATCTGCTTTAAAACAATTATAAACAATTCCATCAATTGATCTGACAAAGTGCACTGTCACCCAAATCCTTTTTCTGATGTTTGCCAACTGGATTATCTGGTCACTCAATCCTACCACGCAGCAGCAGATTGCAAAAACAATAATATGTCCTGCCCCCAATGGTGAAGCCGCTACTCTGTTCATTTCCTTGCGTCCATTAAATGGAGGCCCTTCCATTCATTCTGGCACTGAGTCCGCTGAAGCTGCTCCTCAATTGGAGCAGCTCCAAGGCATTCCTGGACTGCAGCGTGTAGGTTCAGCTCCCATAGCTGCCCCTGCCATGGCAGGCCCAGCTCACCAACAGGATCTAGAGTGTACCCTTCAGGGGAAACTTGGTCTTAGCCCCTCTCATGGGGTTTGCCATACTTCTGCACACATTTACAATCATGTGGCGGCCTCTGTGCCATCCCTCACTGGCCTGCAAGACCCCTTATCAGAATCTGAAGGCCAGCAACTGCAAACACTGGAGGAGTCATCATCATCCCTGCCTCTCCCACCCCTGGGGGTTGCCCCCATAAGACTCATGGTTGCCCCCAATGCAACCATTTGGTTTGCCTTGGGGGCCTTCAGTACATTACTGAATGTTTGATTCCCTCATGTTCCCTGTAGATCCCCACTTATATTAGTTGCTTGGACTGCTATGCCTTTGGAATTCTGGGGCCTCCACTGGGTGCTCATGCACCCTGACTGGGAGCCCAGTCTAGTTCTTCTTAGCCATATCTATGACAGTTTTATCCCCAGTACTTGGGTTTTGTCCTCTACTTCTATATTTTTACTCCCTACTCCCTATCCCTTCTATTGATGCAGTATAATTATCCCAAGGTTGGCTCACCTCAAATAAAATATATACAATAAAGAAATATATATATAATATTAAAAGTAAATAAGGTGGTCAATCTTAGGATAAATATACCATGCTGAGTTTTTTTAGCCTTTGCTATTTTTGAACCTGTGTCAATCAAAACCTTACACATAATGGAGCAGGAATCACCCCCACTATACTACCACCCTTCTATATAATATTTATTATATAAATATATAATATATCATAAGTATAAATACTAATATAATATAATATAATATAATATAATATAATATAATATAATATAATATAATATATAAACAAATGTAGATTGTATATATGATTGTATATAAATGCACATGCCTTACTTTTTTGCAGTCATACATAAGTAAAAAAATTTAAAGTAATTCTTTGGCAAAGAAATTATTTTTTACTTTTTAGTTTAACTTTTTATTTGATTTATGTTTTTTACTTTATATTTTTTGCTTTATAGTTATTAACTTTTTATTATTTCTTCTCACTAAGAAAAACAAGTTAAAAAATTATTCTTTTATTTAAGTTCAATAACTGGCTTTGGTTGATTGGGTAGTGGTTTTTGGTTGATTCAATAGGTTCAATTGGTTTTAGGTAAGCGGTTGGCATTCCAATTGATTCAATAAGTTCAATTGGGTTTGTCTGAGTGGTTATAATTTTTATGTTGATTTTATAGATTCAAAGTTGGTTTTTTGAAAGCATAGTTGATGGTATTTAGTTGATTTGAAGAATTTAAATGGTTTGGTCAAGTTTTTAGTAGAGGTTTTGGTTGATTAGATAGGTTAATTATCTTCTAAACTTATCTAAATTATCTACCAATATAAAACCTAGATTTAATTAGAATTGTTTGGTAAATATTTAAGCAACGCCGATTTAGCAGCTTAAAAAATACTCACCACTTGGCCATAGGACAGGATCTTTAGCTAATTATTATATAGTTTTAAAAAGAGCTTATGAACTAAGAACTTCGATATTAATTTGCAAATCTTTAGGTAATGTCCATCCCCTGGTCAGCTTACCTCAAATAAACGATACAAATTTGAAATTCCTAGCTTATATGGTTTAGGAGATATGATGATAAAATTTGGCTTATATATAGATTAACAGGTTTATTTGCAATATTGTAATTACAAATTAAAATTAAAAAAACCCCTTACATACCTGAGAACTCAACAATTAAGAGGCATATACATACCAAATTTCATATAGATATTTATTTTATTATAGGAGAAATAATTTTCTTATATGATTTCTATATATATATTTATATATTTTTGCAGTTTTTTGCTACTAAAAGCTGAGTTTAAAAAATCCCTTGCATACTTGATATTCTGATACCCAAGCTGCATATAAATACTAAATTTCATAAACATAGGTTTATTGGGTTTTAAAGATATTTTTTGAAACCTTTCTCAAATTTGAATCATTTTATATGGTCAATTTATCAAGGTGACTTTTAAACTGCTTTTTCACATATTAAAAATGCTTAAAAATCCTAAAGTTAAATAGTTTCTTAGTGGAACTACAAATTTTGAACAGAACTTCCATGCCAAATTTCAAATTCCTGGCTGTTGTAGTTTAAGAGAAACCTTGATTAATAGTGTCTTATATATATGTATATATAGATTATAAAAATATATTATCACTATTTTATATTCATCATCTGTGCAGCGTAGCTAATTAAAGATTATGCTATTTGATGACATTTTAAAACAGATCGAGAGTGATTCTAAAAAGAAAATTATATCAGGTGGTGATTTTATAGCTAAAAGCGATATTAAAGTCAACGCTGAATTGATTCAGTACAGGCATATAGCTCATCAGCGATACTTTAATTGGATGAAATTCTAAAAGGTAAAAAACTGCTTGTTCATAAGAAACTTATATGAGAGTAACCACCTTATTTAAGGTCTCTTTGTTCGAGGTAACTTGATTTCGATAAAATTGACAAAGCTTGATATTTGATTTTTCAGGATTTAAGTAGCAGCGGTACAGCTTAGAAACTTCGACTATTGCTTCGCTATCAGCTGGCCTGAAAACTCAAGCCTAAACGATTGATGATTTGATTGGCGGGAGATTAATTAGCTATGATTATATACTGGTTCTGATTTTCGGTTTCTTAAATAAAACCTGGCCTTTAATCAAAATTTAGAAAAAAGTGATAGATATGGAGGTATAAGTAAATTAATGAACCGCAATAATTGAAGATGCTGAATCTGTTAAAATGCATGATATTTTATAATCTAAAAGCTTCTTTTTTTAGTACTAGATGGTCCCAACCCAAGGGGGGGATTAATCTAAAAGCTTCTTGGTATCATTAGCAGCGGTACTAGTCGCTTACCTCAGATAAATAAATTAAACTAATCATTAGCAGCGGCACTAATCACTTACCTTGAATTAAAAACTAATTAAATTAAAATTAAAACCAATCATTTGCGACGGTACTGAATTATTGGTTAACCTCTCCGAGGTGTTGAACCAAGGTTAAAAATCTAAAGATTTGATTGGCAGGTGGATGATGCGTGCCAATGATCGATCCACCGAACCAATTAATCACATGAAACTTATGACCATACTCTAATCCCTAGTTTTGGCTAATTAAATGTGGTAAGCTAGCATAATACAGCTGGTCGATTCAATTAAAATTTAGTTAACTTATCAATAGCCAATTAAGATGTTGAAGCAAAATGGCTTCACCGAGCGATGACAGATGTAGCAGTAAGCGAGTTAGTAAACTGACAACCACTCCTACTGAGCAGAGGTCGATTGGATAATTTTTAAATTCATAACTGAATCAGATTGAATTTGGATATATAAAGTGCGCCTAAACTATCCTGGGTTAAACTTTATGCAAATTGTATTACAAAAAGGTTCACCTTGCGTTTTTAATTTTTGGTTAAAAGATTAACCATTTGTGTTTTGTAATCTAATTTTAGATATATTCTACTTTTCATTTTGTTCTGGGCAGACTACCTCTTTTGTCTACTTTTATTTTCGTAGTTTTATATTGATCGAGGCTTATTTTTGCCAGCTTGGGTTAGCTTTATGGAGTCGAGGTCCAAAGCTCGCGCAAAGCATGCTCCCAACAGCCCTCTTCGAACCAACCCTACCCGCGCTGATCCTTGGTAAGGTGTTTCATCTTTCAATATCTAAATCATTCAGCTCCATCAAGACTCAAGGTTCTCTCAGACAGGATAGTCTGGTTGCCGCGCCCCCGGCCGAAAGGTTGGTGCAACTCAATTTACAGTCAAAATTTAACCTTGTTTTTTACCTCTAGTGATTTGGAACCTAAGCGCATAAAAATCCAAACGCCCAATTGAATATCTCAAGGCGTACAGAGTACCATGAGTTGCAGCGATAGAAGGGTGCTTCCCTGCGCAACGCTTCCCCTAAAATAAGGGCAAGGTTGGGCTCTGTCCACAGCCTAAAGAATAGTGCTACTACATCAACGGCGATGAGGGATAGAGCGCTTTCGAGGTAATTTCTTACTCAACTTCAATTATATATCTTTACTAATAGCACGGTTGCAAGCTCAGAAAGGCCTGACTCCGTCGATATTGTTGCTGCAGCGGAGAGCTCCAGACTCAGAGATGATTTCCTTTACAGCAGGTCCTTCGCATCTACTTGAAAAGCGGAGAGGTCAAATCTGAAGCCGCGCACCTCCGTACCTCGCGTGTAAAAGATAGCGGTTTGGCCAAGCGATCCTTTGACCAAGAGTTCGATTGTTCCTCTACCACGTGCCTGGAACGTCATCCTTGGTCGGGTTGCGCCATAATGAAACTCAAATCGGTTGGGGTGGAAAGGGTGAGCTGCTTTCTTTATCAGATAGCCCCACCATTGAGGAAGTTCAAAACCAAATCGAAATTAATCGCAACAGTTCAGTTGCTTACGAGGAGCCATCTGGTCAACCGCTTCAGTTTTCTGGGGAGGCTTCTCGGCCATCTTTAGCGGATCCAGAAAACTTTATTGCTTTTGGGTTCAACGAGGCTTTGCAGGTATTAGACGAGAACAACGATCCACATATTCAGCTTGCTGCCCTCTGAAGTATATCCGAGAGGTTATTAATAGCCTTGGGGGACTATTTTGGCTTTTTTGTGACCCAGTGCCTGGTGGCAACCTTAATCAGAGTCCAGAAAGGCTCCTTTGGGTCGCTTGATAGTCAAACATTCCCTGATCTGTCCTCAAAAAGGGCTTTCGACAAAGTTGACCACCTAGTGTTAAAAAAGGGCTTTTGACAAACTCACCCATAGAATTATCTGACCTGCCAGTGCCTCTGTAACCTTCTTGCTGCGAGTCCAGCCAGCATCGAGGTTATTAAGACTTCTGATGCAGTTGAGATGATCCTGCCACATCTTCGGTTTCTGAGATGCATCGCGCTTGGCGACCAAATAGTCATTCAGCTGCTCTTTTTGATTTTGAAGGCTTCCTCCACCACGGTAATTCACGAGCAGGGCATTTCTGCGCTTGATAGTTGTTTGGATTCTTTTCCTACTCTGATGCAGCGCACCGCTATCCTGGTCACTGCCAACTGCTGCTGCTCACTTGAGCTGTATCAGGTGTCGGAGGCAGCCAGGGCACTTAAAGTCATCTCTCGCACACCTGGCTCATCAGATGCTATTGTTATGGAGAACTCATGCATGCTAGTCAAAAATCTTGTGGAGAGGCTTCACAATCATTCCTCCGCTCTGGAGAATCTTTTTTCCGGGCCCTTTGTCATGGTGATATTTAAGCTGCTTGAGCTGGAATTTGGGTCAAATACTACACTAAAGCCAATCCATATGAGCCTGATGGCCTTGGTCAGCTTTATGGTTCGAACCTCGGATGCCCTAGCCTTGATCCTGCTGCACGCATACATGCTTCTTATCCTCCAGCGCAACCCTTTGGGCCCACAAAGCAGTCCCAAGCATGGGGAGATAGTTCTTAGCGTTATATGCCACTTTTTCCTAAAAATTCGTGGCAGGTGACAGACTTTTGAGGCTACCAAGGAGGGGAATCTCTATCTGAAATTTGCCCAGGTGATAGTCCCAGAGGCCCTCAAACACTACAAGGGTTCAGCTTCGCCTCAAATAAAATTACTAACCCTCACGCTGCTTTTAAAGCTGGTTCTTTTTATGCCTACTGAAGTGAACAAGGTGCTTTTTGATATTTCAGTAATCAGATTCCTATCCGGTCTGATCTGGGCATCCCCTGGCTCACCCTATGCTATCCGCACACTTCAAATTCTAGTTGTGCTGCTGAAGAAGGTGCCAAGCATCTATGCAACTGTCTTGGTGTGGGAGGGTATCCCAGCAGCTATTGCAACGCCATGCATTGAAATGCATGCTGTGGGTAGTAAAATAGAGGCTGACCCTCCGCTTTGTTCATTGGAGGGGATTTGGGTCTTTTTCATTCACATCAAAGCATCCATGATTTCCCAGGTAGATGGTCAAGGAGGGTTCACAAATGCCAGTGCTTATCAGAGGGTATATGCCATCTTGACTGAGACCATGAATGTGAAAATATCATCAATGGCAGGTTTTATCCCAAGGTAAATCTCTTTTCCTTGATGCTAACTTGGTTAAGAATTCTAGTATAGCTGAGCAGCTTAAGACCATCTTTTCTTGGTTCTGCTCAATGGGTGACCAGCTTACAACTGCAGATTATCAGGGTAGGTATGCCTTGAAGTTTCCATCTGATATTATAGTTAGCCTACTGAAGTTTAAGGATCTGCTAGGGGAGGACAATGTAACCACCATTGAGCTGGCTTCCTCCAACTTTGGTGCATGTCTAACTGTTATCTTGGCTCAGGTAGGCATCTTATACGAATTATTTACAAATCTATCTAGTCAACTGGGTTTTCCCTCAGGTTGAGCGCCAAAGGTTATTCTTTAAACTTTTCCTTGCCAATGACAGTCTTTGCACTTGTCAAAACCTTGTTCAGTACCTTAACACTTACCTTAAGCAGATTGAATCTTATCTGCTGCTTCTATTTCCTCAAGGTAGGCCTTTTAAAGCCACTGACTAAGGGTTGCCATTAGAAGAGCTTACTATGTTGAGGTTGCACCAGACATGCAAGCTAAGGGTCACAGCAGGTAAGCCAAGCTTTGATTAGTCAAGCTGAGTGGGTAGACAAAGGTCTTTGGGTGTTCCCCATAGCTGATGGTCAGCTTAGATTCTTTCTTCTTTGCTGCTCAGCATATGTTGGGATTTTGATATACCTAAATTACCCAGCCAATTAGATTATATATAGCTGTTTTTGCCCACTAGGGGATTATGTCCTCTAGTGGATATAGAAGTTATCATTTTTAATGATAACTATTGTTTGATAAATTATCCCAAACAAATAGATATTGATCTGTCTGGTATTAGTCTGCCAGATTGGTCATGTTTTGTTGAGGATGATTGCTGACAAATATATTTACTTTATGGTTAGATTGCCAATTAGCTAATTGGTAATTTAATCATAGTAGTCAATTTGCTTTGCCACCAATCAACTCAGAAATTTATTTTTAGTTACTGAAGCCTCAACACCACTTCTGAAAGTAACTCACGGTTTAACCCTTTAGGTTTTGCATTCTGCAGTTGATGGGTAAAGGTCATATTACCTAAACAGACTGCTAGCCTAAAAAGGTACTCAGCTGAGTTTGGTTGAAGATTGTGGGAACATCTTCCTAAATCAACCATGAAAAGGTTGCAACTCCAGTTAGTGGTATGAACCAACTAGGCAAGTGAGGTTACTACTTTTGAGTACATCCTCAGAGATCTAATTTATTAGCAATAGCTGCTGATTCTCAGAGAGGTACCAGCAGAAGAGCTGGTCACTGTATCCCCTATAGATTCTCTGATTTTTGAGTAAATGAATAAGATTAAAATAATATAATTAGTTTATTAGTTTAAGACTTATTGGTTGTATAGTTAGCTCTTAGGACAATAGTTCAATTGTATATCTTTTAAGTTGCAGTATATTAGTTATCAAGAGGAGTGGTAGCATAATGGGGTGGTTTCTGCTCCACTCTGGGTTAGTTTTTAATTGACACAAGTTTGAAACCAGTATAGCCTAAAAACTTGGTGTGGTATATTTGTCCCAAGGTCAAACTGCCTTGTTTATTTTTTTATATTGGTTATCAAGACTTCCACCCAGCTCTGTGTGAAAAGAATAGGGAAGAGTTCCCTACCAGTTTAAGAGATACCTTTAATTGTTAGAAGGTCAAGTGCCTTGATTTATTTGAGGTAAGCTGACCAGGGGATGGACATTACCAAAACTAAAACTAATAAACTAATTGATTCAAACAAAATGCTTAAAATGAGTGGATTGATTGAAACACACTGAATGAAAATAACCTACCATGTGGGCAGCAAAAAACTGCTTATCCAACCATGGTGGAAGGGGGGGATCAGAGGGCTCCTCTTCAGCAGCAGCTTCCTCATCCCAGAGTAGGGTATGTGTCAAGGCAGATAGCAAGAGCATTGGGGCATCAGCGGCATGTGGTTCAATATCACTAATGATTGGTATTTCATGGAAATTACCAGCTAAGAAAATGGCGCTGATATATTTGGCTAAAGCTTTTTTGGCTTTAATGCAGGTGTCTAGGAGTTTAATGAATGTGACAATATTGGTTCAGATAATTTTAGCTTTAAGATTTCATGCTACAGCTACCATGTTCTGGATAGCATCATTGACATTTTTGTGCAATTGACTCACTGTGATTTTACTTTTTTGGGTGAGGGTTGAGGGGATAACAGGAAGGAGAATACCTCCTGTGAGCATCACCACTGATTTGGTGACAGCTTTGCAAAGGGGATGACAATCTGGTGTGGCAGCTGCTTTGACTGCCAGCTGGTGGTTACTGTAAAATGGAAGGTCAAGTACATGTTTAGTATTGGACTCAACATTCAACCTGGTTTTTGAGAAAGCTCAACTAAACAATAGTCTTCATACTATTATTTTTATCATTATTTACTTAATTTCAAAAATTTAATGTAGTTGTTGAGAACTTATACAGTTAACTGGAGAGACACAGTGAGCTACAGAAATGAATATTTATTTGTTACTTAATTCTCAGAGTACATACATTAAAAAGTTAACAATTGGTGCTCACCACAGGGGTAGTTGAGTTTGTCAAAAGCTAAATTTAAAAATAAGAATAAATTTAGGGACCATCTAGTACTAAAAAAATAAGAATAAATTTATAAAATCTTATATAATTGAGCTTCAGAAGCTCTGGATGGAGATGGAGACTGTCAACAAAAATATGCTTAGCTCAGCATCTCAAGCTGACATCAATACTTTGGAGAAGCGTGTAACCAAAGTAGAAGTACTTGAACAAGTTGGGAATGTGAATAACATTCTTTGCAAAGAATTTCATCTTTAAAGCAAAAAGAAGATGAACTTATCATGGAAGTTTTATTCCAAAAAACTGAACATGAAGTGTAATGAATTAAAGCCTTTGTGATGTTCATGAAGATGTGGCAAAAATGATGAAGCATATTGAGGAGTTGAAAAATTCTTAAATGTAATTATGTGAAACTTGAGACAAATGAAGCTGATAAAGATACCTGTAAAACTCCAGTCAGTAAGACAGCTCAACCCTGAAATATGCAAAAATAATTTTCTGGCAGGATGGAGATGACTCCTGAAGCAATGTCAGTGGTTAATTGAGTGTTGGGCAGAAATTGCCTGTAAATTGAGCTTCTGATAAATTTTGGAGCATTTTGAAATTGCTCACCTTTCACTGGGATAACGCCTAAAGTTTTCCCATCTTTTTAGAATGATGATGTTCAGGTATGTGGAATGTTAAAAAGAAGTGACCATAATGAACTGTATAGGCACCAATTGCCAGAATCTGGTACTACCTTACCTTAATGGAGATAACTGGTTGTATGACAAAGAAAACAAAGCAATCATGTTGTAATTTGGAAGCCCAACAAGAATGGCCAATTGCAAGCAAGAATTTATAAGTATACAATTCTGATAGGATAAGTCCCTGGCCACCTTTGCCAATCATTTTTATAAAGAGTCTCAGATCCTGGCTGGGGCAAAAGTGCTTACTGACTTTAATGCATGCATAGCCATGCAGGTAACTCTTTGGCCCTATTGTGAGCTTTATAGGATTATGGCAGTGTCATTAGTAACTCAAACCACAACTTCACAGATTTTGGACCATTTAAAGATGCTTGGAGTGACCTTCAAAGCGTCTAAACAAACTTTTAAAGTGATCAAGATGAAAACTCAATATATTGTCAAATTTTCTTAACCCCCTAAGAAATTAGAGAATCAAACCATAACGGGGAATAAAACCTAAGATCAAAAATGATTGGACAAAATGGTAATTTTTTGTTTCTAATGTGGGAAACCTGGATTTTTGATTGCCCAATGTTATGACAAGAAGCTGAATGATCAAGATAATTTTGTGCAGGTCAAGGAAAAAGAAATAAGTTATGAGTCAGAAAAAGGACCAGCAGTATAGACAAGGGATGATTTAATACTGCTGTTAAACCTGTCTCACCTGAAATAATGAATGATGATATTGACACCTCTGATTTTTTTGTGGAGGATGACGTACATGATCTAATGTATCAGGTGGTCAACATAGATGTCAATGTGATAAATATGAGCTAAAGTGAAGAAGATTGACCATAAAAATGTTAATAAGGTTGCTCAGCCTTATGCTCAACAGATAGCAATGAAAATCAGATCCACCAAAAGCCATGAAGATTTAGTTAAAATGATTCTGGATGAGGTAAACATTTCCTTACCTATAAGCGCAATCAAGAAGGCTTTTCCTGAATTGGCCACTGAATTTATTCACATTCTTGATTCAGCAATTAATGCCGCTATTCACACAGTAAATACCTTATTGCAATACTCAGAGTGTACCTATAAAGGCATTATAGTCAAACAAAATAAGAGTATAATCAATAACTGATAGTGGAGCACCTATCAACATTTTCCCCTAAATTAGTGAAATAAATGAAGATTTTGTCAGATCTGGAGTTTCAAAAAGAGTATAAAACTGCTTGATTAGATATTGTAATATCATGTAAATCCTATTGTGCACTATCACTTTGGTTTAGATTGCTGGTAGTAACAGCTCCAACTATAGTACTGGCCAATCCTAATTACAACATACTCATCAGGATGAAGTTCCTGAGGAAATATGGTGTGAAGTGTGATTTTGAAGAAAACGCTCTGAAGATTTTAGGGCAGATCCTTCCCTTTGGTGTATAATGGAAAGGAGAGACCCTGCTATTGAGAAAGAAAATTTTTGTCAACCTGATTTACAATGACAGCATTATAACTATTTAATATAAAATGGTTGGACAGAAGCAGGGAGAAATGCCAACAGGAATGTAGAATCATGGACTACCTTTAAGGACAAATGCAATGAACATTATTCCACTTGGAACAAAAATTGAAGTTATCACAGGGTTAACAAATAAAAATCCTTGAACAGCTATTTGGGAAGTCATCAGCCCAAGGAGAAAATTGAGGATTGAGCCATGAGTGGCAGCAGGAATCTTTATGCTGATTCATAGAGAAATAAGAATACTCTTAAACAATATGAGAGAAAAACCAATGACAATTGAAAAGAATCAAATTATAACATTAATTCATCTGATACCAATAGTGGAAATAGTGAATTTCATGATTTTGGGTCATTATCTGAAATGGGATTGCCGTTGAAAACTGCTGAAAGTGTCAACATTTTAGTTGATTGAGAGCAGCTAGTTGATTTAACCAAACAGCAGCAGGAAAACATGCTTCAACTATTTGAGAGATATTGGGAGATACCTGCTCAAGATGATCATGACCTAAGATGTGAAAAAAAGATATTCCACACAAATAATACTTGGGAATATCTGCAATAAGGATGATACCTTTATGGAGGTCTAGAGCTGTCTAAGCTGTGATCAGCAAAGAAATCAGAAAGATAGTAGAGCATGGACTCTTCATTCTGTTGTCAAGTTCATGGGTGAGTCCAATCCTCATTATAAAAAAGGACATATCAAAATGAGTGTGATCAATTATCAACAATTAATTAATCACTAAGAAAACTCTTACCCACTGTTAAGGATCAATGACATGCTCAATTGCTTAGAGGAAGCAATTGCTTTTTGGCCATGGTCTTGATTTCAGGATATTGGCAAAATCAATTTTGTCAAAGGAAGATCAAGAAAAATGTGCAATAATTGCCACATAAGGGTTGTATCAGCTAATTAGGCTTCCCCAAGGATTATGCAACATTCCAGAAATATTCCAGAGAACATTGATTTAATACTCAGTGATTGAAGTTATCATGTGCTCTGGTATCTAGACGATATCAAAGTCTTTAATAGTACATTTACAGACTACTTAGAGCATTTGGAAAAGTATTTAAGCAGTTGGCAAAGGAGAATCTTAAATAAAGCCAAAAAATGCCATTTCTCTAAGAAGGAGTTTGAATACTTAGAGTTTTTAATAAAATCCAGCAGATTACAGCTGTAATCAATGAAGATAGAATAAATTAGCGGATGTTGATCCCAAAAAGCATTCAGGATATTCAAGTCTTTCTAGGGATGGTCAGATACTATCACCTATTCATCAGGGATTTTACTGGAATTGATGAGTCATTATTTCATTTACTAAAGGATCCAAAAAAAGAATTTTTGTGAAATGATGAAGCCCAGAAACTGTTTGACAAGCTTCAAAAACATCTCATGATTAATCCCTGTGTTAAAGTACTTAAAATAATAACCAAGAATTCATCATCCAAATTGATCCATCATTAATGGCAATTGGTGCAATTCTAAGTCAAGTGGATGACAATGTAGAACATTGGTGGCCTATGTGAGCCAAGCACTGTTGCCAGTGGAAAGAAACTATACAGTTACAGATTGAGAGCCTGGATGTAATTTATGGCTGCAAACAATTTTGAGTATATATACATGGAACACATTTTTAAGTTTTAATTGACCACTCAAACCCTACATTAGCTTCACAACACAAAGGAACCAGACGGCCAACAGGAAAGTTAGGATCTAGAGCTGCAAGCATATGCCTTCAAAATTATTTAGTGTAGAATCAGCGCATCAGAACGCTGACAGACTGTCACAATTGTCAGTTGTTCAAGTCATATATCATCAGTCTAATAAGTTATTCCAGAGGATGAGTGAAGGAAACATTGGGGATGACCCCTAGAAATACAGAGCGCGCTAAAAAGTGATGGAGAATAGTGAATTTAAGGGTGATCAGCTATATAAAATGATTTATGGAAAACAGTAATATTTCATAAAATGTTGGAACATAAAAGTTATCCAAGCAGACTGTCACAATTCTGATATAACTGGATGATAATCTTGGAACAGCTAGGGCGGATTAGAAAAAATTACTGAACGTGATATTAGTTACAATTATTTGAGTTCCTCAAGATGAGGCAATAAAGGTATATAATGAGTCATTATTGGATTGTCTCTAAATAAAGCAATAAGGCAATAAGTTGATGTCAACATTTGATTTTTATGAATTAAATCGCCTACAATTAGGGTAATAGAGAGCTAAAAAATAACAAGCTGAAATTGAGGAGAATTAGCAGAATAAAATAGTCCAAGCTATGAGAGTGGTATCATCTGAAGCCGCTGTATATAAGCGAGCTGGGTGATTGAGAGCAGTAAGTTGGTTATAGTAGAGAGAGCAGAACATAGAAAGGTCGCTGTATTTATTAAAGTAAATAAAAGAGGCATTGGGGCGATTGCTCCTATTTTTTAGTATATTCTCAAGTGCATCTGAAGGACCGACAATCCCCACATCATCTATCTTTTGTTCAGTGGGTTCAACCTGTACAAACAATATGGCAGATCCTAATGATAACATTCAATTTTAGAACAGTGGTGCTCACTACAAAGGGCCCATTGACCAACCACTAAGTACTATTAATCTCCAGTCATCAGCCATGTCTTACAAAGCCATGTTGCTGGGGAATCTTCACAAAACACTGTACCAGCTGGGTATGAGGATCTCAAACTTACCTTAGACGCAGTCCTCAAAAAACAGGATTAACTTCTTCAAGAAAGAAATGCTGTCATGCACCAGCTTGATAGCACGTTTAGACAAGTGCAAATTTTGGGATAACAAAATAAGGAACTCTCCAACTGGTTGGATGATACTACCAAACAGCTGTAGTGCACAGAGCGGAAATTAACCAGTGCCTCTCAGTCTTCTCACTGAGACAAGAATGAACAACAAGGAGGGGGCATCATATGAGGAATAATACAATGCTGGCCAGAGCTACTACACCCAGGGTGGTAGCGCTGGATACAAATATGAGTCAGAGCGCCAATTCTCTCAAGTAATGGCAGTGCCACCCATGGCAGAAGGCCACACTACCCTTGAAGCGGCGGACATCCCAACTTCCGCTGGTCCAGCTTCTCATTGGGAAACTGCTTATGGATTCTGACCCATTTCTCAGTATGGCCCAAAAAGCTGCAAATGGGATGAGGAGGTTGATATTGAGAAACTACCTCTGTTTGATTAAAATGGGAATATCCATGGTTTCTTCAATATGGTTTGAATTTTCAGTGGAAGGTGCATATGATAGATGGAAGGCTAAACTGTTGATATCTGCCTTAGATGTTGGGAGTGCCGATCAAGTCACCTGTTACCTCCCAAGTAGCTCTGTCACCTATAGTGATGTAAAAGGTACCATGCTTCTCCTGTTTGGGGGTACCTCAAAGATGTCACAGCGGAAAGCAGAATTCTTAACAATCAGATTCCGCCAAAACAAGACTCTCCTGGAGTTCGCTGATCAATTTACAATGAAAGCTCATGTGCTGATTGGGGCAGGGTACTTAGCAGAAGCTGATGTGTGCATCGCTATGACCTCCACGGTGAAGCCATACTGAGAGCTTCAAAATGTCATTTCGCTGCTTCTTGATGACAACGCCCCCCTGCTCAAAATTGTACAGTTTTTGCATCTCATATCCCCTAACATTCCGCCACCAAATATGAAAGGGAAGACTACTGCATCTACTGTACCCTCTTATTCAGGAGAATACTCTCATCTGACTCACATTCCGCCTAGCAACCCTTGACCTTACTATAACTCTGTGCCTCGTCCTCAGCCAAATTATACTCAACAGTTTAATCAGCGTCCATGGACTGGTCGCGAAAACTGTCAGCAACCTAGCTACTGAAAAGGACCTCGCTACGCTGAATGTCAGCAATCATCTTACTAACCTGGGCCTGGTTACGCCAAATGACCCCAAACTTTCTGAACTGGACCCTCTTATGACAATCAAGGACGTGGCTCTTATGGAGTTAGCTGCTATAAATGCGGCTGCCCTGGTCACTTGGCAAAGTTCTGCCATAACCGCCATGTGCACTATGTGCACCACGATCAATACTATCAGAGAAAAGTCTGAGTGGAGTAGAGATGGGACCCTCTACCTTTGCGATTCCAACCCAAAACGTCCTTGAAATAATAGTAGTATATCCTGTGGAAGTCCCTCAGTACGATGACGGAATTTTATACCAGCAGCCAGCTGGAGGAGTAAATGTAGTGACACAAGCTCAAGCCAAGGCTGCAGCAGATGAAGAATCCCCAGAACAACTGAAGCCGTATGCCTGTCAAATGCTTGATCAAGAGTTCTCAGACAAGCTGGATTCTGCCGCAGATGTGCCAACTCTGAAAGGAGTAAACGTCACCCTTTAGGTAGACGCCATTGTCAAAGAATATCCCAAAGTTGGAGAAGGGATAATGAGTTTTCTTGAAAAAAGAGATCTCATAAATGTTCACATATTAAACAGTCAATATTCTTCTTATTACGAGTGTACATACTGTGATATTTTTGTAGCACAAAATAGAGTTTGCACTATAATAGATACTGGTGCTCCAGTCAACATAGTTTACACTAAGTTGATGGTAAAGTTGACGTTAAAACCTGATGTGGACCATCAAATGATGTATGGAACTGCCAGAGCAGAAAGCACTGTCTCTGAGGGAGCTTACAGTGCGCTACCTCTGCACTTTGGGTCCATTGTCATTGTAGCTCTGGCGATTGTGCTACCAAAAAACCTATGACTTGTTAACCAAAAACGCTTTCCTGCGCTATTTTGGGGCTGTCATTAATATGACTTAGGAGACCTTCGCCATTTTGGGATGGCGGATTTCAATTTACCTCACCTCTAGTGGAGTGCCAAAGGATCCAGTGCACATGAGCCATATCAATCTTTCATATAATGATAGGGTGATGCCAGTTCGCTATCACTGACTAAAAAGCAAGACTTGGGCCCTTCCCAGCAGATATACGAATATCAAAGGATACCTCTTCGAGCTGCAGGGCCCATATCTATTCCTTCTGGACATCAAGTCTTAGTGAACACCAAGTTAGAGGTGGAAGTGCCTATTGGGACATATGGGGAAGTTATTGGGCTCTATCATCAAACATGGTTTGAGCTTCATGTGGCTCCAGGGATTATACTTTCAGGACATGGAGAGATTAAGGTTTTGTTAGCAAACCTTCAGAACAAACCAATGCAAATCCGTTGACACCAAGTAGCATATCTACATTTGACTCCAATAGAAGAGGTCCTTCAGGTTCATGATTTTGGGTCGTTGGACGAATTTGGTCTATCAGTCAAGGTACCAGCTGGCATAATGATGGTGGTACCGCGGAGTAATTTTAATAGGGATATTGGAAGAACAAAAAGAACAAGCAATAGCTTTATTTCAGAAGTATAAGGGGATTTTTGCTGTTGATGATTACAACTTAGGGTATGCTTAGGGGGTGGTCCATTGAGTAACACAGGACATCATCCCCCTATAAGGTCTTGACCTATCCGCCAATCAAGGGCAGCAGAAGGCGTTGTCACTAATGAAATTGACAAGTTGATGGAGCAAGGGATTCTCAAACTATCCAAGAGTCTGTGGGCTTCACCTGTTCTGATTGTAAAAAAGAACAGCACCAACCGCGTAGTAATAGATTACTGGAAGCTCAATAGTATTACAAAAAAGGACTCATACCCCTTGCCAAGGATTTATGATTCTTTGGATCAATTAGGGGGAGCCCGTTATTTTTCAGCAATGGACTTGATATCCGGTTACTGGCAAATCAAGCTACCCATGGAAGACATCTAGTACTAAAAAAAAGCTACCCATGGAAGAACAGAAAAATGTGCTGTAATCACACCCAAAGGCCTTTTTCAACTGACTCAGATGCCTCAAGGGCTGTGTAACGCCCTGGCTACATTTCAGCGAGCCATGGACACTATTCTTGGTGACCTGAAACTGTCATGTGTCCTTGTATATCTTGATGATATTATTGTTTTCTCTCGAACCTTTTTGGAGCATCTTAATTATTTAGAAGCAGTATTCCGCCAGCTTGATGAGGGGAACATCAAAATTAAGCCTCAAAAGTAAGACTTTTTCAAAGATCAGTTGGAATACCTGGTGTTTGTGGTAGACTCTAAGGGGCTGAAACCACAGTCAGCTAAGGTGGAGGCCATCAGAAAAATGACTACAACTAATAGTAAATGCAACATACAGGTATTTTTGGGAATGGTCAGTTACTACCGGCACTTCATCCCTAACTTCAGCTGTATTGGGGGGCCACTATTTGAGTTGTTAAAAAAGGATGATGTGTTTGAATGGACGGAATGTCATCAATACGCCTTTGATACACTTTGTATGGCGCTGATCAGTGCACAGGTGTTACATTATCTGAACTTCAATGATGTTTATTGTTCTTATTGATGCGTCCCTTTCCGCTATTGGGGCAGTACTTTATCAGAAAGATGACAAGGGAGAAGAGCATCCTGTAGCATACTGCAGTCAAAGTCTGAACTGCCATGAGCATAATTATGCTGTGACCGAGTGGGAGTGCTTAGCAGTGATCTACACATATAAGCAATTTAGAGTCTACTTGCATGGGGTAAAGTTTAAAGACATAATAGATCACGCGTCATTATGCTGGTTGCAGAACCTCAAAGAACCTGAAGGCCGTTTGGCTCGATGGGCTCTTAAGCTGCAGGCTTATGACTTTGAGATCCTTCATCACTCAGGAGTAAAGCATTAGAATGCTGACTGTTTATCTTGATTGCTGACTGTTGCCATGAGGGTGGACCTCAGTGATGTGATGTACAATAAGATGCTCAGCGGAAAATATGACGACGAACCACCCCAAGTAATCAAAGCATTAAATGAGATGTGAAAGAATATCTTTCAACGGATTGGGGAACTGTACAAGTGGGTCAGCGATTCTACAAAGAATTTTCTGTGACCCTCAGCATGGCTGGGAATTATTATGAGTGCCCACAAGGCAGTTGGACATGGTGGGGTGTGCAAGACAATGGAGTTGTTGCGCCCTCAGTACTATTGGGAAAGCATGAGCTTTGACGTGCTCAAAACCATTTTCTGTTGCCATCAGTGTCAAGTGAAGAAGCCATTCTGCTGTAAGTCTTCCTACTGAGTAGTGAAACCACATTTTGATTGGCACATGGTTTCCCTTGACGTCGTTGGTCCCTTGCCAACAGGAGCTAACTGGTCTAAGTACATTCTGGTGACTATTGACCACTTGACCCAGTGGGTCAAAGCAAGGGCAATACGGGATTTGGGGGCGGTCACAGTGGCCAAGTTCATAATTGAATGCGTTATTCAGTGACGACTTCCCTCAGTTCATTCTCACTGATAACGGAACCAACTTCACCTCACAAATCCTACCCAAATTGAACGAGCTTATGGGTATCTGCGGAGTTCTGATGACTAATTACCACCCTGAGTTCAATGGAATGGTCAAACGGTTGAATGGGACTTTGGCAAACATACTATAAAAATTAGTAACAGATTGACCTTCCAATTGGAGCTCCCTCATTTCCACTGCCATGTTTTCCTATAACATTAGTTACCATTCCACCACAGGGATAAGCCCTTTCAACTACTATACAGCTGACACCCAGCTCTCCTGGCATTACTTTATTCATGTGTAGAAGACACTAGCAGAATTGAACCCCACTGCTATTTGACTAACCTTGCAAACACTCTGATCAAATTTCAAGATGAAGCATATTCCTTCAGCTTAGCCAAAAAGATCAGGAATCAGGCTGCTGATCAGGTACGTCATAGCAGATTGGTGCAGTACAAAGAGGCGATATGGTTTCCTTCCATGATCAACATGGGTTTGGCCAAAAACACAAGCTGGCCAGTATTTGGATTGGTCCATTCAAGATTATATAGAAAACTGGGTCGATGCATATACCATCAAGGACCCCGCAAGTGGTCAGATCATTAACCAAGTGCATGCAAAGTTCCTCCAACCATACAAGCAATAGGAGCCCTATTGTCCAGTCAAGGAGAGGGTAATGTCACAATTATGATATGACTGGATGATAATCTCGGAACAGCTAGGTCAGATTGAAAAAAATCCGCTAAACATGATATTAATTACAATTATTTGAGTGCCTCAAGGTGAGGCGATATTGGGATATAATGGGTTATTAGTGGATCGCCTCTAAATAAGGCAATAAGGCAGTAAGGCAATGTCAACATTTGACAAATACAAATTAAATCGCCTAAAATTAGGGTGATAGAGAGCTATAGAATAACAAGCTGAAATTGAGGAGAATTGCTAGAATAGAATAGTCCAAGCTATGAGAGTGGTATCATATGAAGCCGCTGTATATAAGCGAGATGGGTGATTGAGAGGAGTAAGTTGATTATAGTAGAGAGAGCAGAACAGAGAAAGGTCGCTGTATTTCTTAAAGTAAATTAAAAAGAGTCGTTGGGGCGATTGCTCCTATTTTTAGTATATTTTCAAGTGTGTCTGAAGGACCATCAATCCCCACATCATCTATCTTTTGTTCAGTGGGTTCAACCTGTACAAACAATATGGCAGATCCTAATGATATTGTCCAATTTAATAACACAGACAAAAAGTCGGAGGCCATCGTGGCCTATGGAAGTCTATGGATAATATTCTCCAGTACAATTTAGAATTGATAAACTATAATGTTGTGGACTATAAGGCCTGCTGTATGGAGTAATATTTCCACAAGCCGCACAAGAATGTAGTGGGATATAGGCTAGTTTGCCCAGGTTTTGTGTGGCAAATGGTTTCTATAGATATCATGGTACCATTGAGTGTCAGTACCGGGAGCGTGAAGTATATAATTGATGTGATCAATCATATAACCAGATGAGTCAAACAAGAGCCCTGATTAGAGTGAGTGCCACGAGTACAGCAAAATTCATTTTGGACTAAGTGGTATATAGGCACAGATTCCTTTAAGTTCTGCTAAGTGACAATGGGACCAACTTAAAGTATTATGTGATTATAAGGTTAAGTTGATAGGAATCTGAGAAGTAGTGTCCATTCCTTATCAATCAGAAACAAATGGGATGTAGGGAATAAATGCAGCTCTAGATGCAATGATACAAAATGGGTTGTTGGGAAGTTGATATGACTGGACAATATGATACCCATATTGGCGGATTAGAGGGGGATCGAGACAAGTCTCAAGATTTACAAAAAAGGAATACATGAATTTTAATTGAGAAAAATGAGGCATTCAGCAAATCGAGATGATTTATGCCAAGATTTGATATGAATGAGAGTAACTTAAAAAGGAATAAGAATAGAAGAATACCAAGCTGAGGATGCATCCAGCTGGGGAACTGAGGTATAAAGAGTCTCATGGAAGATTAAAGGGGGTAGTCTTTTAAGAGGAAAGAGAGAGCGCAGATAAGTCTGTGATTTATATTAAAATAAAGGTAGAAATAAGGGGCGATAACTCCATATATATTTTATCAAGTTATTAATAAGTCAGTGATCCTCATATGTCCAATTTGGTTGCTCAGTGGCTCATACCCTGTGAAAAACCAACTCGGCGGAATTGAGCCCAAACGCTGAGAATTAACAGTGGTGCTCACTACAGGGGGCCACTAAACAACTGTAGTTGGAGGAACAAAAGCCAATTAATATACAACGATGAGTCCTCATCCATTCTGACACAACTTAATTGGATTCCAGGCGCGGTATGCTGAAGAAGCCCAGGAGGCTTCTAACCCCAAACCAACATTATTTACTGTTACTGAACCAGGGGATGATGAAGTTGTGATTAATTTGCAATTTGAGATTTGCCCTGAGCTGACGACCAATCAACAAGGACGCTCCACAAATGTGACTCCTTAACAACTGAGAAATATTATGGAATGGCTGTTGTGCGGGTATTGTCTATATAAGGATGAGACTGGGGAAAATGCCCTGAGTTTATTCTATAACCAACGCGATCAAGAAAATCGATATGTGCTGTACATGTCTTATTTAGATGCAACTACTACAGGGTTAGCTCACTGCCATCAGTACCCATGGAATTGAGGAATATTTAGTCACATGTACAACCTTTGATTCACCAGCTATTGCATGTGCTGGCTCATCATAATATTGAAATCAGAGATGTATTACGGTTTGCACAAGCACAGCAGCATGATATCCGCCTTCTGCTTGACCGCCTTGATCATTCGTTTTTGAGAAATACAAGGGGCGCTGGCACAGATGGATCATTGTGTTGGGGACATCTGCCATCGATTGGACGTTCTGGTACCACAGTTAAATTCAGAATTACCTCGAGTAATAAGGGAACTGCTGGATCAGCATGGCCTATCAGCGGAGTGGATTCAGGATGTAACAACCTTGGGAAATAATACTGAGCACTTTATGATGGAGCTAGCCAAATGGGCAGAAGCTCTTGAAGCTGTGATTGCCCAGCTCAAGGAAAAAATGACCCTGTTGGAACAACAAGTGGCGGCCCAAGTTGGCTCTCTATCGACTGAAGTAAACCAACTTCATATTGAATGGAATACTCAGCAAACAACAGATAATTTTCTTATCCTTTGTCAATGTCTCCTGAGTATCTCCAGCTTATTTGTCGAGTTACACAACTGAAAGTCATTAGTCAGGCTGAGCGCAAATGAGCCTTCCCTCTTCTGATTGGTGAGTCAAGAGAGTATGCAGACATGCAAGGGCACCTTGATACTCTTCAATGGGACAATGATGAATTGGTATGGGCATGATCCTACCTTGTTAACCAAATAAATGTCGCCAATCAACAAGTAGAAACTGCAAGTCAACATCAAACCCACCTGCAGAATATAATCAAAGAAGTTCTTTCATGAGTACAAGAAGTGGACCTGCAACTGAACGAAGAAAGGGGAGTCCGCCAGGAATTGCAACAACAGTATGAAATGCTGCAACAGGAATTGCAGGATGGGCGGTGTAAATGTTATCTGGTTGAAGCGGAGCAGTTGATCAACAAACAGTTCATGGAGCATAACGGAGCTGGGGGAATGGGGCATTTAGTGGTGACTTGGGGGAAGAATGTTATGGATCAGCAAATGAATATCCATCGGGCAGTGTGGTGGACCCCCCACATGACACCACTTTACCCAATTCCTTTTCAACGAGCACAAGTTCATTCAGCTGGCTGTATGATAATGCACCAAGTAATGGTTCCCATAGTCGCTCTGACAACAATTTGCCTGCCCTTGCAGCAGGAACCTAGAGCAAAGCGAATTCTATTGTATCAAAAAATTACCTCCTTTCAGTCATGATGGGAACCTACATGGTTAATTTAAATGTTTCGAATTTTCTGTGGAAGGGGCTACCAATTAACAAAAAGTGAAATTGGTACTATCCGCTTTAGATGTGGAAAGCGCTGATCAAGTGACCTGATATCTTCCCAACAGTTTGGTATCTTACGCACAAGTAAAAGCGATTGTTATCCAGCTGTTCAGGGGCACTACCAAGATGTCTTTATAGAAAGCTGATTTTATGACTATACAGTTTTACCAAAATGAGACTCTGTCAGAATTCGCTGAGTGGTTTTTGGTGGAAGCACACGTTCTACTCAGAGCTAATATTTTAACCACTGAAGATTTAGGTATAGTGATGACGCCGGCTGTCAAACCATATTGAGAACTATATAACGCTATGTCCCATGTGTTGGACAGGGATACCGGACTTATTCAAATCATGAATGCCTTACATCAGCTCTCCGCCATGAACAGCACCCCCAATGTAGCCCAAAAATCTCTGTTGCCCCCGCTCCAACCTTTGCAGAATATAGGCTGCAGTGATTGGGTTATCAGCCACTGGAACATATTCATCCCTCATATGAGTCAATAGACCCTTTCTGGCCCAGGTACACTTCACCAGTTCATCCGTGACCTTGGAGACTTACTGGCAATATTTGGCCTGGTCCTTCCGCCCCAAACTATATACGTGCACCTTTTATGAACACTTGCTTCTAGTGCGGACAAGGAGGGCATTATGCAGCCAATTGCTTAGCCAACCACAAGTGTACGCAATGCCAACTAAGATAATTGAGCAGGGAAAAGCTCAAGCGTAGTAAAGATGGGATGCTCTATCTCCGCTAAGTCCAATTCACTTGTCCCTAGCAATTTCCAAATGTCTTTTTGGGTAGAACTTGAACCTCAATCAGATGATTTTTTATACCAGCAGCTTTCATTGGATACCCCTGCTTCCACTTCCGTGAGTAAAAGCTCACCCAATCAGGCCAAGTTCTGCCAAGATGTGCAGAAGCCATATGCATGGCAGATCCTGGAACAGACTGGCATTAGCAACTCGGACCTTTGCTGAACGTCACTCCTTTAGTAGGGGTTAATGTATCCATTCTGGTGGAGAAAATCACTAGTGAGTATCCTCAAGTCAGCAAGGGTATTTCTTCCTTTTTGAGTAACACAAAGCCCTTGAACCTACAAGTAATAAACACTGATGATTCTTCTTACTTGGAATTTACTTATTGCAACATATTTGTTCAAAACACAAAAATCTGCGCTATCATAGACATGGGAGCACCTGTGAACATAGTCTTCACTCATTTGGTAGCTAAACTTATGTTGAAACTGGATGTGGACCATTAAGTAGTATATGGGACCATGGGAATGCACAGCATTGTGTCAGAAGGAGCATATAGCACATTGCCTCTATGATTTGGGTCAGTCCAGGTGTCTGCTCTGGCGGTGGTTTTGCCAAATAAACACTATGATATGTTAATCAGCGTGGCTTTTATGAGGAAATTTGGCGTTGTGATAAATATGGCAGAAGAAACCCTTACCATGTTTGGCCAACATAGTCAGGTATATTTTTCCTCTAATGGAATCCCAACAGATCCAGTACACTCTGGACAGGTCAATCTAGCTTACAGCAATGGAGTGATTCCTGTTTGTTATCAGTGACTGAGTTGGCAGACTAGGATCCTCAACCAGATATATGAGTACAAACAAATCCCACTTTGAGCAACGCGCGCTTTGAGCCTACCATCTGGACACCAGAGCTTAGTAGGGACTGGGTTTGAAATCAATGTTTCTAAGGGGCTTTATGGAGAAATTATGGCGCCTCACCAGCACTTGCAACTCGAACCACATGTGACTCCAGGGTTACTGCTGCCTGGGAATGGGGAGGTGAAGGTGCTGCTAGCAAATCTACAGAAGAAGGCAATAAAAATCCGGCAGCACCAAGTGGTGGCTTACCTACACTTTGTCCCTATAGAGGAAGTTCGTCATATTCATGATTTTGGCTCATGGGAGGATCTCAGATTACTGGCTCGCTCCTCATTCGGCGTACTGATGTGGTTCCACTGGAAGCACTCACAGGATTATTGACAGAACAACAAGATAAGGCTATGGCATTATTTGAAAAGTATTGAGATATTTTTGCAAATGACAATAATAACCTGGGGTGCGCTCAAGAGGTGGTACATCGGATAGATATGGGGGATCACCCTCCCATTATTCTTGACCTATTAGACGTTCAAAAGCAGTGGAAGAGGTTGTCTCCAATGAAGTGGATAAACTTATCGAGCAAGGAATGCTAGAGCCATCAAACAGTCTATGTGCATCACCTGTGCTCATTGTAAAGAAGAAGGATGGCTCAAATCAGGTGGTTATTGACTATTTTAAAATTAGTAATGTAGTGAAGAAGGATTCCTACCCTCTTCCTTGGATTGATGATGTGTTAGACCAAAATGGGCGGGGTGAACTATTTTTCCGCCATGGATCTGATCTTGGGATACTGGCAGATCGAATTGCCATTAGTGGAACAGGAGAAATGTGCAATCATCACCTTGAGAGGGTTTTTTCAGCTGACTCGCATGCTGCAAGGGTTGTGTAATGCCCCAGCTATGTTTCAGCATGCCATGGATACAATTTTAGGCGATTTAAAGCTGTCCTGCGTTCTCATTTACCTTGATGACATCAATGTGTTTTTGCGGACGTTTACAGAGCACCTGGTTCACTTGGAGCAAGTGTTTCAGCGCCTCGCTGCTGTTAATATCAAAATTAAGCCACGAAAGTGTCATTTCTTTAAAGAGCAATTGGAATACCTTGGGTTTGTTGTGGATTCAAATGGGCTTGAACCGCAACCAGCTAAAGTAGATGTGATAGGCAAGATGACTTGGCCAGGGAATAAATGGGACATTCAGGTGTTTCTGGGGATGGTTGGGTACTACTGACAGTTCATTCCCAATTTCAGCTGCATGGGGCCCCACTTTTGAGTTATTAAAAAAAACGCTTTTTAATTGGACAGAATGATGCCAGAACGCTTTTGATGTATTGTGTACCGCGTTAGCAAGTGCACCCATTTTGCAATATCCCAACTTTGATAAACAGTTTATAGTACAAACTGACGCATCCCTCACTGCTATTGGGGCAGTATTATCCCATAAGGATGATGACAGCGTGGAACATCCTGTTGCATTCTATAGTCGAAGTTTATTCTGTCACAAATAAAACTACACCGTAACTGAGCGGGAGTGTCTAGCACTGATCTACACTTACAAACAGTTTTGGGTATATCTGCATGGGGTGAGATTCCAAGTAGTGACGGGTCACACTTTCTTGCACTGGCTAAAGAATATTCGTGAACTGGAAGGATGGCTCACACATTGGGCTATGAAGCTGCAAGCATATGAATTCGAGATTTTAAATCAACTGGGAGCAAAACATCAAAACGTGGATTGTCTTTCTGATTGCCCACAGTTGCTATCACGGTGGATCTAGCTGATATAATATATGAAAAGATGGTGGCAAACAGATACCAAGATGAGCCACTGCAGGTGATCAAGGTGTTAGATGGACTCAGGGAGAATACCTTCAGAATGAGGGGAAGAACTATATAAGCAGATCGAAGACTTGATGCTGAATTTTCCTAAGCCTTTGGCTAAACCCTCAATAATTATGGATGCTCATCAGGCTGTTGAACATGGAGGATTGTGGAAGATGCTAGAGTTTTTGTGACCCTAATACTTTTGAGAAAAGTATACATTATGACATATTGGAAACAGTTAGTTGTTGCCATCAGTGTCAAGTGGAAAAGCCTTTCCGCAAAAAACCACCTACCAACTAGTGAAACCCCAGTTCACATGGCACACCGTTTCCATTGATGTAGTGGGGCCTCTGCCGACTAGTGCCAATTGATCCAAGTATATAATTGTTGCCATCAATCATTTGACCTGATGGGTGGAGGCCAGGGCTATTAGTAACTTGGAGTGGTCACCACTTCCAAGTTTATTATGGAGTGTGTTATACAGTGGCACGGCTGCCTGCAGTTCATTCTGATGGACAACAGAACCAACTTCACTTTGCATATCCTGCCAAAGTTAAATGAGTTGATGGTGATTCATGGAGTTTTGACCACCCCTATCATCTGAAATCAAATGGGATGGTGGAGCGAAAAATGGAACCCTAGTGAACATACTCTGCAAATTGATAATGGATTGGCCCTCAGAATGGAGTGCCCTTCTACCTGCTTCTATGTTCGCTTATAATATCAGCTATAATTCTGCCACTGGTAAGATTCCATTTCAACTGCTGTATGGTCAACTTCCGGCTCTGCCTGCCTTGCTATATTTGTGTGTAGAGGACACTGGTGGTGTGAATCCTCAGCGATATCTGAATCAACTCATGGATAAATGATCAAGTTGCAAATGAAATCCTACTCCACCATTTTTGCTAAGAAGATTAGCGACCAGGCGGACAACCAGAAGCACTGGAGTGGACTTCCGTTGTTCACTGTAGGGAACTATGTTTTATTCAATGACCAGCATGGATTTGGACGAAAAAATAAGCTCTCCAACATTTGGGTCAGCCTATCAAGATTATCAAGAAGACTAGCATGAATGTTTACACAATTAAGGAACCCGCTGGGGGTCAGATTATTAACTGAGTCCACGCAAAGTTCCTTTGAGCATATAAACAGTAAGAGCCTATCATTCAGTCAAAGGGGGGGGGTAATGTCAGGAAGTTGATATGACTGGATATTATGCTACCCATATCAGTGGATTGGAGTAGGATCGAAATGAGTCTCAAAATTTATGAAAAGGGGATCCACAAATTATAATCAATCAAGATGACAACATTCAGTGAATAGAATGGATTTATGCTGAGATTTGATATTAACGATAGTAATGTGAAAAAGGAAGAAGAATAGAAGATTACCAAGTTGAGGATGCATCCAGCTGGGGAACTAAAGTATAAAGAGTCTCATGGAAGGTTAAAGGGGATAGTCTTTTTATGAGGGAAAAGGGAGTGGAGAGAAGTCTGCGATTTATATTAAAATAAAGATAGAAATAAGGGGCAATAGCTCCATATATATTTTATCAAAAGTTATTTATAAGTTGGTGATCCTCATATTGTCCTATTTGGTTGCTGAGTGGCTCAAACCCTGTGAAAAACCAACTCAGCGGAATCAAGCCCAGACGCAAAGAATTAACAGGGTCCTTAAAGGTTAAGATGTTCCCAATCGCTCATCTGCCATATGAGTAAGGTCAACTTGTGTGACGAGAGTAGCAACTGGCCTTTTCAGACCCTTTTTAGATAGGTATGGGAACGCCATATAGTCCAAACGGAGGGGGCGCTCCTTAGAACTTACAATACCCTTCCCTTTTTCTAAAGGGGGATGCCATGAACGGGGAATTGAGCAAGGGCCACATTCTTGTGGGCTGTAAGTCCCGGGGAACATCCCTTGGCTGTTGATCAGGCCCTTTTCCCATTCCCAGGTAAGAAGGTATTGAAGATGGTGGCTATACCTCTTAATACCCAGGGCGACCTCACCCATGTGGTAGACGAGCGCTGAGTAACAGCTCTTCCACTTTGAATTCATCCCCAGGTGCCCACAATCACCTCGGCAGAACTGGTACATTTAATTGGGAAAATCTGCGCAAAGATCGCTGAAAGGAAATTGATTGACCTGAAATTGAGTGAGAGTCAGCCCAATAGTCAGATTCCATGTAGTTGGAAAGGGATGAAGACAGCCCCATTATCTGGAATGCCTGATGGTTTTGATTTAGCTAATGCTATGATCAAAAAAATCAACCCCCCCTCAAAATCATGGGGGATCATCCCCAATGGGCAGGTAACAGCATCAGACACCATCTACGAGGGTTCAAAGCTCCCTGCTGACTTTCCAGGCATTGCGCCTGATGCAATGTCTCTGACCAACCAAATGGCCCAGCGACTGGGCATGGGTGGGTTGGCCATCCCAACCCGTTCCCAACCAAATGGGCCCACCCCTACATGGGGTGGCCTTGGGGGATTCCTGCTGCTCATTGGGTCAAAAGCCATCACGCCAACCATCAGAAATGTATCAGAGCCTTATTTTGGATGTTTGAGGTCAAACCAACAGTGACTCAGCCTGCCGCCAGATTCTTTGATGTCAGTTCCCAGTTAAATTATCTGTTCCCCATTCTCAAACAATTCACCAGTTAGGTCGAACTTGCAGGACCCAATCCCAGCTTGTTTCCCCTCTAAATTGACCACTATTTAATCAGTTGCATCGCACTAAGAAAATTGTTGGTTGATTTTTATTTCCTAAATTTTCAATTATAAACCTTTCCTAAAATCCAGTTTTGTATGTTGAAAAATAAACCGCATTTTCCGCCAACCCTTACACTCCCCTTGGGGTTAATGGCTGTACTTGTCTGGTATACTATTATGTGCCTGTATGAGATTCTGGATCACTGGCATTCATTGGGGAAATTCCTTCTCAGTTCCATATCTGTTGTACCAGCAGCAGTGCCTTTGACATTCTGGTTTGCCATTCAAGTGCTTTGGCACCTAGGCTGGCAGGCCAGTCTAATTCTTACTTGCTGTTTGCCTGACATAATCAACCAACCATTATTTTTAACCATTTCCACCTTTCTCATAGATATTGGCACAGCAATGGCCCCTCCTTTTCAACTGAACCAGGTTGTGAAGAAGATTTTCCTGTCCACAATAGTCCAGTTCCACTCAAAACTTCAAACCCATACCCCATAGTTGCCGCGGCTATTTTGCCCATGTCAGTAGGATCTGACATCCCGACTTGCAACAAGTTTACCCCCCATAAGAGCCTAGCGGTTTCCCCTGACCCCACTACCATCTCTTTGGTATCACTGGATTTAACCACAACTACCAATAAAGAGAACTTCACTTACTTCTTATTACCCATGAAGATTAGTGTTGGGTCCCATCACGTCTCCTTTGAGGCCCTAGTGGACATTGGAGCCACGGGAAATTTTATGAGTGTAAACCTAGCCTAGCAATTGGAACTTGACCTGAATGCAGGTCCTTCAGTAATGGTTGCATCATCAGCTCTCAAACCTCGTACTTGGTTCGCCGTCCAGTCACATTTTTAATACCCCAGTTCAGCTTCTGCGACCACTTTTCTGCTATGCAAACTTGGTGTTTCCGGTGATCTTAGGAGTGGGATGGTGGCGCCAGCAACATGTCAAGATCCGCTTGGAGTCTCTCATGCTGTCATTCATTAATGATTAACTGGAGGGTAAATTCCCCCAAATTGACACTCTTAAGAAAACTCAATGTCGCAGTTCTATCACTTCCCTAGTCTCTCCTGCGGGCATACCATCCAATTTTCCAGAAAGTTTAATGCGCTATCAAAGAATTTTTGATTCTGAAAAGGCGTATTGTCTGCCTCCTCACACTAGATTAAACTGTGGAATTCATATGACAGTGGAGTTGGTGAATATCAACTGCCCGTTGTATCCCCACACAGCAGAGGAGGAGGCTGCGCTTAACACTTGATTAAACAATATGTTGAAAAAAGGGTGGTTGTTTAAGGAGACATTGCTAGTTGCATCTCCCATCATCTTCGCTAAAAAAGCTGATGGTTCCCTCCACCCCTGCATGGACTATGGACACTTAAATAAAGTTACAGTTTCTAATCCCTACCCCCTTCCTTTAGAGCAGATGATAAGTCAAGCAATCGCCAAATCTCATGTATTTTCCAAGCTGGATCTTGTCAATGCTTTTAACCAGATTCAGGTAATGAAAGGGCAATAATGGTTAACAGCAATCCGGACAAAGTGAGGCATTTTCAAATTCCGCATAATGCCCTTTGGGCTGAAGAATGCTCCACTATGTTTCAATGTATGATCGACAATATACTGAGTGACCTCTGGTTTACCTGCGCAGGTGCATATATCAATGACATTCTGGTTCACTCCCCAACTCCCAAGCAACATGCTACTGACTTGTAAGCAGTGGTTGCCGCCTTGCATAAGGCCAGCTTGTTTGTCAAGCCTTCTAAGTATGAGTTCTATAAGGAGGAGGTCACTTTCCTTGTGAACCTCGTCCATAAAGATGGTTACACAATCTCACCAAATAAGTTGGACACTATCCAAGAATGGCCAACCCCGACTACCCAGAAACAACTACAGAGTTTCTTGGGTACCATCATTTTCTTAAAAAATTTCCCCTGGCACTTTCCCAGCTTGCTGCCCCGCTCCACCCCTTACAGGGAAAAATGTACTGTTTTGCTGGACACCCAAATGCCAACAGGCATTTAAATCGATTAAAGAGGTGTTCATGTCCCCTTCCATTTTGAAGCACGCCGATCCCACCAATCCATATATCATTGTATGCAACGCCTCGTCAGTAGCAGTGGGGGCAGTGTTGCTCCAGAAGCACGATGGCTTGGAACACCCGGTTGCCTATTTTTCCCAGAAGTTCACCTCTATAGAGCAGTCTTGGGCCATTTATGACAAGGAGTTGGCAGCCGTTGCATGGGCATTAACTCATTGGAGGTATCCGTTACATGGTGCTCAACATGTGCTAATGGTCTTCACGGACCACCAGGCTCTCTTGTACTTTCATAAACCACAAAAATTGGCGCATCAGCAAGTTCAAACCTATCAGGACTTATGCAGTTTTAATTTTCAAATATGAATCATAAAAGGTGCGCTCAACGTACTTCCCAATTTTCTCAGCTGAAGCCCCGCCCACTGTTCCATGGATCCAGAGGAAGTGGATCTCATTACCGTGATTCCTGCCACCCAAATCCTGTTGATTGTCCCCCCTGTCATTTCTTCTGTCGCTCTGGCCCCTGACACTCCGTTAGTTGCTCAGGTCTTAGCCAATCAAATGGCCTGCCCTGAGGTCGTGGAGCTGGTTGAGCAGTTATCTCACCAGAAGTACAAACACTCCCTATATTCATTGGAGGAAGGTCTTATTTATTTTTGGTCACGCGTTTGGGTTCCTCCCTCCTTCAGAGCTGAGGTATTCCGCGCACATCATTATCCCCCCACATTGGTCATCCTGGCAATAATAAATTCATTGACTTGATCAAGTGGACCTACAATTGGATGGGTTTGACAAAAGAAGTTCCAGCCTGGATCGCCGACTGCATTAGTTGTGCTCAGGCTAAGTCAGACTGCTCCAGTAGAAATGGTATTTTACACCCCTTACAGCAGGAGGAGGGTCCATGGACGTTGGTGTCCATGGACTTTATCATAAAAACTCCCCTGCTCTAATGGGTTCACAGCAGTGATGGTGGTGGTGGATTGTTTCACTAAATTTTCCCTCTTTATTACTTGCACTTCTGAATTAAATCGGAGGAGACCACCCACCTTTTTGTATGTCATGTGTTCTCGATGTTTGGTCTCCCACAGGAGATCATCAGCGATCCATGGTTCACAGTTCACAGCGCAGTTTTGGAGTGAACTCCTATTGATCCTAAAATTATCCCCCTGCCATTCCACGGCGTACCATCCCCAGTCTGATGGACAGACTGAGAGAGTTAACCAAGTCCTCAAACAGTACCTGCGTTGCTATGATGCAGCTGCACAGGACACCTGGGCCAACAACCTTCCCCTATCTCAATTCGCTTATAACAATGGAACCCATGCATCTATGGGGTTTTCGACCTATGAAGCGATGTTGGGTTATAATCCTTTGTTCTTGGTCAGACCTTGCTTGCAGCCTGAGGTCCAAGCTGTCGCGGATCACACTGAACATATTAGGTCAACTCAATCCTTGGTGCGGGAACAGCTCACCAAAGCTATTGATGACTACAAGCGGTTCTCAGATTGTAAGTGGCTCCCAGGTCACAATATATCAGTGGGCTCATATGTTATGCTTGATACCTGCCATTTGTGAATTCAAGCTCCTCCCATAAATTCACAAGTAAGCATTCAGGTCCCCATTTGGTGGAAGAGGTCTTGGGTAATGGTGCGTTCTGATTGAAGCTTCCTGCTCACTGGAAACAACATCCCATCTTCCACGTTTCCCAGCTGTCACCTTTCAAGGGTATGGTTCCCATGGAACCTGAACTGACCATCATCTAGGATGTGGAAGAGGCTGAGGTGGAGAATATGCTGGCTTCCCGCAAGTCCCAACAGTCCATTCAATATCTCATGGCTTGGAAAGGTTATCCTGCCTATGAGAACAGTTGGGTCAAGGCGCGCGATTGTGTGAACTGTATGGAACTGGTCAAAGCATTTCACCAATCCCACCCCAATGCTCCCCCGCCCTCCCCAAAAAACTGCAATGGTAATGGCAATCAAGTTACCCAAGGCGCACAAAAATGTGGCCCTCATGCAGTTCCCCAGTGGTGGCACCCTTCCTTTGGAAAAAGGAAATGGTAATGTAAGTCTAGGGGAACATCCCCTGGCCATTGATTGGGCCCTATTTCCCATTCCCAAGTAAGAAGGTATTGAAGAGGGTGGCTGTACCCCTCATTACCCAGGGCAACCTCGCCCATGTGGTAGACAAGCGCTGGGTAACAGCTCTTCCACTTTGAATTCCTCCCCTGGTGCCCACACTCACCTTGGCAGAACTGGTACAGTTAATCAGGGAAATCTGCACCAAGATTGCCAAAATGAAATTGATCAACCCAAAATTGAGTGGGAGTCAACCTGATAGTCAGATTCCATGTAGTCTGAAAGGGATGAAGACTGCATTATCAGCCAGAATGCCTGACAGTTTTAATTCAGCTAATGCTATGATCAAAAAAATCAACCCCCCTCAAAATCATTGGGGATGATCCCCAATGGGCAGGTAACAGCATTGGACACCATTGATGAGGGTTAGAAGCTCCCTGCCAGCAAACTGAGCATTGTGCCTGATGAAACGCCTCTGACTGACCGAATGGCTCAGCGACTGGGCATGGGTGGGTTGGCCATCCTGAACCCGTTCCCAACCAAATGGGCCCACCCCTACATGGGGTGGCCTTGGGGGATTCCTGCTGCTCATTGGGTCAAACGCTGTCGCGCCAACCATCAGAAACATATCCAAGCCTCATTTTTGATGTTTGAGGTCAAACCAACAGTGACTCAGCCTGCCGCCAAATTCTTCAATGTTGGTTCCCAGTTAAATTATCTGTTCCCCATTCCCAAACAATTCGCCAGTTAGGTCGAACTTGCAGGACCCAATCCCAGCTTGTTTCCCCTCTAAATTGACCACTATTTAATCAGTTGCATCGCACTGAGAAAATTCTTGGTTGATTTTTCTTCCCTAAATTTTCAATAAAAACATTTTCTAAAATCCAGTTCTTTATGTTGAAAAATAAACCGCCTTTTCCGCTGACCCTTACACTCCCCTTGGGGTTAATGCCATACTTGTCTGGTATACTATTATGTGCCTGTATGAGATTCTGGCTCACCAGCAGTCATTGGGGAAATTCCTTCCCAGTTCCATATCTGTCATACCAGCAGCAGTGCCTAGGCATTCTGGTTTGCCATTTGGGTGCTTTGGCACCCAGGCTGGAAGGCCGGTCTAATTCTTACTTGCTTTTTGCCTGACATGGGCCTAGCAATCTTGATAGCCATTAGTGTGGCAATATTTGGGAGGATGAGGGAGCATTGGGATGGGTGACATGGAAGGCCTTGATGATCTCTGAGCAGTTGGCACAGTCCTGAGCGCTGACCCAACTGTTTTCATAGGCAGTGTTATAACTTTGGCGGAATCAGTGAGATACACCATGGGTTTTTGCGCAGGGCCAAGCCCACTGAGCAACGGATGGACAATATGGAGATTGTTGGCCCAGAAGATAAACATAAAGATTAAAATAAAATATGAAGCAATTGCTTCAGCCACACTAATTTTATTTATTTACTATAAAACTGTCAGGAAGATAGCACGTTAATTTTAGACCAGCCTACCAGTTTAAGTGCTGAAGCACCCAAATGGTAAGCCCAAATGCCAGTGGCACTGCTACTTGCACGACTGCCATGAAATCAGGAAGGAACTTTGCCACTGAGCGTCCATGAGCCATAATCGTGTATAAGCACCTAGCAATGCACCAGGTGAACATGGCCACGGCGCCGTGTGGGTTGTTTAAATATAGGTGGAAAGGGTGGTTTAGTTTTGAGCACAGTAAAAAACTATAGTTGGGTAAAGGGATTCTATCAAAAAGTTAAATAAAGAAATTGACCAACAATTTCCTCAGTGCAATGTGACTGATTAAATAATGTTTGATTTGGGTAAGCTTGTCAAAGCAACAGGATCAGGGCCCTCAAATTTGGCCTAACCTGGCGGATTTTTAGGGGAAGGGGAATTGATTCTAATCTGAACTGACATCAAAGGATTTGGCAGTACATCAAGTCGCTATCAGTTAATCTGCAAATGCCTGACCTGAGGCTTTACTGCATTTATGTCAGTTAGCGTGATGGCATCTGGCCCAATGGGCAACGGGAATCCCCTAGGGCCACCCCACATAGGGGAGGTCCCAATGGGTTGAAATGGGTTTGGGATGGCCAACCTGCCCATGCCTGGTCGCTGGAGCATTTGTTCAGCCAAATGGGTTCCATTGAGCACCAATCCCAATTTTTGAAATGGGTTTTATGAACTATTGGCAACAGTACCCAATAGTGATACCTGCTCATTGGTGATTGTCCCTGAAAACTTTGAGGGGATTTTGGCATCAGCAACCATACTGCTCAATGGCTCAATGCCATCGGCAATTTTGACCAATAATTTGTTACTTGTCACCTTCTGACTATTAGTTTCTCACCCGTTGGGCTTTATTACTGTTGATTTCAGACATTTTGGCTTTGATTCTGAGGATTCAGAGCCATCAGTTTTATAAAGTCCCTCCCACTCATGAGGAAGATGGTTACCAATGATTTTGGCACAGATTTTATCAATTTGGCGAACTAATTTGGCAGAGGAAAGTGCAGGAAGAGGGGAGGAATCTTCAGAGGGAGCACAGTTACACAGCGCTCATCTAACACATGGGCGAGGTTGCCCTGGGTGACGAGGGGTATAACTGCCCTCTTTGGACCCTTTTTATTTAGAAATTGGAAAATTGCCTGGTCCATGCAAAGGGGACGTTCCATGTCATGGATGCAGCTATAAAGAACTAGACTGGGCTCCCAGTCAGGGTGCAAATGCACCCAGTGGAGGGCCCAGAATGCCAGAGGCATAGGGGTCTGAGCAACTAAGATAAGTGGGGATCTACGGGTCATGTGAGGAAATCAAACGTTCAATAACATACCAAAGGCCCTCAAGGCAAACCAGATGGCAACGTTGGGGGCAACCGCAAGTCTTATGGGGGCAACCCCAAGGGCGGGAGAGGCAGGGAGGATGATGACTCCTCCAGGGATTGCGGTTGCTGGCCTTCAGAACTCAAAGGAGAGCTTGTACACCAGCGGGAGGTGGCACATGGACTGCCACAATTGTTGGAAATGTGGGTAGAGGTGGAGGGAGCCCCATGAGAGGGTCTGGGACTGAGTTTCTCAAAAGGGAACACTCTAAGACCCACTGGTGCACTGGACCCACAGTGACATGGGCAGCTATTAGAGCCAAACCCATGTGCGGAGGCCAGGGATGCCTTGAGACTGCTCCATCTGGGGAGCAGACTTGGCGGACTTGACGTCAGAATAAATGGAAGGGGCTCCATTTAACAGATGTGAAGAAACAAATGGAACACTGGGCTCACCTTTGGGGGCAGGCTGGATTATTGCATCGACAATCTGCTGCCACATGGTGGGATTGATTGACTGGATAATCCAGTCTGCAAACATTGGGAAAAGGATCTGGGTGACGGCGCGCTTTATCAGATTAAACAAAGAATTGTGTTTAAAGTAGTGTTAAATGCGGGCGGAGTCCATGGCAAATTAAGCAGATTCTCAGATTTTATTTCAAAAAAGGTTAAAAAGAATGAACCAACAACTGCCTTGGTGGGGCCAGTTGCCTTTTAAATGGTTTGATAAGCATGGGGAAGTATTGGGGGATTGGTTATTCAGGGAATAAGGAGGAGATTCAGTTGGCTAGCTCAGAGGGGGTGAAAGGCAGCTCCCAATTCAGCAGAAGCTTAGAAGTTTTTGCAAATTTTCCCAACTTCTTGCAACCAAGCCAAATTGATGCTGCTAATATAGGTCCTGATGACTTGACTCAGCCAATTCACATGGCTTGGGCTTTTCAGATTTGTCTCAGAAGGCAGGGGTCCATGGATTGGGTTCATTGAGATTTGGTCTGATCCCACAATTGGGCGGCTCATATGATCTGAACCTCCTGGAACTGCCTCAGAATGTCAGACCTGATGATCTGAGCCATTCACACCTGGGTTTTCAATCTGAGCTGTGTTCCAATCTGGCTCCTGAAAATGACTGGCCCAAACTGGCCCCCCAGTCCAGAAATTACTGGCCAGGCTCTGACACTGGGAATTGCAATTTCCCAATTTTTTGCCATGACTGGCCTGGGGAGTGGGTGGCCTCCAGACCCCCTCCAAGCCCCCTGATGTGAACCACCTCCCTGCAGACCCCCTCTATCAGTCCTACTAGGATTGAAGAGGAGGGAAGGGGTAGAAGTGGAAGGGCTTTGGGGAGAAAAGCCATCACTGAGCGCTCATCTATCATGTGGGCGAGGTCACCCAGCTGTGACAGAGGGTCCACAGGAGCCTTGAGGCCCCTCTTCATCCAGAAAGGGTGCTGAACCCTATCCAGCTTTAAGGGCTGGTCCCCAAGACTTACACTACCCTTCCCTTTTTTGACAGGGAGGATTCACCCCTGGGGCATGGACCAAGGCGTAGTTCTTGTGGCGCTCTGGTAACTTTATGGCCAGGCTGGCCGCGATATTCTGGGAAGGGTGGGGTGCAGTTGGGTGGGAGGCGTGGAATTCCTCAATCAGATCCCTGCAGTTTGTACAATTGCGCGTGTTCACCCAGCTGTTCTCATATAAAGGGTACCCTTTCCAGGCGACCAAATACTGGCTGGGCGGGACCTTCGGGAAGCCACAATGGCCTCCACCTCTGATTCCTGGGATTCCCAGATGACGATTGGCTTGGGGGACATTAGCCTGTCCCCTTTAAAAGGGGTCATGAGGGAGGTATGGAAAACATTGTGCTGCTTCCAGTGTGCGGGCAGTCTCAAGTGGTAGGTTCCGTTGCCTAAATCCTTTTCAACCTCAAAAGGTCCTGAGCGCTTGGCTGAGAGCTTGCAGGTGGGGGCCTTCATGGAGATGTTGCAGGTATTCAACATGACAAGGGAACCAACCATGATCTCATGGCCTAGAAGATGCTTCTGATCAGTGAACCTCTTGTAGTCCTTGATGGACTTTGTCAAGTGTTTGTGGAAAGGTTATGTGTCTTGTGGAGAGAGCTCATGTTGTCCTTGGCAGCTGGAACTGCCCTGGAGAGTCGGGGACCAATCTGAAATGAGGAGTTTATACCCCAAGGTGGCCTCAAAGGGAGAGAAAGTTGGTGGAGGAATGGAGGGAGTTGTTATATGCAAACTGTGCTAAAGGTAGATCCTTGGCCCAGGTGTCTTGTGAGTCCATCGCATAGCAGCGCAAGTACTGCTCCAGTACCTGGTTCACCCGCTAAGTCTGCCCATTACTGGGGGTGGTAAGAAGTGGATTGACAGGGCTTGATGTAGAGGAGGGTCAGCAGCTCTTCCCAGAACTGGGCCGTGAACTGGGGTCCCCTGTCACTTACTATCTTTGGGGGAGACCAAACATAAAGATATAATTGACAAATAAATTCGCGCTCTCCATCTGCCATATAGAAGAGAGACAGGGATGAAAAGTGCCAACTTGGTAAACTGATCCATGACTACCATTATGGCATCAGAACCACAGGAAGGTGGGAGCTCCATGATGAAATCCACTGATACTGAGGTCCATGGTCCCTCAGCCTGCTGTAAGGAGTGCTACAATCCCTTCTTCCCAGAATAATCAGATTATGCTTGGGCGCAGGTGACACAACGAGAGATCCAATTGGGAATATCCTTTGAGGACACAGGCCAATTATAGGTTCTCTTTATGAGATCAGCGCACTTTTTGATACTGGGGTGACCGATGGTCTGGGGGACATGGTGCTTCTCAATTACTCGATTGTGTAAGGAAGGGGGAACCCAAACCTGACCATGGAACCAGGTTGTCCCATCCTGTAAGGTATATGGGGTTTTCTTGCAGTGCATGGACTCCAAGTCAGACAGAAGCTCAATTCCTTCTGGGCAGCAGGTTTGGGAAGCGAGGACATGTGGGAGGAGGAGTGGCTGGGTTTACATTAGTGAAGGATATGACAGGAGGAGCCAATAAGAGGTTTTGAGAGGGAGGCACCACCATCATAAGGTCCAAGGGGTCCTCCTCTCCATTAGGAAACAAGGCGGGTTGCGGCTGAGCATGTCTGGCAAAATGTTCAGTGTCCCTTTGATGAATTCATACTTAAACTGGAACTCACAGAGATCTTGATACGTGTGGGTCTGCCAGTGACCTAACTTCTGAGGTTTACGGTAATAAAGCAGGGCCTTATGGTCCGTCTAAATGGTAACTGTGCAGGGCGCCCTGCAGGAGATATAGCCAGTGGGTGAGCAACCACGCCACCGCTACGCTAGCTCCTTATCATATATCAGCCAAGCCTGCTCAGTTGTCAGTAAACTTCTGGGAGTAATAGGCCACTGGGTGCTCAACTCCCTTGTGCTCCTGCAGCAGCACAGCACCCATGGCCACTGACGAGGCATCGCAGGCTACTATGAAAGGCCAGGATGTGTCGGCATTCCAGGACAGGGGCTATGACAAACACCTCCTTGAGACCCTCAAACGCCTGCTGGCACTCGGGGGACTATATAAAGTGAACGTTTTTGCCAGTGAGGGGATGCAATGGAGCTGCCAGTTGAGCGAGAGCGTGGAAAAATTTCCTCAAAAAGGTGATGGTACCCAGAAAGCTGTGAAGCTGCTTTTGAGTGGTTGGGGTAGGCCAAGACTGAATGGTCTCCAACTTGCTGGGGGAAGGAATACCCATTCTTCAAAACAAGATTCCCTAGGAAGGTAACCTCATCTCTGAAGAACTCGCACTTGGAGGGCTTTACAAAAAGCCCTGCCTTGTGGATGGCCGCCACAACTGCTTTGAGGTCCCTGACGTGTTGTTTGGGGGTGGGGGAATGGACCGGGATGTTGTCAATATAGGCCACTGCACAAGAGAAACGCAAGTCCCCCAGCACATCATCAATCAGGATTGGAAGGTGGCTGGCACATTCTTCAAGCTGAATGGCATCACCCTGAACTGGAAAAGGCCCTGGCGAGTCTGGATTGCTGTGAGCCACTCCTGTCCCCTTGCCACCCTCACCTGATTGAAGGCATTAACCATGTCTAACTTCAAAAAGACACAAGACTTGGCGATGGCCTGTACTATACTCTGCTCTAAGGGCAAAGGGTATGGGTCCAGAACAGTGATGTTGTTAAGATGTCCATAGTCAACGCAGGGGCGCAGGGACCCATCTGCTTTCCTGGTGAAAACTATGGGGGAGGAGATCAGAGATGTCTTCTTGACGAGCCACCCCTTCTCTAGCATGTCGTCCAACCAACTGCTGAGAGCCCTATCTTCTTCCTCTGTATAGGGGTAATGGGGCAGTTGATCTTGACTAGGTCAACCGTCAAGTGGAACATCAAGTCATACTCAGAGTGGGATGGGAGCTTAGTTGCCAGGGACATGTTGAAGATGGCCCTGTATGGAGCTAAGCATGGGGAAAATCTGGAGGGAGGTCAGCTAGAATGGGATCCGGTGGGGCGATGGAACTGAGGGATGTACCCTGGGGAAGGGTTTTCAACAAGGGAATCTCACCACCTAACTTAAGGCTTTTAAACAACAACGAGTTGGTGGCAAGATTGATATGAACTTGTTGGCGGCGCCACCAGCCCACCCCCAAGATTACAGGATAAAGCAAGTCCTGTACCGCCAAGAAATGGTCGGTGAACCCAAAGTTGTGAACCAAGAAGTGCAATGGCCGTTGGATGCAACGGGACATCAAAGTCTCAGATGAGGTGCCCAGAATGAAGGAAGCTTCGTCCATTGCTAGATTCAAGGACTGGCCCATGGCAAGATTGATGAAGTTACCCGCCGCCCTGGTGTCCAGCAGGGCTTGCACTGTGACTACCCCCTGACTCCAAGGGAAAGGAAATTGGAAACAAGAAGTATTCTTGGTCCTCTTTATTGGGGTGAGCTAGCGAAAGGGCAACTGAGGAGGGCCCATAACCCAACATCAGAAGAGACTGGCCCAGATCTGCAGGGCAGGGCGTGGCTGATCTGGGGCCTTCAACATCTCCTTGCTCCAAATGGAAAAATGGGGGTTAATATGCACCACCCCCCACTATCGCCAGGGGGGATATAGGTTCACCCTGGGGAACGATCTCATCACACTGAGCAGCCTCCACCCCCTGGGGGATGATCTAATCATACTGAAAAAACTCTGAACACCGGGGACCCACTGATCTAACCTCCTTATCTGAGCTAGGGCTGGCAGAATCATAAGCAGGAACTCCCTTTTGGGGAAGTCCACCAAGGATGCCCCTGGGGAGAACACAGGGAAAGCTAAACCAGGGGGACGCTTCCCCTGGCTGCGCCCACTGGCAAGGAGGAGGTGCAGTACAAGGTGCCTTGGGAGTGGCGACAGGACATGCCAGATTGTGCCAGGGCCTGGCCTCAATTGCCTGAGCCACAGAAAATGCGACCTCCAAAGATCCTGAGAGGGGATCCCAAGCGGTATGGGCTGACACACTGGGATCCAGGGCCATGCAGAATGCGGAGACTGCAAATTTGACCAGAATGGGGACTGTGGGAGCCAGGACTGCAAAGGCCTCAATCAAGGAGGCCAGGTCCATGGCAGCCTGTCCCAACATAAACAAGCGGAGGAGGCGCACTGGTCTTGACTCTGGGCCTGGACCGCTGAGGTAACCAATGCCAACAAGGGGGTGGGGTTGCCTGGCTTAGCAGCAGATTGGAGCACTTCCCTGACCCAACGGCGGGCATCCCCATCCAGGGCATCCAGGAGGGCCTCGCTCTGCTGTGCATCAGAGGGAGGTGGAGACTTCCCCCATCAGCAGTGAGATGCACATGGATCTCTGCCAGGACGCCCAGGACTTGATCTGCCACCTCATCAGAGGGGACAGGGGGAACCACCAACCCTGTTGCGTTCACTGAAGGGGTAACACTCTCTGTTGGTGCTTGGCAGGCCTGGACCAGTTCATACGAGCCTGGTGGAAAGCCCAGATGAACAAGGCTACCGCCCAGCAGGAGAAGGCCAGATCACAAAGGAAAGCATGCTCAAAGTGAGGGCATAGGCCAGCGCATCGCCCATCCCAGCGAGGAGGGTGGAGAAGGCCAAAACTATGGGTCAGTTCATTATGTCATGATGCGGCTAAGATGAACTAGACTGGGCTCCCAGTCAGGGAGCGCGAGCACCCAGTGGAGGGCCCAGAATGCCAGAGGCATAGCAGTCTGAGTGACTAAAATAAGTGGGGATCTATGGGACATGTGAGGAAATCAAACGTTCAATAACATACCAAAGGCCCCAAGGCAAACCAGATGCTTGCGTTGGGGCAAATGCAAGTCTTACGGGAGCAACCCCCAAGGGCGGGAGAGGCAGAGAGGATGATGACTCCTCCAGGGATCACAGTTGCTGGCCTTCAGAACTCAAAGGAGAGGCTTGTACACCAGTGGGAGGCGGCACAGGGACTGCCCTGTTGTTGGAAATTTGGGTAGAGGTGGAGGGAACCCCATGAGAGGGGCTGGGACTGAGTTTTCCCAAAAGGGAATTTACTCTAAGACCCGCTGGTGTGCTGGACCCACAGTGACAGGGGCAGCTATCAGAGCCAAACCCATGTGCAGTGGGCCAGGGATGCCTTGAGACTGCTCCCCCTGGGGAGCAGACTCGGCGGACTTGACGTCCAAATAAATGGAAGGGGCTCCATTTAATGGACGCAAAGAAATGAATGGAACAGTGGGCTCACCTTTGGGGGCAGGCCAGATTATCATTGACTATCCGCTGCAGCATGATGGGATTGAGTGACCAGGATAATTTAGTCTGCGAACATCAGGAAAAGGATCTTGGTGACGGCGCGCTTCATCAGATCAAATGATGGAATCATGTTTAAAGTTGTGTTAAACGCGGGTGGAGTCCATGGCAAATTAAGCAGATTCTCAGATTTTATTTTGACAAAGGCTAAAAAGAATGAACCGACAACTGCCCTTGGTGGGGCCAGTTGCCTTTTAAATGGTTCAATAAGCATGGGGAAGTATTGGGGGATTGGTTATTCAGGGAATAAGGAGGGGATTCAGTTGGCTAGCTCAGAGGGGGTGAAAGGCAGGCTTAATTTGGCAGAAGCTTTGAAAGTTTTTGCAAATTTTCCAGCTTCTTGCAACCAAGCCAAATTGATGCTGCTGATCCAGGTCCTGATGACTTGACTCGGCCAATTAGCATGGCTTGGGCTTTTCAGATTTGTCTCAGAAGGCAGGGGTCCATGGATTGGGTTCATTCAATTTGGTCTGATCCCACAATTGTATGGCTCATATGATCTGAACCTCCTGGAACTGCCTCAGAATGTTGGACCCAATGATCTAAGCCATTTGCACCTGTGTTTTCAATCTGAGCTGTGTTCCAATCTGGCTCCTGAACCTGACTGCCCAAACTAGCCCCCCAGTCCAGAAATTACTGGCTGGGCTCTGACACTGGGAATTGCAATTTTCCCAATTTTTTGCCATGACTGGCCTGGGGAGTGGGTGGCCTCCGGACCCCCTCCAAGCCCCCTGATGTGAACCACCTCCCTGCAGACCCCCTCTATCAGTCCTACCAGGATTAAAGAGGAGGGAAGGGGTGGGAGTGGGAGGGCTTTGGGGAGAAAAGCTGTCACTGAGCGCTCATCTATCATGTGGGTGAGGTCACCCAGCTGTGACAGAGGGTCCACAGGAGCCTTGGGGCCCCTCTTCATCCGAAAAGGGTGCTGAACCATATCCAGCTTCAAGGGCTGGTCCCTAAGACTTATATCCCCCTGGACTTACAAAAACAGCAGATTCCTTCTGCTCCACTCTTTTCTTCCAGTTAACAATTTCTTACAACCTTCTCATCTCATTATAAATTAGTGACTTTGGTTGATACCAACCCTTTTGCTTATACTATTCATTCTGCCATATACTCATTGGTTCTGGAAGAGTCTTTATTCATTAAATTCATGATCGCCTAGTTCAAGTCAATTTATCAATTATTTATCATGCAATGACATCTCCTAATTGCCTTATTTGGAAGCGATTTAATAACCATCCGTTTTAACACAATATTGCCTCATCCTAAGGCGCTCAAATAATTGTTCTTCAGAATCATGATCGGCAGATTTTACCCATTCTGCTGTAAAAAATTTGGGCTTACTGTCCAGTTATAACAAAATCATGACATTACCCCCCCTTGACTGGATGGTAAAGCTCCTATTGCTTATACATTCTGAAGAACTTTGCGTGCACTTGGTTGATAATCTGACC
>JAKSZP010000111.1:0-198080 GCA_022478985.1 Massospora cicadina
TATCAGACAAACATTTGGCGCCCATTGCCAAGGCAAGATGGCGATCAAAAACTGGGATGTTTTCAATCGTTACATGTACCACCTGATAACCTAGCTTTTGTCAACGCTAAGAATGAAATATTTTGATCTGGGTCAAGAAGGACTATGTATTTACCAAATTAGGAGGTAGCAAGCTTTACTGGTTCTTCCTTTGGGGCAATGATGATAGACCATTACTGAGTGCCCTTATAGTACACTGGCTAAGAGGATCAACATAAATTTTTCCCATCTTCTTAACCATGGTATGCAACAAAGCATCCACGGAAATAAACTGCAATCAGATAATTTCATTGTTTAAGGCTCGCAGAGTGAAGCTCAGAATTTTCAAAAGTTGTCTACTGGTGGACAATCTCCTTCTCAACTTAAGAAAAATAATGTTGGAGGTATGAGTGCCCCCAAATCTGCTACCATGATTAGCCCATCACCTGCTTAATCTTCAAATAATATTGTGGTTATCAACAATATGAGTACCCACGGCAAAAAGACCTTGGCGGATTCTCGGTGGAATCCTAACTATCAGAAAAATATGGTTTATAACAAAAAATGGCTTAAAAAGGTAATAACTAATAATAGGATTACTCCAACTTCTCAGCTGAATTTGGGGTGTTTGTTACCACATGAGTCTGACCACCGCCAAGGTGAGAAGATTTTACTCAATGATGATAGGGTGCAAATTAACCAATCATTACCACACAATTCTGACCACCGCCAAGGTGAGAAGATTTTAATTGACTATGATAGGGTGTAAATTAACCAATCATTACCACACAAGTCTGACCACCGCCGAGGTGAGAAGGTTTTACTCACTGGTGATTGGATACAATTCATCAAATCATTACCACATGGGTCAGTTTTGCCTCAAAATATTTATCTTTGATCTGATAGGCTGAAAGCCTATATTTCCTAATTTGGATGACTCAGCTTTATATAATTTTGCCTTGAATACCCATGGTCTCAAAATTCAAACTAGTTTAAATAGGAAATACTAGTATTGAGAAAAGGACCTTTCTTGGTTTTGCCCCTCTTAAAACAATAAAAAAACATGAAAACTTTAACAAAGCATTATTTAATAATTTTATTAAAAAGTAAGATTCTCACTTTGGTAAAATATTTGTGGCATCTGTTGGTGGATCCCACAAACTGGTGCTCACTACAGGGGCCATTACCCTGAATACTTCAATAAATTATCAAAGCAATGGAGGCTGCAAACGTGAGCAGCTCTTCTGAATCGCAATTAGTTGCTCTTGAGAAGCAACTAGCCAGCTCTTTCTCCCATCTCAAAAAGCTAGAGCAACGGCCGTTCAAATTATCTATAAAGGACAGATACACCCTGGGTGAAGGGAGCATGGCTTCCTTTTTATACATTTATGAAGCTGCGATGGATGGCGCCACTGATAAACAAAAATTTCAGTACATTCTTCCCTGTTTAAGCCGCAAAGCCCAAGAGTTGATTGTTCCTCACCTGGATCCTCAGCACACCTGGCCAGATGTTAAGAAGGCCCTCTTGGCTGAATTTGGATCCAAGCAGAGTTTATACAAGGAAAAATAGGCTTTCATGCGCCTTACCATGTATGAGGGTGAAACCCTCTTAAATTTTGCTGAGAGGTTCTATCTCACTGCTCAAAGGCTGGTTACATCTAACCTGCTTACCCTGGATGATGCTATCACCGCCATATTAACAGGGTTAGCTTCAAAACCCTCTCTCGCCAGGCATACCATATCAGTGAAACGCCACTTTACAACTTTCCGTGGCATAAAAGAGGCTTTGTTAGACGTCGCCCATATTCCTTTAGGTAAGCTGCGGCCTATTGAACCGTTGGAAGTGAGGCCACCTGTGCCTATTCTCCCTTCAAAACCTGCTGCTTTGGTGTGACTTAAAATGGACATTACTCATTCATGAAAAGCGGAGATCCCTACTGTGGTTTCCCCTTCATCTCAGTCAATAGGTGCGCGCCCTAAGGGTATATCCTCCAGAACTACTGGGGTTGTAAAAATTCCGGTTAAAGCAAAGCTAATTACCTCACCTCTCATGGCTGTCTCCCCCACTTCAATTGCAACCTTGCCCATGGTTGAGAATACCCCTGAGGCTGACTCTGAGGGGGGTTACAATGATGTTGGGTACTACTTATTGGGAGCTCCCGCTGAAGTGGAGGTCCCTGATCGCCTAAACGCCAAAGGAGTAGATGAAACTACCATACCAAAGGATACTTACCTCCGCCAAGTTATAGGTTGTATGGAAACTATTGACACAGCCAGCGATGCTGATCAGCTCCTATTGAGCTTAATTCGCCCTTTAAAGAGAGGGCATACCATGAAGTCCATTCTGGAGACTCACCCTGAGACCGCTCGCAAATTAACCTCCACTTTTCATCTCAAGGAGGCGTTAATAGATGTTGCTGATTTCCATAAGCCAGAAGTTTCATGCGGAGCAGTATCTCGTCCTCGCGTTTTAACCATCGAGGATTCAAAGCCCAAGCCTCAGGCCTTAGCTATTGAAGACAAGAAGGAGCCCCTTCAGATAATGGGCCCTGAAGAGCACAACCCCAAAGCAAAACATCCTGAACATCCTCGGTGCAAATACTGCAACAAGTTTGGACACAAGGAGGCTGTGTGTTGGAAAAAGAAGGCTGATGCCGAGGAACAGGAGCAGGGAAAAGCAATGTCAGCGTAGGGAAAGGCACACCTACTGCTGACAAATCTCATGTGCCTGACTCATCTAAACAACTTATGCCAGTACCTCACGTACTAATAACCCAGGGGATGATTCTGAGGGGGGGTACGGATGAGGTCAGCTATTACGTTGTAGGAGTACCTGCTGAAGTGGAAGTCCCCAATCGCTTGAATGCTGGAGGAGTAGATGAAGCCACCATACCTGAAGAGACATATCTCTGTCAAGTTCTAGGGGAGCCAGTAGTTATTGATACTACCAGCGATGCAGATGAGGTGTTGTATCATCTTATTTGCCCTATCCAGCATGGCCATACCATGCAGTCCATCCAGGAAAATTACCCTGAGACCGCATGCAAATTAACCTCCAATTTCCATATTAAGGAGGTCTTAGCACTATTGCCCACTTTTGGGGGGATACTTATGAAGGTCAAATTGGTTATACAAAAAGTTTGAGTGATGGCTATCTTAGATACAGGATCCCCAGTGAACGTAATCTCCTCCAAGTTGATGAAAAAATCAAACTTGCACCTGACTTGGAGTACAACCAAGACTTTGTAACCGCTGGTCCTAACAACACCCGCGCACTGAGTGCTTACTCGTCCATTCCCATTTGTATTAAGAAGCTTATTCTATTGGCCCCTTCAGTGGCTTTAGATAATAACAATTATGATATGCTTATAGGTACTCAGTTTATGATTGAATATGATGGTATTATCAATATGAAGCAAGGGTTCCTGTCATGCTCAAATATGAAGTCCCCTTAGTTCTAGCCGATAACGAACCCAGCAAGAAGGAATACTATTGCATGGTTGAGTACCCGCTTCCCGCCTTCCCTATACATTATACCAACCTTGCAAAAATGGTTACTAAAGAAGGCCAAGCTGCCAATGAGCTCCGAGCTCCTCTACCTTCTTACTAAGTGTTGGATAAGGTTTTATATTACCACAATTGCATAACTCCCCATAGTGGCAAACTTGGATCAATCTAGGAGGGGCCATTTACCATCATGTATAAGAGAGGAAATGAGTATTCTATAAAATCTTTGGCTACAGGAATTATCATAAAATGGGTACATAGTCGCTTCCTACAACCCTACACCCCTCCCAACATTCTTGAGGGGGGCAATGTCAGACAATCTCCTTCTTGACTTAATAAAAGAATGTTGGAGGTACAAGTGACCCCAAATCTGCTACAATGATTGGCCCATCACCTGCCCAATCTTCAAATAATATTGTGGTTATCAACAATATGAATACCCATTGCAAAAAGAGCTTGGCGGATTCTCAGTGGAATCCTAACTATTGAAAAAATATGGTTTATAACAAAAAATGGCTTAAAAAGGTAATAACTAATAATAGGATTACTCTGACTTCTCAGCAGAGTTTGGGCTGTAATTACCACATGGGTTTGATCATCTTTGAGGTGAGAAAATATTACTCAACAATGATAAGGTGCAAATTAACCAATCATTACCACATGAGTCTGACCACTGCTGAGGTGAGAAGATTTTACTCAACAATGATAGGGTGAAAATTAACCAATCATTACCACACAAGTCTGACCACCGCCAAGGTGAGAAGATTTTAATTGACCATGATAGGGTGCAAATTAACCAATCATTGCCACATGAGTCTGACCACCGCCGAGGTGAGAAGATTTTACTCACTGGTGATTGGATACAATTCATCAAATCATTACCACATGGGTCAGTTTTGCCTCAAAATATTTATCTTTGATCTGATTTCTGAAAGCCTATATTTCCTAATTTTGATGACTCAGCTTTATATACTTTTGCCTTGAATACCCATGGTCTCAAAATTTGAACTAGTTTAAATAGAAAATGCTAGTATCGAGAAATGACCTTTCTTGGTTTTTCCCCGCTTAAAACAATAAAAAAAACATAAAAACTTAAACAAAGCGTTATTTAGTACTTTTATTAAAAAGTAAGATTCTCATTTTGGTAAAATATTTATGCATCTGTCAGTTGATCCCACATCTACATTAGCATGGGTTGTAAAAAGTTGTAAGAGGGTTTCCCTGACCTAAAGTGCCTTAAAGGGGGACATCTTTATCTTCATGTGGTAGCTGACCTAGTAGGCAAGTAGGTCACTTATAAATATGATTTCAGTGTAGAAGGCTGTTATAAGCCTACTTTCTCAGAATGGAGATAAAAGTGCCATTAGCTATTTCTACAACCCCATTTGTGGAGGGATGGTTAGGGATGATAAAGCCTGGAGAGTGTTTAATAAGGCAGCTGATTCTTGGATCAATCTGGGGTGAAGTTTAGGCTTTTATAGAATAGAAGCACTATTGGGCATCCATGATGTTTGAAGAGTAGCTGGTACAGGATTAAGGCGGTTGCTTGAGCAGTTGCCGCAGTGATGAAAATAAATTCTATCTATTTGTTATAGTGGTCCACGACCAAAAAATATATTGGCGACCGTGGTATCTGTAGGCAGATGACCTATGATAATGACGTTTACCGTGTGGAAAGGAGCCAAAGGAGAAATTACTTGATGTTAGAACCTTATTTTGGGCCTATCATGATAGCTGCAAGTGTTACAGGCTTCTAAAACATCTTAGTTTGAGTTGAGCATTCTATCCCAGAGATATAAAGATTTCAACCATTGGTGAGTTTTTACCTCCTGTAAAATTTTACTGGATGATTATCATCTGTAAACAACCCTAGTAATCTTTTTACTGCACAGGTTCAGTTTTTTTGTGCACTTCATCTGCATGTTAATAATATATTAGATTATTGTTTGATAATATGATGACTATTATTGACATTTGAGTATGGATTCTTAAATCTCGGCCCAACGCTTGGCCAGTATTCCCAATTAAATACCTAAGATGTCATGATCTTAGGGATTTGTTCCCTCATTTTATTCAACCCAATCTTCGCTGAGATTCCCTGGTGACAGTCTCTTCAGTCCAACACACAGTTGGCAGCAATCCCCAATTGGGTCTCCTTCTTCTCTAGATCCCCACTCAGATCTTTACTCTTTTCTCTAAGAGTCTTCCAATTATCGCACACAGAAATAATATCCTTGAGTTGAATAGCACAATTGAAAGCTGATGATAGGTTACTACTTAAACTACATACCAGTTTAGCAATATAGAACTTTTTTACTAAATGTTGTTCTCATAAATACTGTTTTTTATTATAAAGTGAATCCTAGGGAATTTATAGTGGGGATTCAGTTGTCTAACCCTCTGTTGACACCTCTTCGATGAAATGACAGCCGTTGCTGTTGAATAACCCATCCTCATCTCAGCAGTGACGGTTTTCCTCATCCTGGATAGGATTCCGTCGTTGAACATCCTCAGACCTGAATGGAAAGAGTCAGAAAAAGTGTCCCTAACGTCATCCTCTCAATCCAAGCGAACCAACCATATTTGGCTAGAGACCTGCTTAGGTATGGGACTTATTACCCATTAAGGCAGGTCACACACCAATTGATCGATTTTCTAGTTGCAGGTGGCATCACTCGCCTCACAACTTGCTATTCATTCCCAATCATTCAGTGATGAAACCTGACCAATCCCAATTGGTACACCTGATAGTTAATCATTATCGGATGCCCCTATTTTGTTGACAACTCTACCCAATGAGATCTTAAGTATTCATCCAAATAGATCCCCAACAGATACAACCAGGCGAGTATCCCAAAATCCCCCAAACGTAGTTGCTCCAAAACTTGGGCCATCCAATTTCCAATTCACTTCGCCTCAGGGAATTATCCTCTAGCGATTCCTGGTAATCTAGCAAGCTGGGGATATGGGCAAAAATCCCAAAACATCCCCCTTGCCTAGATTTCCAGCGAGAAAAGACCAGGACATGAGAACACCACTTCAGACACTAGGTTGATACTTCATTGGCTGTAGCGGAGTACACTCTTCAATACTCAATGCTGCTCAGGATGAGTATTAGAATGCGGCTCTCTTCCTCTTCCTCCTCGCTACTGCCTACTCAGAGCGTGGTCCCCACAATCTACTGTCATGCTGGGCTGATAGATTTACTCGTGACAATATTAGTCCTAGGATTTGGTTTTCCCCTCATCAGGGCATATGACCCGCTGTCATATTCAGGATTCTTGGTCTGGCATCCTTGATTTCCTGATTTTCTCATTGTCCTAGGCAGGAGACTCTTGCCATTGATTTTTGTTTTGCAGCCCAATTAAGAATACATATTTATTTGCCCTTGTTATTTCTTTAACCTCTTGGCTCAAGTCATTCCTAATTTTTCTCTTGGAGAGATTATCCCATTAATTTTGAGATTAATTTCTTCAAACTTGGAGCTTAATGGATTGTAGAGTGCATAATGTCAACTTCCATATAAGCCTAACATCCCCCTCTCATCCAGCTCATATGTCAAATTCTGAGTCGTGATACCAGCAGCTTCTCAATAGTTTGCCTTATCAAGATCTCCAGCTATTCCAGCAGATGAGTCAGGATGCACAGTGGAACCTCTTCTATGGTCCTTCCTGAACTCATACGCCTAGTCTGGCACCAGCAGCTAATACTTCCGTCTAATTACTGGAAATGGTAACCAATCCTTTAAAACCAGGCTTGCTATCATTTCAAACAACTCAGTCAATTCTTCCTCTGCCATCAATTCCAGAGTTGTATTTTTAAAACTCTCCTGAATTCAGCTCCTTTTTATGATGCACTGACCATCATCATAGATGCTCTGCAGATTATGCCACTTGCTCTTGATTTCTCTTTTCTTGCTGGGTTGGATCTGCTTCCTGAGTTACTCTTCTGACTTGGACAATATTACAAACCCACTGTTCTAGCTACTGAGCTCACCATCAGTAACAGTATCCACTTCAAGCTCTCCTACGCTGAACTCCAGGCCCAAGTCACTGAGGCTTTGTCCCTAGCGCTGAATCCCTCTGATCTTGATAACATCCTGGATAAGGATACCGCCACTTATGCTCTTCACGTTGCTGTCCAAGTTCTTTGAAGTTGGACCACGAAGCTTCCAGCCTCTCCCAGATTTCACCGCTCATTCAGCTTCAGCTTCTTAGAAGCCTGTAGTCATCGCTTGCAGGATGCCATTTGTTCCCTGCATGACTATCTCTTTGCCGGCGCTTCCCATCTGTATCTTCCGCTGATGGCGTTGGTAGGGGGCATGATTTGGCAACCCCCATCAAGCATCCCTTGTTTGCTGATAGCCCATAAGTCCAGTGTTCTTAATGAAGCCCATCGTCAGGCACTCAGAACTAATCTTCTGGCTCTGGTACCATAACGGGATTATTTGGGGTTATTAACCAACTTCTTCTTCTTATACTGTTGCTTTCCTCCCCGCTCTAGGTTTTCACGATTGGCTTCATCCAACATTTCAATTTCCCTTCCCCTACTTGCTTTCTCACAGGGCTCTGCGTCAGCTCAAAGAACGTGGTTTTGTGTAGGTCTAACCCTCACTAGCATCTGATCTCACATTGATTGAAACAGGCTGTTCATTCATACCACAATCCATCCTCCCTCCCCCAAGAGGCGACATAGGCGGAGTCATCCCTGTATTGAGGACAATTAATAAAAATTAAAAATTATAAAATTATATCGGTTTTTTCTCTATGCGGTTTATAATCTTTTTTCCAATATTTTTTATTAATTTTTTATCTTTATTCTTCTTTTTTACATGGGACTTGACCTTGTTTCAGTTCCACGGTCCATCTTTTTATTTTTTCCCCAAAACTGGGTCCTGGGTACTTAAACCTGCCAGTTTTCTATGGTTCAGAGGTCCTTTTTTGGACTTGACCTAATTATCAGGACATGAACAACTTAATGGTTCATCAGTCCTTTGTAATCTCTTTTATTTTTTTCATCGACCCATTGCTTCAGATACTTAGCAGGACTTAATTCACAACTCTTCCATCCAAGAGATTCTTGATGGAGTAGGCATCAGTCACCATCTTGGCAATAACTTTAAACAAACCAGACCACAACGAATCTAGTTTGTTTTTTCTTCCAAAACATGAGTATCACAATAGGCAACTCTTTCGCTTATTTGATATTCTGCTAAGGCCTGTCAGTTCTTATTGTCTGTCAATTACGCTTGTATCCTTTTCTTCAACATAGTATCAAATGCTTGCAATTGCATATTGATCAGGATTTTTGTCATTCGTTTCAAGTACTGTTTGGTACTCATCCCTGACTTTGGTTCCACCACCGAGTATAAAATCAGTGGCAACGCAGCCTTCCTCCCATATAACAACCCAAATGGCATCTTTCCCATCACTGTATGATTACTAATATTGTAGGCGAACGTCAATAAACTCAAGTACATTCCCCATGAAGAAGTTTTTCCTGTGACCAGCTTCCTCAGTGTCGCTCTAGCATTCCATTCACCTGTTCTACCAGTCCATTCATCTCTGGCTGATAGGATACTGACATGACTTCTATGATACCCATTATCTCATTCAAGCTTGGGATCACATGAGATGTGAAGTTGGTCTCATCATCACAAAGCTGGACCTGCGGACAGCCATGCCAGTATACTACTTGATCCAGGATGAACCTCACAGTGCTGGTAGCGTCTACTTTTGTTAGGGCCTTTGTCTTGACCAATCTCATCAGATGGTCAATGGCAACTATAATGTACTTGAATCCCTCTGTGCTCATCATCAGCAGTCCCATCACATTGATGGACACTGAGTGCCAGGCAAATCAGGGCAGACCAGTTGGTATCCATTAGTATTTTTATTTGGTTTGTGCAGCTGTAACCACACAACAAACTAGATAATCTGTGACATTGTAGTTGATGGATTCCCAGTAATAGTACTGGCAAATATGATCATTTGTTTTCCTCAGGCCTCCATGCCCAACAACCTTGTGAGCGGCTTGCAGTATAGCTGCTCTTTCTGATGGCTTTGGGAATAATAACTGCTTCCAGTCGATTGTCTTAAATACTTGTCCATCCATAGTCTTGGTGTTTTCCATCACTTTCCAAAGCGCACCTTGGATTTCAAGGGGCTTGTTCCCAATTTCTCCATCGACCATTCTCTGTAATAGCTCATCCACATGCAGGTATACCATCTGGACAATTGGTAACTGTGATAAGCCATCCGCATTCTGGTGAGAAGCCCCCGCTTAGTGGACAATCTCATAATCATAAGCCTAGAGCTTTAGTGCCCATCGGGCCAGTCATCCTTCTAGCTCTCTCAAATTGTGAAGCCAATGCAATGAAGGAACCCAATTCAACCTGAGTTGATCCTGCTGTTCCTCAGGACTATTTCCAGCGTACCCAATGTCAAACCAAGTTTTCCCTGCTGATCCTCCTCATCTCAAGTAAATATCTGGTGGAACAGGTTTCCTTGCAGCTCTAGATAGTTTCATATCTAGGATTCAAGTCCTTTTCCCTGGTAATGAGTATCTTCCGTTTGTTTCACTCAGAGCTCCACTTCTGAGCTGGGTGAACGCCAACAAACGTGATCCACTTCACGTTCTATCTTTGTTAATTACTTCAGTAACTTATTTTCAAAATGGAAACATCTTCATAGGAAATCATGTTCTAAGTTCTTTAACTCAACTACCCCTGTAGTGAGCACCAACTTGTAAAAATTTACTGGAGGGCTAACATATGCAAACTACCCTAGTAATCTTTTTACTGCACAGGTTTGGTTTTCTTGAGCACTTCATCCGCTTTGTATAATATATTAGATTATCAGTTGATAATAGTATGACGACCATTATCCATAGTTGAGTATGAATTCTTATATCTCAGCCCAACGCTTGGCCAGTATTCCCAATTAAATTTTTAAGATGTAGTGATCTTAGGGATTTGTTCTCTCATTCTGTCCAACCCAATCTTCGCCGAGATTACCTGGTGACAGTATCTTCAGTCCAACACACAGTTGGCAGCAATCTCAATTGGGTCTCCTTCTTCTCTAGATCCCCACTCAGATCTTTACTCTTTTCTCTAAGAGTCTTCCAATTATCGCACACAGAAATAATATCCTTGAGTTGAATAGCACAATTGAAAGCTGATGATAGGTTACTACTTAAACTACATACCAGTTTAGCAATATAGAACCTCTTTACTAAATGTTGTTCTCATACATACTGTTTTTTATTATAAGTGAATCCAAGGAATTTATAGTGGGGATTCAGTTGTCTAACCCTCGGTTGACACTCTTCACTGTAATGGCAGCCTTTGCCATTGAATCACCAATCCTCGTCTCAGCAGCAATGGTCTTCCCCATCCTGGCTAGGATTCCGTCATTGGACATCCTCAAGACCTGAACAGAAAGAGTCAGAAAAAGTGTCCCTAACGTTTTCCTCTCAATCCAAGCGAACCAACCATAATTGGCTAGAGACCTGCTTAGGTAATGGGACTTATTACCATTGAGTCAGGTCACGTACCAACTGATTGATTTTCTAGTTGCAGGTGGCATCACTCGCCTTACAACTTGCTATTCATTCTCAATTAGTCAGTGATGAAACCCAACTGATCCCAATTGGTACATATTATAGTTAATCACTATCAGATGCCCCTATTCCTTCGGAAACTCCACCAATGAAATCTTAAGTATTCATTTGGATTAATCTTCGATGGTCCTGATCAAGTGAATATCCCAAAATCCCCTGAACGTAGTTACTCCAAAACTCAGGCAAACGATTTCCAATTCACTTCGCCTCAGGGAATTATCCCCTAGCAATTCCTGGTAATCTAGCAGGCCGGGAATATGGTCAAAGAGACCAAAACATCCTATATCAGGTGATAGTATGTCCTTCTCAAAGAGAACTCAGTCTACTAAGAGGAATAAGCGTAAAGGAATCACTTTTTCTTTAATATATACAGTATATTATCGGCTATTTAAATATTGATCACTCACAGTTTAAGCTCAATGCGGATTTTTGGAGTTTCTAGTGACAAATATGGAACAACAAAGAATGGCATATACGTAGCTCTCCTTAAAAGATTAAACAATCAGGACTGGTAATTGCCTGAGACTGTCAGCGTTTTATTTATGGCTCCTGGTCAATGAACAATTGTAAATTCATAGTTTTGTAATTGTAAAAATCACCGGGATAGATGGCCATCTTGATCATGACTTTTTTGTAACCAGCAGGAAAGCTCAATTACTTAAAGTAAAGTGCGTCTCATAAAGAAGGGGATGGAGGTGCTTAATGGCTAGGATTACTGCTAAACACTCATACTCAGTAATGCAATAGTTATGTTTGGCTTTAATGAGAGGCTTGCTAAAGTACATGATTAGATGATATACATGATCGTCGTCATGTTGCACCTGAATGGCGCCAACTGCCACATTACTGGCGTCAGCGAACAACAGTAATGACTGATAAAACAGAGGTGAACTAAAGAGGCTTATTACAGAGGGCGTTATTTAACATATTAATGGCATGTTTGTGATCAGTTCACATACAAAGGGGATATCTTTCTACAGAAGATAGATAAGAGGTTTTTTAGGTCATCAAACCAAGGGACCGACTACAATAAAAACCCACCATGCCTAGGGATAATTGGATATCCTTGAGACTCTGTGGGCGTGACATCATCTTGATTGTATAATTTTTTCAGGGATGGGTTGGATCCCTCACTTCAAGATCTTGTTCCCAAGGAATTCTATCTTGGATTGAAAGAAAGAACATTTTAAGAGCTTGAGCTTAATAAAGGCATTTTGGAAAATCGGAAACTTCTCAGATATGTTCCAGATGGTCAATGAAGGTTACTAAAATTCAGTAATGTCATCGTGGTAGACAATAACACAAATCTGTTTTAAGTATCCCATGATCTTGTACATGGCGCATTGGAATGTGACAAGCGCGTTAAAGAGACCTTAGGACGTCCTGGATGGATCAGATAGACATTATTAGTAATCAGCGCGCAATTTTAATTAATCCTTAGGTTCCAACTCTACTTGCTAGCACCTGATGGCAAGGTTCATCGCAGAGCATATTGGGACTAGCAAGCAAGTGGAGAGAATAAATGATCTGGGGTAATGGATATCTATCCTTATGAGTAATAGAATTTAGACTTTGGTAGTTTATTCACATCATTGGATACCATCTTTCTTCTAAAAGTTACAAGAGAGGAGAGGCCCAAGGGCTATAAGAAGGCACCATCTTTCTTCTTGACTGTTAAGATAGGAGAGGCCTAAGGGCTATAAGAATGTACCATAAATCCATCTTTCAAAATCTGATTGAGCTTAACAGTCAACCGGGACTCTTTGACCTTGCTCTTATATAAGGATGCGATTGGATAGATTTAGTGTCTCCAATCACGAATTAATGTTTTAGGTCCTTCATTTTTTTGAAGGCATATGTGAGGTCGTGGAAAGTTTCTAATAGTCCTTCAGCATCTGCTCAACTCAGCTCCACTGTTCACTATTAACATGCTCACTATAGAGGCATCTACCAAGGCTACCAAATGAGGATATCCAGCCTAAAACTTGTAGACTCCAAAAGTTGTGCACATTGTTGATTGTTTCTAAAGACACATATTTATTTAACCGAGGTAAGCCGACCAGGGGACAGACATTACCGAATATATGTGAAACTAAGAGAATAACTAAGAAATATAAAAATTGGGCACCCCAGGGTACTCAAGTTACCCCTGTTGCCAGCGGGACTGCCAGGTATGGGGGTTGGTGCACTACTCTGAGGGGGTTTCACCTGCTATGGAGCAGGTGTGAAGGAAAGGGTCTGTGTGGAGGAACCAGAGTGGGAACCATGATTCTATGAGCGCTTTTTGTCTTGGTCTCATATATCCATAGAGCCAGGCTTGGAAGTGCTCTAGTAAGTGGACATGGAATCTGTTAATAATCCCATGAATGGTTGGGACCGTGCCCTTGAACGCATCTAATGCAATTGTGTGTATTGTCCACATTGCAATGGGTATTATTAGGGAGCGTAGGGTAGATGGGATTGGTGACTCGATCTGGAGCGCGAAGATACTCTTTGATATCAAGAATTCCTGTTCGTTTTGAAACTTGAGCAGGCGTGAGACTTCCTGCCATATAGCTTTGGTTGGGGGCATGTTTTTAGGCGGTGATGTAGGGATCACTCCCCTCCACATACTGCACATGTTTTGTGGAGGGAGTTGGAGCGGTCCGCCGTCCTATAGGTCCTTCTCAAACAGCGCCAGGCGTTTGCTCTTATCCTTGGCTGTAGGAGTGGGTGGTGAGTCATTTTCCACATTGCCTTCTGTATGGTTAAATCATAGGGAATGTCCAGCATATCTAGGTATTCTATCCTAGCTATGGTTGGGGTTGTTGCGAGCATATCCCTCTGGGGGTATTTTCTGGGTTTCTTAATTTGAATTGGGGGCTGGGTCGTCCCCTTCCCTGTATAGTACCCATGTTCTCTATGGTCCATCCCTTATGACGGATAGTTCAGAGGATATGTTTGAAATGAGGGGAGGTTCCATGTGGACCTGTTGCAGTAGGGTGCTTGGCAAGGTATGAAAGTAGTCTGGGTGGACTATGTGGGTTGGTTAATTTGAGCGCCTGTGCAAAGTTATTCCTTGCTGCTCTGGACCAATGTTGTTGCAGGAGGTCTGGAGCAAGGATTTCCTTTATCCAGGTACCTAGGATGTGATTGGCATGGCTCTCAAAATCTATTAGTCCCATGCCTCCGCTTGAGCGTGGGCCAAATAGTGTTTCCATCTGTATAGGAGGGTGAGAGCCAGGCCACAGTCAGCCCTGGATAAGCGCGTGAATTGAGGTTATAAAGGTAGGTGAGAAGGCTATCGCATGGGCCTGGTACCACAGTATTGGGAGGATGAGCGAGTAAGCAACTGTAACTCGTCCTGTTAGTCCTGGGGTTCTCCCCTTGAGGGAGGCTACGCGTTTGGATACCCGTTGTAACAGGTTACTTTCCATCGTCTCATTAGCATATCCCCCATATTTTAGCCAGATTCTAAGGTGTCGGACAGGAGTGGTGGTGGGAGGTGTTGCAAAGGGTAAAATAATTGGGTTTTTTCTTCGAGTGTTGGTGTGAGGTTCTGATGTTGTGGCCCAATTGTTTGTGTATTTGCCTAAAAGGATGATTTCTGTCTTCCTTTTGTTGAGCGATGCATTGCTCACCTTGGAGTATTCCTCTATAGTGTGTTCCAGCTGTCAGGCATCTTCATTGTTTGCTATACCTGCTACGCATTCATCTGCAAAGGCCAGTATCTTGACTGTTGGTTGTCCTTGTGCGGTTATCCCCATGAGATGTGAGTCAGTTACTCGGAGGAGCGGGTCAAAGCTGAAATTGTATAGCAGTGGGATGAGGGGATCCCCTTGTTTGAGCCCTCTGTGTGGTTTGATATTGTTTGTTAGGAATCCAGGGCCACATACAGCCATGGTTGCAGATTCTGTTAAGAGCATTGCCCATTTTATGAATCTTGGTGGGAGTTTGAAGGCATGTAGACATTCTTTTAGGTATGGCCAGCTAACACGGTCATACGCCTTTTCCTGATCCAAGAAGACCAGGGCACCAGTTGCTTTGGATTGTCAAATGTTTGCAGCAGGGTGAATGTTGTTCCAGATTGAATGCCCTGGTATAAACCCAAACTGGTTGGGTGATAGGACGTCAGATGCAATTGCGCCTAATCTAGCTGCTAGAATTTTTGTTAGAATTTTTGTGTCAGTGTTGGAGAGTGCAATTGGGCGCCATTTGGCCAGGTCCAACTTGTCACTCTTTTTATACAAGGTTAAAACGTAGGATTCATGGCCTCCTGGTAATAGGCGTGTTTCCAACAAACTCTGGTTCATTGACGCCAATAGGAGGGGGGCGATTTGTTAAAAATGTTTTTTGTAAAATTCGTAGGGTATCCCATCAGGCCCTGGGTATTTCCTACGTGGTGCACCGCGAATTGTTTCCCAAAGCTCCTCCAGTGTGATAAGGAATAGTATATTGTAATTTGGTGGTGTACTTTGTATCTTGGCAGTTTGAATTAATTCTATAATTTTTTGTGGATCTGTTGGCATATCACAATATAATTCGGTGTAATAGTGGTGTACTTCCGCCTTGACCTCCTCAGGGTCAGTTGCCATGGTGCTGTTGGTCTTGCGGACCTGTGTGCATGTGGGCTGGTTTCTGTGGGAGTGGAATTGGAGGAAAAAGTATGTCAAACAGGGTTCACCTTCCTTTATGAACTTACTTTGTTTGATACTTTGATTCTGTGTTGGTGATCAAAGGTGAGATTGTTAAGTTGGGCTGAAATTTCTGCCCATTTGCGTCCCCAATTAGGGCTATAGCCAGATCTCAGAGTATTTATTTCCAGGTGGTCTAGTTCTGCCAAGGTATGCTTGATTTTGGCTGTGTCCAGTGTACTTGCGTGATGCAATATGTCAGGTTTTGTTGATTAAATCTTTTTTGAAATTTTCCCATGTTCTAATGGGATCTGAAGTGTATGGGGCTGTGCATCTGGGTTTGTAGCCTTGTTTTCAACCCAGTTAGATATCTTGGGCAATTTTATATTATCTGGGTGAAGCTCTCTCAAAGGCGACACCTGTATGTGGGATTGGGTTGGCGCTAACTGCACCATAACTAATTGGTGATCAGAAAAATTGATCTTTTTTGTTGTAAATTTGGAGATTCTTGAGTGGTGGGATTGTGTGATGAGGATGTGGTCAATACGACTCATCAATATGAGCAGTCCCTCACGTATGTTGGGTCTTGTCATATGGGGAAGTATTGGTGAATTGGGGGGAAGAGCATCCTGTAAGCCAAGAGATGCCTTCATTGTGCGATATTCAATGTGTCCAGGTGGGTATCCCCTGGGATTAGGCCATCGATCTGTATTGGGGTTATACCAGCAGTTGAAATCGCCTAACATGATGATATCTGGTGGGAGGGTGAGAGTAGAAATTTTCTCAAAATTTTTTTCTTGGTTGCAGTGCACGGTGTGTAGATACATGCTAACGAAATTATTTCATCTTGGCATGTGATTGTTGCTACCAGGACTTGACCATGCAAGTGTGATGATGAATTTGTAATTTTGAATTTTTTGTTGATTTGGACTATCACCCCACAGTGAGACATCCATACTGATTGTGATGGTGTGACCCTGGTTGACCAGGATTCTTCTTCCCCTTGTAGGCAGTGGGTGTCTTGGATGGCCAAGATGTCTATAAGAGTTTTTCGCAGGAATGCCAGCTTTTGGCTTGGGATGTATGAGCCCTGGCTCCCGCGATGTTTAACGTCCCTTTTAATACTGAGGTGCCCGCGGCGCCTCAGGAGTGGTTGGGAGGACCCTCTGGTCCTATCCCACCGCGGCTCACTTTGGCCATGATCCACGTCTGTACTCCAACTCTTTCACTGCCATTGTTGGTTCCCTTGATCTGACCCAATGATTCAAGGGAATTGCGGTTTTTTGCATTTGCGTTAACTTTTCCTGCACAGGTCTCATGTTGATTTGATGCAGGTTGTTGATTGGATTTTATATTTTTGAGGTTCAACTTTGTTGCATTGTGCACCGCTTTTTCACCCAAATTGCGGTTGCATTGTTCCTCAGTATGTGCATGACTGACGACGCTTTGTGGCTCAGTCTGGTTACTGTGAAAATTTTCGAACTGGGCATATTGTTCTGATTGGTTGGTTCGGCGAATATCTGAAATATCCTCCTGAATTTGTCCGTGGTTAATGGCGGATTCCGCGTGTGCCGCCTCTTCAGCCGCTGCTCTCTTGCATGCTTTTTGTGCTGCTTTATGCTGTTTACTTGTAACTGGGTCCACGATGGAGTATCTTCCATCTCCACCCCAGCGGAATGGGTGGTGGCCATCAGTCATTTTGGCGAAGTTTTCATTATCTTCGTCCATAGCTTCTTCACAAAAATCATTTTCCATTAAGCCCTCTTTTACAGGGCATGCATGTTCCTTGTGGCCCAGTGAGCCACAGTGGTTGCAAATGGGTGGTGCATGTTCCAGTGTAACTCAGAATGCAGCTGACTGGCCCCCATCTGCAAAGTGAAATCTGCTGCGTGGGGAATTCTGGATAAATCCTCTTCCACTTCTGGGAAGGGATTGATTATGACGATAGCTTTGCCCATGCACAGGTTGGGCATTAAGAGAAATCGCTGTAATTCAAGTTGTTGGATTTCTTCATAGGCCACAAGACCTTTGAGGAGCTCCTCCTCGATTACCTTATGAGGAAGGTTGGTGGGGAGCGAGTCAAAGGAGATGAACAAAGTTTTCGCTTTGTTCCATCTGGTGCGCGTGGTGTGCACAATTTTTTTTGCCCTCAGGGAGGGCAATTTCCACGCAGATTTTTGCTGCGGCATCGGCTTCATTGGCTGTTTCAAGACCAATATCAATCCAGCCGCGGCCCATGTTGTTGGTGGCTATGTACACCGCGTGAGGGAAAAGTGAGGGCTGTGCCTCGCATGTTTTCTCCCACAGGGTCAGTGACTCATCCCCAAGGAAAAGTCTGATCCCGTGTTCCACCTTTGACAAAGGTTGGTTGAATTGAATGTACATGTATTGCGCATGCTTTACAGTGAATACCATAAACCCAGACGGTGTCTGAGTTTGAAATTTCTTTGCGTATTGGGTTCCTGGTCCCCCTCCAGGGCGTTTCTTGCCCTTAGTTGCACCATTAAGTGCACCGCTCACCACGTACTCACCCCTGATGTATTATTTTTGTTTATTAAAGTCGCCCATCTTTCCTGTGTGTGATTATCCAAATTTGCTGTTTGAATCAAATCGTAGTAACTAAAGTGATCTTTATGAGAAAGAAAAGCTTGTTTCTAAAGACACATAGTGTACATAAAAGGTTGGAGTTTATAGGCCTCACTGTCCTAGATCTATCAATTAGGTTTTCCAGAAACACTGAGATGGACCCACCATTAACCAAATCTAAAATCCTGGAGCAGTTCAAGTCTTCCTTAATGGTAGTTTATCCTTGACTCATATCTCTAGTTGTGGCCTGCCAAATTATTTACATATATCCTGATGTTGACAATAACTGGGAGATTGGGAGGTATAGCAGTCAAATTTTTTAGTATATAGGCAGCCCTCCTATTTAAAAATGCAGGAGGGGGTATCCACAACCAAGATTCCTAATATGGTATTCAATTCTATCAATCTGATTTTCCATCTCCAAGAGGCAGTAAAAAGATTTCACCTTCAACTAGGCGTTATGAGAGGTCTTATATCAGTGGAACTTATGTCCTTTTAGGGTTTTAACTCACCAGCATATTGTATGATGGCAGAGTAGTAACGAAGAAACTGGGAATTAAGGAGGAGGCCATAATTGGGGTTATCTAGGTCGACTGCTGAGGTATTCAGTGACAAATTTCAAGATGAATAGGTAATGAGGAGTAATCCCAAGTGACTAAGTACATTAAGGTCGCCATACCATACTATATATAGTGGATAAATCAGGAGCTATCTTGGTATTTTTCATCAATTTATAATGATGACATTTACAAGAGAGAATTATCAATAATGGCGTGAACAGGAACTCATGAATCTATACAGAAACTCATATTACAAGCTCCCATTTTGTGGGGTCAAGGTAAGAACCATATAAGATCCATTGGAAGAAGAGTAAGCAGTAAGGGGTCCATTATTATAAACTAGTACTAATTTATCACCCTAGGTATAGCAGCATTGGACTCAGAAGGTGATGTCAAGGGTTTTTGGATCAGTATAGTGATGTCAGAATAAAGCGCCACATCCTTCATGCTGACTACCTTTTCCCACTTTCTCAGAAAGTCTCTTCCAACTTTTCATGGAATAATGGCAAAATCCATTACAATACGTGTACCATGGTTTTGTAGTCTTCTTTTCCTTGCCAACATGAATATCAGACCAGGCGGGGGAGGCTGAAGCAGAGTTTTTTGGACCCATGGGTGAAATCTTGAATCTCAATAAAGCTTCATTATATTTATTTGGATAAAGGTGAAGTTATTTGAGCACCCAATCATATGTAAGTGGACCTCAGGATAAGATCCCAAGACAGAAAACACAGCAGTATTATTTCATCTTACATGATTTAATTCGTGGAAATTAAAGGCTATGCTTGAGCATAGAACTGACTGTCAAACTCCTTGGAAATTTCGCCTTTGTTTAGACATATAACTATGAACGCCTACTTCTGATTTGCCAATGTCTGGTTACTTTCAAAAACCCAAACTAGGGAGGTATGATCAACTTTCTTAGGTTTGGCAATCTTTTTAGCTGAGGAGTTGTTGCCTCAAGCCAGAAGTTCAACCAAGAGTGAATCTGCTTCAATTTCTGATGGTCCATGGCTTTTTCCATCATAGTTTCATAAAGCATACAAAAAGGAGGAAAAGATTTCTTAATCCAGATTAAAACTTTCTTTAAAGCTAGTTTAAAGGTAGTCATAATAGGGGTAGAGAGTATTAATGTTAAGAAAGGTTCAGGATCAGAAATCTCAGTTTCTGCATAGTCTTGAGGGACTTTTTATTCCAATTGTCATTGCAATCCTTTTAGGCCCTCTTAAACTTCTCATCAGTGATGGTTTAGAGAGGCGTAAGAGGTCTTGAGGGTCAAATGTTCTTCAGAGCTTGTATTTCAGAACGTTGAAGTAAAAACTGGTTTTAGCATTTCATAAGAGGGTCTCAAACATGTAGCACGTTTGGTCAAATTGGGAGATACGCTTGCCAGAGATCTTAGTAAACGTGCTGCAATTGTCCATCTCAGCTGACAGGGCGTTGAGCAAGATTTAGGATCAAGTGGGACCCCATCTAGGTGGACCTTGAAACCTTGAGCTACATTTAATATGTAATCTCAAAGGGCTGCAAGTGTAGCCTAAACATCTATGATTCACTTGGATTGTCAGGATTTGGAACCAAAGAACCAGTTGACCCTTGGGTTCTGTGGGGACCTTCAAGTCCTATTGGCACTATGATCCAGGGGGGCTATTATGTAAAACTAAATTTTGGTAATGGTTTTGTAGCAACTGGAGGAGAAACTCAATTTAGTTAAGGCGTTGACTCCAGGAGAATTCAAGTAGTAGCATATTTTGGCAAAGCTGTTCTTAAGATAATTGTAGATCCCATTATCCAGCACAGCAAACTGTCTCCAAGCTTAAATACTAAATAGGTGATTGTCCATGATGGCCTCCAAATGGTTTTAGAAAAACGAGGAAGCTGCGGTTTAGAATTGAAAATATTTGATTTCAGGGTTTGGTAAATCCCGGCTTTTGAACTACTTCATGATGATGTAGTCCTAACACTTGTAGGATATAAAGTATGGTTGGATGAACAAAGCTCTGGAGTAACGTTTGGTTACAAGGGCTATTTCTCTTGATGGAAGTAGAGCTGAGGAATACAAATCTCACAATGTAGAAGTTACAGATGTGGCTTGGGAATGACTTTAATGGCCTTTCATGAAGTTTATACCGTTCTTTAACTGCTGATTGATTTCATTGTTGTTTTTCTGCTGAGTAATACTGAGCTTGATCAATTGATGGTAGGGTGAACTCAAAAGTGGCCCAAATTATAAGATTAAAGACTGCAAAGGAGTCACTTTATATTGAGACATATTGATCCATGTGGTACACTTCTCAATCAATATGTAAATTAATTTTCTTGGGTGAAATTCTCTCCATTTTTTGTAATAGATGTTACACTATACATCTTGGAGGGACACTCTAGCGAGCACTACTTAATAAGCTTAACTGTCCTCTAGACTCTAAGCTGAGACTCTAATGAGGCTTAAAGCTTTATAAGCGGAGCAGTCAAAGAAGATGAAGAGATAGGTTAAATTGACATTTTTTAAACTATAAGAATTTAATATCAAAGCAAGTTCAGACACTTTGCCAAGAAGTCCTCCATAGTCCCCACAATCAGGATCTTACAAGTCATTCTGGATTTATTGTGTAGTTGGGGCCTTCATTTTTCCCTGTCAGCAATGACCTCATGTCATCAGAGATTGAAGTCATCCTTTTTGTGGCACAGGAAGCTGAAGGGCAAATCTATAAGGCATCTACATTTTTTCCTGCACGCATGATTCCTGATCAGATCTACCAAGTGCACTTTCAATGGTAGGTTATGATTAGATAAATTTAATAGTTGGATCATCAATGTTGAATTTAGGAGTGTAATTCTTGATTTGTTAAAACATAAAATCATGACATCAACCACATCAATGGGCATACAGAGAGTATCAATCAATTCATAGAGTAATACCTACAATGTTACTCCTCAGCTTCCCAGATATTTGGGGCACGTACCTTCCTATGTTACTTTTAGTACAACAATGTGTAGCACACTTTCATTATGTTTTCTAATTTGAGTCCACTATGGGGTATGTGCCCCTCATTTAATATTGAGACACAATTGACCTCAGTGATTCCTTTAGCAGAAGACCACATCACCACATCTGGGACACCCAAAAGCTTGTTCAGAAACACTTGTCAAGAGCCATTGAAGATCACAAGAATTTTGCTATCTAAAAGAGGCTTCCAGGGCATAATATCTCAGTAAGCTATATTGTTATGCTGAATACCTGCAACTTATATACAGGCCCCTCATAGAAGCTAGCTAGCAAGCTTGAAGCTTTTCAAAGTGGAGAATGATTAGGGAATGGGCATACCACTTTAACTTCTAGAACAATGAAGTAACATAATGTGTTCCACAACTCCAACAATCCCTTTTGAAAATAGAAGATTTGACCCTCCACTATGGAGCCTATCATTGTGTGTGATTCTCAAGAGGCAAAAAGTGAGGCGATAATGGCCTTAAGGTAATACACTAGGTCTGTAAAGAATCTTATTGCATGGAAAGCTACCCCCTACCCACAAATATACCTCCTTACACTACATGCCGCCGAAGCCCCAACTCCTATTCTATCCGCCATGGTCTTTCAGCTAAAGTGGGAGCCGGATAAAAGTTTTTCAAAAGTTTCCTCACCATCTGATATGACTTCCTAGGCTGATAATTTAGGGGTTATATTATGAATTTTATTAAAAAAATTATTTGGTTTGGCTCATTCTCAAATAAAGATGCATGGTGGCTCACCCTTATAGTTTGGGCACCACTAGTGCTAAAAATAGAAAGGCTACCCCCTATAAAAAAGTTGGGTAGATGCAAAGGACTGTGAATATTGTAAGGATTAGTGGCTGTGTTTTATGAGTTAAATCTTGAGGCCTACTATCTTCTAAAGAAAATATTTTTCATTCTTGCTATTAAACTTTCCATAAGACACAAAATTAAGCCCTAGTACATTTATCAGGTGTAGGGATCTTTACTGTTCATAAAGGATTATAATGTAAATCAAGAGACCCATCCTCTGTTTCCTAACTATGAAAATTCTCTCACAAGCGCAATTGAGTACTAAGGACACCAGTAGAACCTTTAATACAACTGAGCGAATTTGCTCATGTTGTTGATGAGCAGTGAGTCTTGCTCTGGCCCATGAATCCCCTATTGTGTTCCACTTCTAAAATACTTGCCATGTGGAAATCGTAAGGGATCTGTAGAGAGGTAGTTCAGATTAAGGACACCAGTGTGAGGCGCTGGGGGAGCCCAAGTTCACATTGGTGTTCACTGCAAAATTCCCCTTGAACCACTCGAAGCATTAAGCAACAAAAAGTATGAGGACCACATATTATTATCTGATGAAATACCCAGGATCTTAACTGAGTCATGTTGGCTGCAATGAACGCCATAATAGCTGAAAAGCTTTTAAAAAAATGGTAAACTTAACTAAAATAAGAACGGGAAGGTTTATTATAAAAGGGAAATAATGAGAATAAAAAGGGATGGTGACCTCAATTGTGAGAGCACTGGCCTTATAAAAGGGAATGTGATTCTGTGGGGTCATTACGCTGTTCTTGGGTGCTTCATCCTCTTCTCAATTGCAGGTTCTTTAAAGTTCATGTTTGAGAGGAAAGATTGGAAATGGGAAATAGTCATGCTATTTGAGGTTGCTAATGGTGAGGTACACGCCATGATTAGCTGCTCCCTAGTTAGGCCAAGAAACTTTTTAAAAATTAATAGTTAAGATGTGCTCCACCCATGGCAGCCTGATGTTCAATTGATAACTGGAAAATCAAAAAGTTGGCATTGGCAAAATAAAAATATGGAGCAAGAATTGGATGATGGGAAATTAACAATCGTAGAAATATCATATAATTACACTATGAAAATTAAAAAATAGAGAAATTTGAGGAAATTAGATTTAAAAATTTTAAGATTTTGGGAAAAAGGTAGCTGTTGGACAACCAATGTGCCAAAGAAAGACTTGGCTTCAATTAGGAGTACTTCAATACCCACAACAGAATCCACAGTCTGCATGGCGTCACCCTTTTATTAATTCAAGAATGAGAACTTTAGGGAGATAGATGCAGGAAATATTAATTGATGAGCATCAACCCCATCACAACTAAAGACTGAGAGCTTTAAAAGTTTTGACCACACTTTACATTAAGGGTGACTAGGTGAGTTGTGTGGGAAGCTTTTCTGTCCATCACAGGTGTACATCAGGGCTAAAACTATGAATTGACACAACAAAAAATTTGATAGTTGGGAGCTACCATTATCTTTTCAGTTTCAATTACAAAAAATTTCTCCATATGTTTGTCTGCTGGATTAGTGTTTCCATTTTCTTTATAGTTACAGGGATCAAATCAAAAAATTGATCATTTAACTTTGGCTGAAAATCCATGTACACATTTTCTTTGTCAGATGAAGTATTTGACACTCCTAGGAGAAGATGCATGAGATTTTATTTTTGAGAAAGGCTAAAGCTATAATTATTAGAGAGACAGCCATGACCATCACTGAGACTAATAATAATAATCCTCCATTAGTTGAGGTGGTTCATTTGGGGTGGCCAGAATCTTTGTAAATTTATTTTTTTATTTGAGGCAAACTAACCAAGGGATGGACATTACCAAAATAGAGAAAGAAAGTATTGACATGAAAGCTGAGCAGGGTCAACTTTGTCATAGAAAATTTTTCCTCCTCCAGATCAGGACTCAGATTTTTCTGGTTACATCATGGGTATGGTTTTCATGTTATTAGACCTACTAACCACCAATACCTTCCTTCAGCTGGCACCCTGATCAATGTGTGAAGGGCAGGAATCGAACCTGCAACCTTTAGTTTGGTAGATGTATGCCCTACCAACTCGCCTTCCCACCAGAATCTTTGTAAATTTATAAAATATAAAAGGTTTTCCTTGGTCAGAATTAAATATTTATTAAGGATATAATGAAAAGTCCCAGCACTCTAATATTAGCAGAGCACTAGGTTTTTATAGCTTTAGGGGTTAAGGATCAGGGATTATAAAGTATCTTTAATGATAGGATGTGCAAATATTCTTCATAGCCCCAGAAATTTTGCGTCATATTGCAGATTGCACATTCTGGGTGGCCCTTTTTGCAGTTTTCTTTCATGAACTTTGCTAATTTTTCCAGGATCCATCATCCTTGCGTTGTCCTTATAATTATAGATAGACTTTCCCTACTATCTGAGGGTTCTCTGCCAGATTGCCTCTTTGTTTATGTCCCCATTGGAAAATTAGTTTTATCTGCTAGTTTGAGCTCAGATTTCATTGCATATACTCTTAATTCCTTTAAATAAATTTCAGTCAAAACCAAATTTTTGGCGGGTTCAGATTCTCCTCAAAGTTGGGTTATCTTGAAATTAAATTAGAGGAGTGTCTGATACACAACATCTAACGAGGGTATGCCCTAGATCCACTATTTTTTCCAGCAGATATTCTCAGGGATACTTCCTCTTCCTTGATTGGAAGTAAATATTGTCCAGTCCAAATTAATGGACATGGCAGGGCCCTTAAATTACTTTTTTTTAGCACTAGTTGGTGCCCAACCCAAAAGGGGAGCCTCCATGCATCATGGCCCCTTAAATCAAGCTTTTCTAAAATGACATGGTCTACTACTCCTTCAAGAGTGCACACTTAGATGTAATTCTTTTGTGGCGAAGGAAATTTGATAGCTTCAATGGTCAAGGGTTTGATAGCAGTAGGTGCCAGGGATTTGGGTTCTCTAGCATGGAAGTTATCAATTAATTTACATCAGTTGGTACTGGATTGAGCAGAAATCCAGCTGTTGTTGTATGTTGGGTACTCTTTCCACGTTACCAGATATTAGATTCCCTGCTTGATTTTCCTCAAACCCAGATAAACCTCAACCTCAAATTTTGGTGCACCATCTATCAATATTGGTTCAACTTACATCATCTCTTCACCTTTAAAAAAAGAGGAGAGCGAGGAAGCATGAAATGACTTGTGAATACTACCAATGCGGTGGTAGCTCAACATTAAAGAAACCTTCCATCAGAACTTTACTATTGGGGAGTGACCCGCCCTCTTACAAGTCAGTTTGCGACATGGAACTCTGAGATTGTGGTTCTTTTTGTCCACCGTTATCAGGTTGCTTACCTAATAGCCTGGGGCTGCTCTTTATTTCCAACCTACAAACTGCTTGGCATCCTGGGAAGCTTTAGTCAACTGTCTCTGCACTTGTGGTAGATATTTTAAAGATGCATCACAAAATTTTCTGCTTTGAGGATGCTTGTGCATATCAGAGGCCCATTTGTGAAGGCGGGATTTTACCACAAGTTAGAGTAAAACGGTGGCACCCTTGTAGATTCATTCATTTATGTTGGTATATGAAACTGGGATAGGGCCAAGTCGCCTGCCCAGGTGTCCTGATGAGTGGTAGCATAACACCAAAGGTATTGTTTGCTCAACAGATTGATCTCTCTGTTTGTCTGTCAAACTGGTGGTAAAATGCTGAAGATTGGTATGGTTTGATGTAGCGTTTTTCACAGGCCATCCAAAATTTTTGAGGTAAAATGAAGTCCACTATTACTTATTACTTCTTGCGGTACTTCATAAATGATGGGGTCATGGGTTATAAAAAATAGGCCATGTCCTCTGATGTAGTTTCATCAAACATTGGATAAACAGGGCATATTTTGAAAAGCTTCCACTACCACTACGATCACTTTGAACCTCTTGAACGCGGGAAGACCAACAATTAAATCTACCAATGATGACATCAATGGACCGTTGCCTGTTGTAGTGGATGTAACAAACCGTTTTGGCCTTTCCTGTCAGATTTGGATTGTGCGCAGGTCAGAAGCGTTCTATCCAAGTGGGCACAACACTTATCAGTCTATTCCAATAAAATGCTCTTATTATCAGGTTGATGGTTTTTTGGCTCCAGGGTACCCCATTATCAATGGATCAAGATGTTCCTTTGTGACTCATGAGCATAAAATTCCAAGTATCCATATGCAATAGCAGAAGTAAGCTCTTTTTTATAAATACCAATCAGATAGACTTTTCCCCGCCTGTATTTTTTCCCCTAGGGCCTGTCCTTTCGGGCTTCCTGAATGGGCTTCCAGAATGGCATCCAGAGAGATCCTTCAGCATTGGTCACTGGGTTTGCTTTGGGAGCTTACTGTTGAGAGAAACCTGTAAAGTTGATTTGAGTTAAACTATGGGATTGAGGGATATGGTTTTGGCCGTTGTGGTTATGTGATTATGGAAATGATTGCCAATTCTGTTGGTGGCTCTGACAAGACTTGTTCTAGGGGGATTACCATGACTAACTTGACGCCCTTTATGGGATTAAATCTGGCTGGCAGGCTCCAGCTCAGTATATCTAGAGATATGTGTGTCATTCCTTTAACAAACTCATATTTAGTATTGAAGTTAAGGAGGTCACATTGCATTCAGGTCTTCAGTGATTTAAATTCTGCAGTTTGCAGTAATATATGGGTGACTTGCAATTTGTGCTCACAATCATCATGTACTTCGCCCCAGAAGAAAATTATCGCCAGTGCATTATTGCCTATGCAATGGTAACCAATTTTTTGTCATATATTGCTTACAATCATGCAGTGCAAGTGAAATTTCTGGAAAATTATGACACTGGGTATTCAGGTAAGTCCAGGGGAGCGTCCCCACCAATTGGACTAAGTGTCTTTCCCGTTCACATCGAAAAGGTCTGAGAAGGCCATCTGCCCCTCTAGTCTCACAGGGCAACCTTGCTCATGTGGTGGACAAGTAATGGGTAAAATCTTACGCTTTGAAGACCCCGCTTCTCATCCCCACATTTACTTCAGCCAAAATTAGTATAGTGAATTAGAGGGAATTTGTTCCAAGATATCTTTTGTAAAATTAGCAGTATGTGAGGAATACACCAAAGGGTTTTTGGAACAAAGTTCAACCCACTGAGCAGCTAGAATCAATGATGTGAGGATCATTGTCCTGAAAATAAAATATTATATTTATAAAAATAAATATGGAGAACTTGCTCCCACAACTCTTCTTTTTTAATATCTATTACAGATGATCTCCGCTGTTCCACTAACTCCAAACTACAAAAACCTAACCTCATCGATCATCTCATTCTGCTTATATCATAACAATTTTGGATGATACTATTTACATGACTTAGTAACTCAATTCGCCATATCTCATTGGTTACGTCAATTCTTCATTTTTTATCCCACGACGCCTAATTTGAGGTGATTTATTAACAACCCAATATCGACTAATTTTGAGGTGCTCAAATTACCATTACTCATATCAATCTCAGCAGATCCATCTGTCCCGCCCTCACGACCTAGGGCTTATTGTCCAGTCATATTAGAATTGCGACATTACCCCCTCCTTGATTGGATGATAAGCCTCCTATTGCTTATAGGCCCGAAGGAACTTCACATGCACTCAGTTGATGATCTGACCACTAGTGGGGTCCTTGATAGTATATGCATCCGTGCCTGTCTTCTCAATGACTTCAAATGGTCCAATCCAGATATTGGCCAGCTTGTGTCTTGGCCAAACCCATGTTGATCATGGAATAAGACCATGTCTCCATCCTTGGACTGTGCTAGGTCACTCCGCCATACCTGATCAGCAGCTGGCTTTTGATTCTCTTGGTGTCAGCGCTACAGTTCTTCAGACTGGCGCTGGGGTTTGAGGTGGCTCAAAGCTGGAAAAATTGGAAAGAACGTTGAGGAGGAAACGAGAAAAATGGGTTAGAATACCGAATTTTTTATTAAACTAAAAGGCTTTGATATTTATAGGGTGCGTTGGGACTCGGTGCCTTCAGGATTTTCAAGGCCTCATCCAATTAGGATATTTACTGATCTTCCAGAATGGCCTCCTCGTGGGCGTTTATAATGGATAGCATCGCTCAACTGACTGAATGTGTAGAGTTGCCGCCCCACGTGACTCAGGAATAGGTGAGGATGATCCTGAAATAGATTTAGCTCGGGTAGGTTCAATTACTGATTCAGTACAGCCTGATTTGGAAAATGGGAATTTGATACAATTTTTGTCTCAAATCCTGACAAGGCCCCCTCAAGATCCTGTCGGAGGAGGGTATACAGCTGGAGGAACTGACCATGTACCCAATTAACAACAGTCCCTTGATTGATGTTGGCAATGGAGTACTCAGACTTCACCTTATGTATGATTTTTAGGGTCCAGACCACAGTACGTCGAGCTTGTTCTGTCAGCCTCCAGGTTGATGATGATAAAAGAGAATGAGATCACCTAGTTGAAAATCTGGTAAGGAGGGTTGTCCAAGATTTGATCTGGATGTCTCTCTTCCAGTGGTGGTGATAATGCCTTGAGTGGCTTGGGCTTGGATCCAGACAATTTCATTGGCTAGAGCCCTTATAGTTAAATCAGAGTTCTTGGGGATGGAGGCTTTGAGCAGGGGCTGGACGCTACTGGGTAGCCGAGGTGCCCGCCCATACAGGGCTTCAAATGGGGACATATTGATGACATGGTGATAGCTTACCTGGTAGGTAAGCAAGGCGCTGGGCAGATAATGGTTCCAACGGGCAGGATCTGAAGCGGCCAACTTCCGTAGAATGGAAACAATAGTTCTATTAGTGCGTTCTACTGCCCCATTAGTAGAAGGGTGGTAGGGGGCAGAGAAACTCTGGGTGGTGCCAAATAGCAAAGTTAGTTCCTGTACTACCTGGGAGGTGAAGTTTAACCCATTGTCCGAAAGCAAGGTCTGGGGGCACCCGTGCTGGGTGAAAAGGGAGCAAACAAGAAATAGGGCGGTAGCCTTAGCAGTGGCACCAGGGATTGAGATCGCCTTGACCCACTTAGTTAAGTAGTCTACAGCTAGGATAATATACTTGTGGCCATGCAATCCCGTGGGAAGGGGACCCACCACATCGATACTCATGACATTGAAAGATTTGGTTGGGGCAACAACTGAGTGCTGATATTGAGGGTTGGCCCAGTCTTGGGATTGGCAGGTCATACAAGCTTCCAGAACCTCTTGGATGGTTTCTACCATTTGGTCCCAGTAGCAGCGTGACTTCAGCCACTCATGGGACTTCTTATCCGCACCATGTCCAACAATAGAATGGCCTTCCAGGATGACGTCAGTTCGAGAGGAAGGTCAGATGTAGGGAAGCCACTTCTTGTTGACCCTCTTGTAGAGTAGCCCATCCTTGATTTGAGTGTCTTGAGTCATTTGGCAGAGTTTGTCCTGAACCTCGGGAAGTTCAAGTTCCCATCATTTGGGATGTCCAATCAGGGCATAGAGCTGATTTTCCTTGGGGGTCAAGACCACTAATACCAGCATCTGGGAGAAGCTATCAGCATTCTGGTGTATAGCGCCTGTGTGGTGGACGATGGTGAAGTTGTAGCTTTGTAGTTGTAGGGCCCACCTGGCCAACTGACCATTGGGGTCTTTCATTTGTTGCAGCCACCGGAGGGAAGAATTGTCTGTAATAATAGTGAAATGTGTACCGTAGAGGTAGGGCCAAAAATTTTTGATGGCTAAGAGAACAGCTAGACATTCCCTCTTGGTGACACTGTAGTTCCGCTCAGCCTTGCTTAGCATCTTACTAAAATAAGCCATGAAATGATCGACCTGGTCCTTATCATGCTGAGTTAGGATAGCCCTGATGGCGACGTCACTTGCATCTGTAAACAGCAAGAAGGGTTGGTCGAAGCAAGGATGAACTAGAACAGGTTTAGTACATAAGACTGTACGTAAAGCGTTGAAGGCCTGTTCCTGCTCAGGTCGCCACTCAAATGGTACGTTCTTTTGTAGGAGGTAGAACAATGGCTCACTAGGTCGGCAAACCGTGGGATGAACTGACAGTAATAGCCCAACATACCTAGAAAGACTTGAATATCTCGTAGGCTTTGGGGGCGCGACATCTTTTCTATGGCGTCGACTTTGTTGGGTATAGGTTGGATGCCACGCTTGGAGACCTTGTGTCCTAGAAATTCTAGCTCAGGCTGGAAAAAGGAACACTTTGAGAGCTTGATCTTGATGGAGGCCTTCCTGAGGTGCTCATAGACTTCCTTAAGATGCTCTACATGTCCGTTAAAGGTTCGTGAAAAAATGGTGATGTCATCCAGGTAGACGAGGACACAGGAGAGCTTCAAGTCCCCAAGGATCCCATCCTTGGCACGCTGGAACGTGGCAGGGGCGTTGCAGAGGCCTTGGGGCATCTGGGTGGGCTCAAACAGCCCCTTGTGGGCAATTAGAGCACACTTGGCTCAGTCTTTGGGGGTGAGCTCAACCTGCCAATACCCACTGGCGAAGTTTATGGCTGAGAAGTACTGGGAATCCACAAGCAGATGGAGAGAATCGTCAATCTGGGGCAGTGATAGCTGTCCTTGGTGATGGAGTTGGGTCGTAGATAATCCATCACCACCCAGTGCTTGCCATCTTTCTTTCAGACCAGCAGAAGAGGGGAGGACCAAGGACTATGCGAAGGGACCAAGAGCCCAGTGTTGAGCAGCTGTTTGAGTTCTACCTCAACCTGTGCCTCTTCAACCTTGCTCTTTTGGTAAGGCCAGGACCAAAAAAGGGGGAGTCCCTGGTTTCTACATGGTGGAGGACTCCGTTTATCCTTCCAAATTTTAGGTCAAAGTGGAGAATAGGTTTGAGTATTCCTCCAGGAGCCCCTAAACTTTAAATCGCTGTTCTTCAGAGAGGTCTTTCCCTATATTAGTGTCAACTAATTTACTGAGGGTGGTGACTCCAAGCCAAAGTCCCTTAAGTCCCCAAAGCTTCAAACGTCAGTAACAGCCCCAATCAGTAACAGGCGGATGTAAGCAGCAGGATGGTTTGGACCTACAACTTTTGGTTTGTCAGTCAGGTTGGCTAGCAACACTGATATAGATCCAGAATAGGCTGGTCAAGGATCCTGGGGCAGGTCAGCACTTCCTTTGGAGATGGGTTATCTAGGCCTTGGACCTCCAGTAAATGCCCCAAGGGAATGTTGACATGGACCCAGGTGTTAACAATGTCTTGGGATTTTGGGGGTACGGTAGTTGCCCAGGGCAAGTAGTTTGGCATCCCCTCTAATCCGTCAACAGCAGGAGGGGGTAGTCAGACTTGAGACCCGGATGTGATTCTTTTTCCAATCAATTCATCCTTCAGTCTCCAATAGGCAGGCTCGGGCCTTGACCTCAGCCCTAGAGTCATGGGAAGTCTCAAAAACCAGAGGGACTCGACGCCCTAGAAGGGAGAGGAAACCACCATCGTAGTGGAGAACCACCAAATAGTCTCAAAGGAACTGTGTTCTGAGGAGCAGATCATAGCTAGGGTTGTCCAGAGTGATGGCAGTCATATCTAAGGCGAGTTTTCTGAACCAAATTGGTAGAGAGGAATAGGCCCCTGTGGATTGGTTGCACTGGGGGCCAGCCGTTCCATACTCCATGTAGTGCAGCATATTGGGGCGACCTTGATGCGTTTCATCAGCTTGGAAGAGATGAAGTTCACAGGGGAGCCACAATTAACTATGGCATAAACTGGAATCTTGTGGACCCAGACGGTGAATTGGGTAACCAAACTTCCAAACTGGGGCAGTAACGTAAGGAACATGGGAGAATCATCAGAAAAAAAGTAAGCAGTATCAATGTCTTTATTGTCATCAGATACTGTGACTACTTCCTCAGAAACGATGGCTTCTGGTTTATGCGTGGGGGATACTTGAGGCTGGGCAGGGATGTCAGCATGGAGCGCCTCATCCTTTATGCTGAAAACCCTTTTCCCGCCTCCTCAGCAAGACGTTTCCAGCAGGTTTTAGCGCTATGTCTAAAGCCATTGCAATAGGTGCATCAAGGATGGGGGTTCTTCTGGTTTTCGACTACATGGACCCTAGGGCGGTTAGTGGGACCAGTAGTCATGGCCTTAAAGTGTAGGATTGAGGCAGGGATCTCGTTGAGAGCCTCCTTAAACTCCCTGATACATGTGAACCCATTCTTCTGCCCGATCATGTGCATTTGGACCTTATGATAGGACCCCAAGGTGGAGATGACAGCAGTGATGGCGTCGTTCAGAGTGATATGGTTCGTCGTAACCAAAGGTTGTGCCTGGGCATAGAACCGGTTAGAAAACTCCATAGGGCTTTCTCCTTTATTCAGTTGAATGCCCATTAACGCTTGCTTCTGGTTGGCCAGGGTTTGGTTGCTGCTGAACTCTTGGATCAGGACGGTGCGGACCTGTTTTCAGGTTTACACTCCTTCAGATGGGGAGTCATGATTTCCCAGGCGGTGCTTTCTAGACAGGAGTGGATATGCTTCACCTTTTGTCGATAAGTGGCCTCCTCCATGGAACTCTCATAGGAATACAGGAATGAGGCGATTCTTTCCCATCTGGGGGTGAACCTTTCCTTGAAAATAGGTTTAAAGTTAGCTACAATGGGAGTGGAAAGGGTGTTAACACCTGGGAGTGGGGTCAGCTCCAAGATCTCCATTTCCACATAATCTCGAGGAACCTGCTGATCTAACTGCCTCTGCAAGCCCTCCAAGTCCTCTTGGATGTAAATCCCAATTCTGGCAGAGGGTGGACGCAGAAGCCTTATGGGCAACCTGCTCCTTTAAGGATTGAATCTCGGCGTTTGGTAGATGGAGCTGATCTTCAATAGTGGCAAACTGGGTTTTGAGCTCATGACAAGTTGTCTTGAGCTGGGAGATATGAGTGTCAGTAAGCTTTGTGAAGGCGCTGAGTTAATCCATCTCATCCGACAATGCTTTAATGAAGACCCTGGGGTCAAGGGGGACACCGTCTGATCAGAGATTGCACCCCAATGCCACCTTTTGGATTTTGTCCTGTAAGGCAGCCAGGGCGGTCATTATATCCCTTCGCCAAGGGTCTTCAGGTTCACCCAAGGTTGGGGGGCCTGGAGGCCCTCAAGGCCCGCATGGTACCTCAGGTCCAGCTGGCCCTTGACGCCCTTCAGGACCTTCTAGCCCAGCATCCATGGGGGTAGTCATGAGAGGCCAGCTCTCAGTAGTGCTGCTGTAGGGATTGTATCAGTCCTTCAACTTGTTGTAGACGCTGGGCCCATGTCACTGCAAATAGCTGGTCGTTTTGGCGAAATTGCTCCTCGAGGTAGCTGGAGATTCCACTATCCAGTACTACAATCTGATCGCGGATCTCATTAATTAATTGCTGGTTATAAAGAATAGCTTTGCGATTGTTATGCATGAAGGAGGAGGCAGCGTTGTAAAAGTTGATAATGTAGGAATGTAAATTCTGGGTGAGCCCTAGTTGCTGGGATACTCCTGATGGTGTAATTCAACTAACTAAAGGAGGTGATGGATAGTGGGTGGACAAAATTACGAAGGTAGCGGTCAGGCCCCAGGGTAAGCTCCCCAGCTGGCAATACGGCTGAGGCGAAGAGGTCCCGCATCATGGAAGGTATGGAGGAGGCGCGGGAGCGGCTGGAGCAGGCGCCCTCAGAGTAGATGCCATTTATTAATTGTTGAACGGCATCATTAATATGCTCATACGGAGTCAGTACTGGCTCCCATCTAGGGGGGCAGCGAGAGTTAAAAGGCAGCACGAAATTCTAGCCTTTCCGGCTGTGAAGGCGGCGTTGCATACTGTGAGGTACTAACCCATCAGGTAATGCTCCTAAATTGACCAGTCGTTTGGTCATCAGGGCTACTATTGGTTTCCATTTTTGTGATAGACATTTCCACTTAGGTCAGCTAGGAGCCCCCAGTAGTGAGCACCACTTCTGTCAGTGCTACAGTTCTTCAGACTGGCGCCGGGGTTCACAGTGGCTCAAAGCTGGAAAAATTGGAAAGAGCGTCGAGGAGGAAACAGAAAAAATGGGTTAGAATACCGACTATTTTATTAAACTAAAAGGCTTTGATATCTATAGGGTGTGTTGGGACTCAGTGCCTTCAGGATCGTCAGGGCCTCATCCAATCAGGATCTTTACTGATCTTCTGGAATGGCCTCCTCGTGGGCGTCCATAATGGATAGCATCGCTCAACTGACTGAATGGGTAGAGTTGCCGCCCCACGTGACTCAGGAATAGGTGAGGATGATCCTGAAATAGATTTAGCTCGGGTAGGTTCAATTACTGATTCAGTACAGCCTGATTTGGAAGATGGGAATTCAATACAATTTTTGTCTTGAGTCCCAACACTTGGCTAAGCTGAACGAATATGCTTCAGTTTGTAATTTGATCAGCGTATTCATTAGAACAGTCAAATAGCGTTGCAGCTCCATTCTGCCAGTGTCCTCTACACAGGCATATAGAAGAGAGGGCAGAGCAGGGTGCTGTCCATAAAGCAATTGGAATGGGCTTTTCCCCATGGCCAAATAGTAGCTAATGTTGTAGGCGAACACTGCGGTAGAAAGGAGGGTACTCCAATTAGAGGGTCTGTCAGTGACCAACTTATGGAGTATGTTCACCAGGGTCCCATTAGCCCAATCAACCATTCCGTTGGACTCGTGGTGATATGGAGTTATTAGAACTACACGGATGGCCATCAGCTCATTTAGCTTAGGTAGAATGTGTTGTGAAGTTCGTCCTGTTATCAGTAAGGATGAATTTGGGTAACCGTGTTGCTAAATTATACACTCCATAACAAAGTTGGCCACCATTAGTGCCCCCAAATCTCATATTGGTCGCGCCTCAACCCACATGGTCAAGTGGTCAATTTCTACCAGGATGTATTTGTACCAGTTTGCCCCTGTTGGCAAGGGACCCACCACATCAATGTCATGGAAACGGCAGAAGAAGTTTAGACCGGCCTGCCAGTCAGGATGTGTGAGCACCCAAAAAGCAAGCCAGAATGCCAGGGCATTGCTGACCGTGCAACTTGATATGGAGCTGGGAAGTGTGATACAACGAAGTGGTGGCGTAGCAGCAGGGTAAGGAGTATCCCAATGGCGAACTACACTGAACCCATCCCCAACTCAGTGGTTCCCAATGCATGTGGTGGGATTGCTGGGATAGTTTCGACGAGATTCTTGGCTTGAGCAGATAACTCATTGGGGGCAATATAAAGATTGATTCTCTCTTTCCATTGTTGTACATAGGGCCATAAGAACCCCATGTATTGATATTGGAAATTAACAAGAGCGGGGTTGTAGGACCAAAAGTATCAGACTCGCTGGGCCCAATCAGCGATAGAGGGAGCCATGGTGACCAAAAGAATTGGTAATGTCCACCCAGAGTGCGAGGCGATGGACCACCAGGGAAATGCCATCTGGGATGCAGTTAAGAGGGAAAATAAACAAATAAAAATTTCTTTTTGGTAAAATTTTATTGGGAAAGGAAAGTAAGGAAATTGAACAACAATTTTCTCAGTGCCATGCAACTGATTAAATAGTGGTCAATTGGTTAGTGACAGGGTGGGGTCGGGCTCAACAAATTTGACCTGACTGGCACATTGTTCAGGAATGGGGGGCTTATTCTTTGAGAACCGTCATCGCAAAATTTGGTGGCGAGCTGAGTCTCTGCCAGTTTGACCTCAAACGTCTGAACCAGGGCTCAACTACATTTCTGATGATTAACATGATGGCATTTAGCCTGACGGGCGATGGGAATCCCCCAAGGCCATCCCTTATAGGGATGGGTCCATTTGGTTGGGAATGGGTTTAGGACAGCCAACCTGCCTATGCTCAGTCATATAACCTTTTGTTTGGTCAAGAGTGGTATATTGGCGTTACGCCCAAATTACTAGCAGAGGGCTTTAAGCTTACATTGATAGCGCCCAATATTTGTTCAACTGGTCTGGAGATTGAATTGGAACTGTCAGGCGATCCGGCTGATATCTCATCCTTTGTTCTTTTACAGCCATTTGAATTTTGTTCATCAGCCAGATTGCCAGCCAAATTAAATCTGACCAATTTCAAATTGATAAACTCAGCACAGATTTTGCTAATTCCCTGCAACAGTTCTGCCGAGGTAAGTGTGGGTATTGGGGGTGGGATCCAAAGCGGACGAGCTGTTACCCATCGCTCATCTACTATGTGAGCGAGGTCGCCCTGAGTGATGAGGGGTACCGCCATCCTCTTTAGTATCTTCTTATTTGGGAACAGAGAGATGGAGCAATCGAGAGCCAAAGGACGTTCCCCAAGACTTACAATCAATCTAAACAGTGTGCCAGGCGAAGTGCAGCTTCACTAACTGGTATGAAGTCTTCTGGTGGAATGGCTTTTCCACTTGGCATTGGTGACAGGAGAAGATAGTATTAAGATTATCGAAGTTCATGCTTTCCCAGTAATACTGAGGCCATAATAATTCCATGGTCTTATGCGCTCCACCATGTCCAACTGCTCGGTGTGCACTCATGATAATAGTTGGGCGGACAGAAGGTCTTGGGATATTCATGGTAGTGTCCCCTATCCGCTTATATAATTCCCCATTTTTCTAGAACATTTTGGCTCTTATTCAATCCAATACCTTGATGACTGGTGGCGGTTCATCGTCATACTTGCCACTAAGCATCTTATCAAAGAGGATATCACTCAGATCTACTGTAACTGCAATTGTAGGTAATCTTGATAAACAATTGGCATTCTGGTATTTTGCTCCGGGTCAGTGAAGAATTTCAAAATTGTATGCCTGCAATTTAAGAGCCCATTGGGCCAGACGCCCTTCGAGTTCTTTCAGATTTTGTAATTAGCGTAGCAAGGCATGATCTGTTACAACTTTGAATTTCACCCCATGCAAATACACCCAGAATTGCTTATAGGCGTAGATCACCGCCAAACACTACCTCTCAGTCATGGTGTAATTGCATTCATGGATGTTCAAACTGCGACTACAGTATGCTATGGGGTGCTCTTCTCCTTCCCCATCTTTTTGGGATAGGAGTGCCCCTACAGTGGAAAGGGATGCATCCGTCTGAACAATGAACTCTTTTTTGAAATTGGGATAGCATAACACTGGCGCACTGGTTAATGCCATTCAAAGCATATCAAAAGCGCGTTGCTGACATTCCGCCCATTTGAACATAGTGTCCTTTCTTAATAACTCAAAGAGCGGGCCCCAAAACAGATGAAGTTAGGGATAAAGCACCAATATTATCTGACCATTCCCAAAAAGACCTGTATATCCCGCTTACTGTTGGGTGGAGTCATTTTTTTGAATAGCTTCCACTTTGGTTGGTTGAGGTCTCAGCCCTGTGGCATCAACCACAAACCCCAGGTACTGCAACTGATCCTTAAAGAAGTGGCATTTCTGGGGTTTAATCTTGATGTTGGCCTCAGCGAGCTGCAGAATACATCTTCTAATTAGTCAAGGTGTTTAGAAAAGGTTCAGGAGAAAACATTAATGTCATCAATGTATACAAAGACACATGACAGTTTTAGGTACCCAAGAATAGTATCAATTTCTCGTTGAAACATAGCTGGGGCATTACACAGCCCTTGTGGCATCTGAGCTGGTTGGAAAAGATCTTTATATGTGATTACCATGCACTTCTCCTGCTCCGCTGGTGGCAACTTGATTTGTCAATAGCCTGAAATCAGGTCCATAGCTAAGAAACAATCTCCCCCTAGACGATCTAAAGCGTCGTCAATCCGTGATAAAAAAGGGATATGAGTCCTTTTTAGTGATGCTGTTGAGCTTTTGGTAGTCAATTACTACACGGTTGGTTCTGTCCTTCTTTTAACAATCAGAACAAGTGCATCCCATGAACTCTTCGACAGTTCAAGTATCCCTTGCGCTAATAGCTTGTCAATTCCCTCAGTTACTACTTCTTCTGCCACCCTTGATTGGCGGATCATCCTTGACCTGATGGGTGGATGATCCCCAGTGTCCAGCCTATGAACCACCCCCGCGCGCATCCTAAATCATGGTCATTGACAGCAAAAATCTCTTTATATTTTTGAAATAAAGCGATTGCCCTATCCACCTGTGGTTCTGACAGCCCCATTAATTCATCACGCGATACAACTGCCATTACACTGTGCTGTGGTTTAAAAGGCAGACCAAATTCCTCCAGAGACCCATATTTATGAACTGAAAGAACCTCCTCAATGGGGATTAAGTGTAAGTATGTCATTATTTGGTGGCGGCGGATTTGCAGTGGTACCATTTGTAGATTTGCAAGTAGAACTTTGATCTCCCCCTGCCCTGGTAATATAATGCCTGGGGCCACGTGGGTCTCAAACTGCGATTGCTGATATGGCCCAATAACCTCCCCTTAGAGTCTTTAGAAATTTCAATCACCCAGTCAGTGTTCAATATAACTTGATGCCCAGATGGAATAGATATAGGTCCGGCAGCTCTAAGTGGCAGCCCTTAAGATTCATATATCTGTTGAGGAAGGGCCCAGGTTTTGCCCTCTATTGATGGTAGAGCACTGGAATTACTCCGTCGCTATAAACTAGATTAATATTTCCATATGCACTGGATCATTTGGTACTCCGTTAGAGGTGAATTGGACTGGGATTTGCTGACCCAATATTTCAAAAGTCTCATTCGTCATATCAATAACAGCCCCATAGTGATGCAAGAAGGCAGTTCCAATTGTTAGATCATAATTGCTATTTGGTAACACTATGGCTGGAGCTACCATGACAATAGAACCAAACCTCAGCGGAAGTGCACTGTATGCTCCCTCAGAGACCGTATTCTCCACTCCAGCAGTGCCATATACCATCCATGTTCCACATCTGGTTTTAATGCCAACCTGGCCACCAATTTGGTAGAGACTATGTTGACGGGGCACAGGTATTTATGATAGAACGGACTCAGGTCTTAGCTACAACCAGGTCACAGTAAGTACATTCAGAGTAGGATGCATCTCAACTGTTAATAACATGGACATCTAAAGAATCCCTGTTTCCAAGAAAACACGCAATTCCCTCACCAATTCTGGGGTATTGGTTTATAATAGTTTGACTGAAGAGCGACGCTTACTGCTTGCAAAAAGGGTGCATCTGAGGAGGGGTCTAACTTTTCAGGGGTTACTTGGTAGAACATTTGACCGGCATATGGCTCAACATGCATCTGAGACCCCTTTTTCGCCATAGTCGCTGACTGTACTTGTGTCAAAACATTAACCCCTCCAACCGGCTGCTATTATAAAGCTGACTCATTGTGCAAGGAAACTTCCGTTGAATATTCTAATTTGAGTTCAGGTGGGACATAATGGTTTGGTATAGCGGAGATAGAGAGTCCTTTCTCTACTCCGCTCTGACTTTTCCCTGGCTGTACTGTCCCAGCTGTGCACAAGAGACCGGCTGATTAGGGCATCGTCATGCCAGATGCCCCTGATGACTGCAATTAAAACCGCTAACCCCATAGGGCTCATGTCCCTAATTAATGTGATACAAACCATGACGAGAGTTAAGCTGGAAGTGATCATCATAAACAGGCCCAGGGCGATAGTTGGCCCAGGGATGATAAGCAGGAATGGGTTGGACGTTTAACTGCTGGTGATAACCTGGTGAAATTTGCACTGGACTTCCAGTGTTCCTCAAATATGATGATTCAGCATCTATAGAAGAAGGACTCCGCTTGGCATTAGATGGAGAGAAGTTGGTGATATACAGTGAAAAAACTGAACAAGTTTAAGCAAAGGTACATCTTCATCCAACAGTGTGGCCATAATTTTATGTAACTCATGGTATGGCTTCACAGCAGAAGCCATCACAATAAACACTTCTGCTTTGGATAAAACTCCAGCCCAATTAGCACGTGAGCTTCCGCCGTAAATTGCTCAGCAAACACGGTGAGGGTTTCATTCTGGTGAAAATTAATGGTCAAAAATTTGGCCTTCCGCTGTGACATCTTTGCAGTTACGCCAAACAACCGCAGCACCATGACTTTGACTTCTTAAGTATATAAGGGAACTGCCTGGAAGATAACAGATGACTTGATCAGCACTTCTGACATCCAAGGAAGAAAACAGTTTTGTTCTTTGTCAATCTGAGACTCCTTCAGTTGCAATCTCAAATTGCTTAAAGTATCCATAAATATTCCCTTCGCGATCAAATGGGGCAGCTTATTGCAGTAGACCTCCTGGAGAAGCTCATCTTGTTTTTTTAAGCACAGCATCCAACGCCAGTTTCAGCTCCATATAGGCAACTTGAGGCAACATGGCTGGCAACTGAGTTTTTATCATACTATAATTGATTAATGGCCCCCTGTAGTGAGCACCACTGTTGTAAAATTGGCAGTATGTGAGGAATACACAGAAGGGTTTTGGCACAGGGTTTGACCCACTGAGCAGCTAGGATCAACGATTTGAGGATTATTGTCCTGAAAATAAATTAATAGATCATAAAGGTAAATATGAAGCACTTGCTCCCACAACTCTTCTTTATTAATATATTTATTACAGCTGATCTCCGCTATTCCACTAACTCCAAACTACAAAAACCTAACCACCCTCAATTATCTCATCCTGCTTATATTGTAACAATTTTGGATGATACTACTTACATGGCTTAGTAACTCAATTTTACCGTATCTCATTGGTTACATCAATTCTTTATTTGTCAATCTCACGATGCCCAATTTGAGGCGATTTCCCAACAACCCAATATCGCCTAATTTTGAGGCGCTCAAATTACCATTACATATTAATCTCGGCGGATCCATCCGTCCCACCCTCACGACCTAGGGCTTATCATCCAGTCATATTGGAATTGCAACAATATCAGAAAGCTGCCATGTATAGGGCAACATGTCCACATTAAGTCAAGGGCAACAAGCCAACGGCATTAAGGTATGAAAGCCCCAAACACTTGGCAACAAAGCCTGATGGGAGCATACTTTTGGTAAATGAAGTGTTAAGAGTCAAATCATCAGCAAAGCTCGCTGAGGGCATTGGGCCATTGGGAAATGTTGCTGATAGTTTGAAACCCTTACCAAAATCATCATAATCTCCATCCAATAAATATTTCTTGGCCAAATGGACGCCGGAGTGACCGTTGTGGGCAGGTTAAGCATACTGAACCCATTTTTGACCTCATGGGACCGCCCTACATGGGGTGGCCTTGAAAGGTTCCCATTGCCCATTGGGTGAGATGACATTGCTCTAGTCATTAGAACCAGAGAAAATTGGTAATCTGGGCACCAGTAGACAAACTGACAGTGACTCATCCCACCACTGATTCTTTTGAAGTCAATTCACAATAAGTTCATTTTCCCACTCTTGCTTAAAGTACGCTGGGTAAGGTTAAATATCGAGGGCTTAATCCCACACTTTTCAAAGCTATACTCCAATTAATCGTCTACTAAAGCAGTCATAACACAGTGAAGAAAATTGACGGTCCATTTTCATAACTTACAATTCATTAAAGGTCCTCCTGTGCTTCAACTTTATTTGATTAAATTAAAATTTTTCTTTGACAAACTCCCATGACAACCCAATGAGACCTCACAGGCCTCATATCAACTGGGATATCCATACATAATAGTAACTTTAGTTTCTACTGCAGTCAATTGGGCTTATCCTGTGAAGAATTTTGTGAACTTTCCCTTATGCAGAGGCCATCCGCCAGCAGGATATCAGTATACTGTGGGCTAACTATCTCCACTCCAGGCGAGGATCTGCCCTATTGCCAATGATGTTGTACCTAGCTCACCTATGGGGAGTCTAAACTACCCAATTCAATATCGCATCTCCCCACGCCTGGTACCGTTGGGTCTGGAGCCACAGCGGCCTGGTTTCTTGCTGTGTTTTTATTATGCTTGCATCTTTTCAGCATTCATTTGTTGCTCATTTCCCAGAAAATTACAACTTTGTTTGAGTGGCAATGCCTCTGGCATTCTAAATCGCTTTTGAGTGCTTCTGAATCCCAACTGCCAGGCCAGTCTAAACATTATCTACTATCTCCCTAAAAGTTCTTGGCCATTGTGCTTCTGTAGAAGTACTAACCCACGGCTGTGCTGTAGGAATCATATGCCACAATAAATGGTCTGTCTTATTCAGCATGAAATAAGACTGGCACTGATGTAAAGACCTCTTTGATATCCTGGAACGCTCACTGACAATCCTTTGACTAGATTAATGGCTAATTATTTCCTGTTAGGGGATAAAGGGGCGTCCAGTCTTGAGATTTCCAAGGTAAATTTTATTTAAGAAGATAACTGATCCCAGAAAACCAAAAAGCTGATTCTGGGTGTGGGAGTTTCCCGCGTCCTTATAGCTTCTAAGTTTATGGTGGCAATGTCATGTACATCATCAAGTACCAGGTTTCAAGAAACTGTACTCTTCTTTTAAAATTCATATTTTGATGGTTTTACGCGAAGACCTGCTCTATGCAAGGCGGTGGCCGCTGCTACTAAGTTCTTTTCGTGTTGCTCCAGTGTGGGGGAGTGAACCAGAAAGTCTCATCAACATATGTCACTGTGCATGGAAAATGAGGTCACCTAGCGCGTGGTCAATAACCCTTTGGAAGACGCAGGAGTAATTTTAAGCCCAAATGGCATGACCATAAACTGGTATATGCCATAACATGCTTGGATAGATGTTAGCTATCCTTGACCCTCCTTCACTTAGACCTGGTGAAATTGTGCTTTCTAGGTCAAATTTTTTAAAAAACTTTTGTTTTGTAATTACTTGAGAAATTGCGGTTTCCAAATGGGAGTGGGTACATATCAGACACTGTAAGGTTTGAGTGGCCATAGTTAACTCAAGGCCGCAGGGTGCCATCAGGTTTTAGAGAAAATATCTTGGGAATATACTAATGAGGCTCTCAAATAAAACATCACTTGGCCAACATAATGCCAATCAATATTTTAAGGCTTAATCCATGGTGACAGTGTATGGACAAAGTTGGAATTTGATTGAGATAAGATCCGCCATAAAGCGGAAGTTAATACCAAACTTGGAGTGTGGTGGCAAGCAGTTCGCCTTGTCTATATCAAAAATTACTTTGTAGGATTCAAGTATCAAAAGCATCGTGGGCAGATCAGCTACAGCAACATAGATGGAGTATTCCACGGTGGCCACTAAAGCATTCCCTTTTGCCAGCATAGGAAGCAGAGGAATTTTACCATAATGATAGAAGGCCTGAAGACGAGAAACTTCTGTCCAAAGTTAATGACAGCCAAAAGGTGGAACCACCATCCTAGCCTAGTATCATTGTGTAGAAAAGAATCAGAATCTCCAAGAAATTGGCATGAAACTGATGACCTTGGACTTAAAAGTGCAACAATTTACATAAGGGCAGGGTGACCATTGGTACTCTAGAGGCCTCATAAAGAAAGCCCTTGTGGTAAACGCTAGATGTAAAGCTTAGGACACCTTGAGATATATAAAATTTTACTGAGGCTTCCATGTCAATTTGGTACTGACAACAGCACATCTCAAACTAATTGTACCTTCCATGGAAAACAAGAAGTAAGCATGATCAACCTTAATAAAGCTAGTCATGACGCATACTATGGTGACAGTATCTGCTTTCACGTATTACTTGGATAAACCTGAAATTTGTTGATAAATTATGAGGACATTTATGCTGCATGATTGTATGATAATGAGGCCAATGTGAGATCTGACAAATCCATCATTGGGAATACATGGCTAAAACTGTTGATTATTTAATTACAGCGACAATACTCTTTGACTTAATATATTATATTGAGTTGGTAGGGGAAAAATGCTGGGGCGTCCAGGTCCATGGGAATAAAAAAGGGTGCTGAGAGGTCTGATTGACACCTCATTGATGAGGTCCATAAATTTGGTTTATGCGGTTTGAACTGAATTGCCAAGATCCCTGGGGCGTTCAGTTGATAATTGAGGGATTTCCTTGATTGGGGAATGGGCTGGCCTTGGTATGTGGTCTCAGGGGAACCCAATAAAAAGTGGGACTTGAGAATAACAGCTCCATAAACTTGCTATCCTGAGGCATTGGGGAGATGTAGGGAGCAAGTCACATACTTCCGGCGCATGTGTGTGTATATCTTAATGGCTTAGTTCCGCCTTAATTGAATCAGCAATGTCGTCAGTTCCTAGATATTGTTACATATTTGTTTCATTTTCAGTTTCTTTTCTTCATCAAACAATACAAGTACTCCATCCTTGGGGGTGGATAGGGTTTGTTTGATATAGCGTTGATATAGCTTATGGGTAGGTATATTTTGATTACTTTGATTCTGGGATGGACATTGATCAGTTGGGACAGCTTGTAAGCTCCCTCCAAAGTTTGAGGTCCTTTGTACCCTGGCATGTGGGAGCCCGCTCTCTGGTTAAGGGAGGCTGGAATGCAGCAATGACAATGCCTTCTGGATTTGGAGGAAATCCGCTAGTTGGTGAAAAGCCTTAATAATGTCATTTAAACTCACAGCTAAACCATCCCATTGAATTAGTTAAAGTAGGAGTTGTGGACTCAATGCCAGAGTGGCCACCATAGATAAAACAATTGTGAAAATTGAGAGAGGTGTCTAAGTGCAAGTTCTGGTACAGCAGGGGGCGGGCTCATACTTTTTCTTTAACTTCCAAAGCGTCTATAAGTGACAATAATTGCTGATCTTCTGAGGCCTCCGTGGCACCACTTAAAGCAGCTCACAGTTCTGAGTTCCGCCAAACCTCCCAGAACCTGGTGAGCCACTTTTTGAAGGGCAGAAAGTGGACCCTATCACCATTATGTTGTAGGTTTAGAAATTTAAGGGGGAGATCAGTTGTTGCCGCCCAAAATGAGAAATAATTGTTTAATGGCTTGAACAACGCTACCCATGACCAACATATCAGGAGAACGCGCATGAGAACTTATAACTTTTTTAGTTGTAGAAGAGCCCAAAATTAACAAATCTAGGGCCATCGACATAACAGCGTTATAATTTCCTGGTTTATTATGCTAGACAAGTGACGGTCCAAGGAAAGACTTGGCTTCCATCGGGTGTACTACAATACCCACAACAGCATCCACAGCCCACAAGGCATCGCCATTCTGATAATTCATGAAAAGATCCACAGAGAGATAGGTGTGGTAAATACTATCCAACGAACATCATCTCCATCAAAACTGCTAACTGAGCATTGGCAATAGTATTGACTTTGATTTATGCACTGAGGGGCAACTAGTTGTGTTGGGAAGGGGAAGCTGTTACATTTATCCCAGGTGCACATTATGTCCAAATCATTGATTCTCCTAGATACAAACTTGATAGTGGGGAGCTACAATTGTCTCATCAGTTTCAATTTCAACAGTTTTCCCATATGTGTCCACTTGTTTAAATTTCAGTTTTCTTTTTAGTTACATGGAATTGAATCAAACATTGATTATTCAACTCGGTCTGATAATTTTAGAACAATTACTTGATCAGATGGAGTATGCGACACTCCAGGGTATGATTCCTGAGATATTCTTTGCTGAGGAAGACTAAAGCTGTAATAACAGAGTGATGACCATGACCATCACTGAAACTAATGGGCGTAATCTCTCCATTGGTCGATGTGGTTCCTTTGGGGAGGCTAGAATCTTTATAAATCATAAAAGTTTATAAAAGATTTTCCTTGGGCAGAAATGAATTTTATTAAAGATATAACATAATAACCTACACTCCCTTATCAGCATATTGCTTGCCATAAATAAATGTTAATTGCGCTAATTTGGGTGAGATTCAAAGCATAATGATTTGTAACATGACCAATAGTGATCTACTGATACAATATATAGAACTTGTAAGAATAATGATCGCTGCAAAAGAGTGTTTAAAAATCCCAAACCTTTCCTGAATCCGCTGATCTACCTGACACAGGCGCTGATTCCCTTGGAAAAGAGATTGCCTTTCAGAGGTCACTGGAAACTGCCGCCATGACCCAGAAGGACCAAGTTCACTATAAACCTTTACATTCTGCTGCAATGATCAGGATATCTAAAACCTGACTTGACCCCAATTTCTCACAAGATCTATCCTAAGTGATCCTAAATATCACATATCCCAATAGATATCCCCAATTTCTGTTAAATTAAAATAAATTTTTTGCCAGATTTTTATGACTAGAGAATTTTTGTCTGTATTTATACAGAAATAATTCCTGTTTAAAGCAAACAGAGATTGATTCAATGCTGTTATTTACGTTGAGAGACTACCTTAGGGAAAAAAACACTAAGAGGTACACACTATAGGTACATTCAAATAGTAGTTGAAAAGTCTTTGAAGGTCAGGACCTTCAAAGAAAACAACAAAACCTGAAACTGGTGCTCCCTGCCAGGCCCTTTCAAGGCTATCTGTTGGATATCAATCTTCTGGATGAACAAAATATGTGACAATAGCCCTACCAATATGGAGTAGAACCAGAGTTTGACTCAATGGGTCATTACCAATAATCAAAACAGGCTTAACTTATACCTGAGAGATTGAATTCAACGCTACCATGACTCCTATTATATCAGCTCCAAATGATTCACTTTACCAAATTCAGGCTGTTGATGTCGCCAACACTGTCTCAGCGTTACTGGCTGTAACTATTACCCTTGGTGGGAGAACCAGCTGTAGCCACTCCTCACAAATTGATAATAACCCGACTCATTTATATTCTTACCTGATTTCCTAGCATTGAAGTAGTTGTAGCCTGGAAGGAAACCTAATTATGGTTGTTTGTTCACACCATTTTACACCAATAAATGCAGTTAAATGAGCTAACCACCTAGAGATTTTTTGGCAACTTTGACTGTCTCATTAAATTTACGCCCAGCTTCTTGAATTTCATGAAGCCAAGTCAAGCTAATATTTTGAGACAATCCCAAAGCCATTTTGACTACTTCCCGGAGATCAACAGAATTTAACATCACTTAGTCCAAATTGACACTGAGTTTTACAATACCTGCTAGGTGAAATTCTCAGCAAATGATCATGCAGCTACTAACATGGATTACTGAGTGGAAAGCGCTTTATTTAACCTCATCAAAAAAATCTCTGAGAATCTCCAAACCAATGATTACTGAATTTCCGCCTTAGCTCCTGGATTCAGAAGTTTGCTGAACGCACCACTATGCCACCAATCCAGAAAGTTATTATTCAAAGAGGACCACTTGGAGAAACTGGCCTTGGTAGGAGGAAAGAGAATAAGGAGCTCCTGGGACTGAAGGTCCCCATGGTCCTCCAGGGTCCTCTCCACCTGTTGTCTTCTTTTGATAAAAGCCACAAAGCCTGGATTGATGCTCTTTTTATTGAAAATTATTAATAGTGACCCAAAGAGCAGAATGACTATTGAAGGGGATCACCTTGATGCAAGTATAACATTTGTCTCCTTGTACAATATTTATGCAAAAATGACAACATCCTGTTACAACCTGATTGACTCCCAAGCCAAAGTGAACTGCAACTTTATCATATGAATGCTAAGCTTCAAATTATTGAGGCTAAACAAGATACTTTCTCCGCTCAATTGGCCTTTCAATCTACTGAGATTGAGAAGCTCCTTCGACTTCTAGACACCAAGGCTCCACTTACACATATCAATGACTGGTACACATCTCTTCAGGACGTTATGGATGAATTCCTCCACCAATTCGAAAAGACCATTCCTTATACTTAATTAAATACCATGGAACACATTGAATCTAAGTGAAAACCTTCTCTGGGTATCCATATCCTTTTCAACCCTGATAATACTTTCATCTAGCTTTAAGGAGAAATATGTGCTCAGGACTGAAACCATTTTGTCCTAACTCTTTGTATATGAAGTTGTAATGGAACCAATTACAGATCTTCAGAAATACTAACAAATCCAAACCTGTCTGGATGATAAAGCTCAAGAAATTATGATGCCATACTAAAAGTCGTGTACCACTTGGTCAGCTATAAATAACGCCCTTATTAGATAATTTAAAAGTAACATCTTACTTTTGTAACTGCAAAAAGTCTTTTAGCAAATCTGACCAAGACATAGGGAAACTAACATCAAATTTGCCAAACCGGATTTATCATGAAGCTTAGGCCCATGCATCCTGTAATCAAGGTAACCTAGTTGAAACTATTACTGAATTTTTTTCCAAATATCAACACAGTACCAATATTTTTCTCTAAAACCAGAATTCTAAGAAAATGTATAAGTCTATTTTTGATATCAAGTAATTTGTAATGGAGTTGTCAGAGTTAAAAGTGCGTCAACCATCTACTAAAGAAAACTGACCTCACCATCTAGTACTAAAAAAAGAAAACTGACCTCAAATTAATGCAGTGTATAATTCCAGAGATGTAATCCCCATCACGATCCTTGCTCTTATTGCGGAATTTTTTGCCATCAAAAAAGCTCTTTCTGGAAGAATCAGGCCAATGAGGCTTGATAAGTGGAGTCAGCTTAGGGCGTGAGGCATCCTCTGCTGATGATGTCACGCATCAATCTCAATCTACCGCCCTTCTGTGCACTGAATGTTATGTTCTATCCAAACCTGATGAATTGGAAGTTCTAGACTTGCTGATCTCAAATAAAAAAATTTCTTCTTACTCCGCTATTTTGGAACCTCTTCCTCCAGAAAAAACCAAATTACAACCCCTCATTTTGGTATCAATGTCAAACGATTAGAAGTAGTCATCCATAAAGTTAAAATTCTGGTCATAGTCAATTCTGGATATCCAATTAACGTCATATTTTACAAACTAGTGAATTGGGTAAAAATTTCTCTGGATCAGATCCACACTTTAGATTATGGGACTGCATGAATGCATCAGAATTGCTCTCTAGGCGCCTAATCATCCTTGCCGCTTCAGTTTGGATCCCAGGTAGTGACGGCCCAGTAAATGTTCTATAGAATGATAGGTATGACCTTAACATAGACACACGATTCCTGGGTTGAATTTTATACCCAAATAAGCCATGAGGACTTATATTTTTCTATTTTAGGGTATTGCAACCCCCCTAATCATAAAGGATATTCCTAAGGAAAAAGTAAAGAGAAAGCCTAGGATTTGTTTACTAGAACACCCAAACCCCATCAAACAGCTAGTATACTGAGTAGTTGGACTGATGGTTAAATTATCCCCTTCCAGTGAAGAAGTTCAGGAAGGATTGCCTTTGTATACAAGTAACCACTACCCATACTTTCAAAATATCAGAATATAGTGGACACTAGACTCCAAATTACCATTTTACCAGACCATCTATTGGAGATTCGTGGTATTCAAATCCAGTTATATGAAAACCTCTTACCTGACCTGGGATACTGGATCCAACTTTCTAGGCCCTTTAACTATCTTAATGGGTAATTTAGGATCAACTGATGTATATAAGTTGAAACTAGCCTGTTGTGTATGCTAAACTCTAGCCTCTGATCAGGTTGAGTTCGTCTGTGGATGTAGAGCATTGCGTGGGTTAGGAATTGATGAAAGTACTACAATAGCTTGATTTGAATTAAAATTAGGCAAACCCTCTCCTCCAATAAGCAGTAACAGTTGGATTCTTTAATTGAGGAGTATGCTTATATTTTTTCCATGGGCCAGACAATTTTTGGATGACGATGGGGGTGCAGCACAGGGCGCTTAGTGGCAACGCCCCTCCAATTTATTCTTGACTTAATTAAAAGTCTAAGGTTGAAGAAGCACAGGCTACAAAATAACTAAAGCAACTCCTGGACACTGGATTGCTAACAATCACAAAGTCCCTGGGCCTCAATACTACTGCTTGTGATAAAAAATGATGGAGGGCATCAGGTGGTAATGGATTATCACTGGGTAAATGCTATCGCTTGAAAGGACAGCTACACACTATCCTGAATCAACGAATTATTATTACTCACAGCGGGATCTCAGTTTTTCATGGCAATGGCCTTCTCCAGTGGGTACTGGCAGACTAAGCTTGCGCCGGATGATAGGGAGAAATGCGCCCTTATAGCAAGTGGATAGTTGTTAAGCCCACGAACATGCCTTAAGGGCTATGCAACACCCTGGCCAATTTCAAAGGGCGATGGACTGCCTACTGAGGGATTTGAAAATGTCATGTGTTGGTTTATTTAGATTATGTGAAAGTATTCTCCCACTTTTGATCAACGTCTAGCCCATCTGAAAAGAGGTGTTTGAACATCCTCGCTCTGCTTTACTGAAGTTAAAGCCCATCAAATGCCAGTTTTTCTATAATGAAATGGAATTCCTCAGGCATAAAATTAACTGAGAGGGAATCTCACCACTACCTAGAAAAGAAAACTTTTTTAATAAAAAATGATACAAAAGAGAACTTTACATGATATACAGGTCCTACTTGGAATAATCAGTTATTACTGATGATTTATCACCATTTTGCCAAACTTTTTTGAACCGCAAACCTATTTTCTTCAATAAGAAGTCATATTCTGATGGTAAGAAACACAACGTCAGGCCTTCAATGTTTTGAGAAAGGCTCTTGCTACTTCTCCTGTATTGGTGCACCCCAAGTATGACAAACCTTTCATCTTTTTTCTGATGCTAGCGGCGTGGCTTTGGTAATAAATTATGGCTCATATTGATGTAAATCAATTTGACCACCCTATAGCATACTCAGTAAGACTTTATCTCAGGCGGAAGAAAAATAGTTTATAACTGAATGCAAATGTTTGGCTGTCCTGCTGGCCATTAAATATTTTCGCCCCTTCCTGTATGGGGACCACTTCACTGTATGGATGCACCACGCCTCCCTACGGTGGCTACAACAGATGAAAGATCCCAATAGATGGTTATCCCGGTAGGCACCTAAACTATAGAGTTGCAATTTTTCAATTGTCACCATTCTGGAATGGTGCACTAAAACGCCGATGTTTTACCACAGCTACTCTTACTGACACTCTATGCTTCAGAAGAGGATCAAATTTTAAGAACTCATAGCTAAACTGAGGAATGGATTTAAGAACCCCCAGTGATTCCAAAGTGAATGAAGGAAATGGCTGAGAAGACTTGGATTAAAGCTGAACTTTTTTATAAACAAGTTGTGACATCTTGGCTGCTGTATGTCTGGCCATCCACCAAAACAAAGTCCAATCTGGAGGCCCTTATGACCGCGGGCCATGGAGCAGTAAGTAGACTCATCAAATACTTTAACTTTTACAATAAGTTCATAATTCAGAAAACTCTCTCTTTCTGCTTGGCGTAACTTTCCAAGCAAATTACACAAATTAACAAGAAAGTAAAACTTTGATCGCCCTTGTAGTTTTGCTCAATGTCCTCAAATCTCCGCCAGCTGCTCCAGTATGGGGCAGTGGAGAAACTCCTACCCCGTTTTCCATTTGAGAGATTAACATGCTTGGACTGGCTCGCCCAGTCATTCCAAGCCCCATGGACAATTAGTTCCTCCCAAGGATCTTAACGCCCCCCTTGCTTATACCCAAGCGGTACCTCGCTGCCCCCTGGTGCTCCCCTGGAGCAACATGCGCTACAACCTAATGGTCAACTATGGGAAACTCTTCCCATACCACAACAAAGCCATTATTGAAATTGCACAGACGTTGATGACAACTGCAGAATTTATTGATTTCCACCTATATGGGTATTTTGACCTCAGCTTTACCTGTGAAGCTGACGCTGCCACTGCAGCAACTGTGCCCCCGGTATTTTAGGGTACCCCTCTTCCCACAACTCAGACTCAGCTCCCAGTGGACACCACTTTGGTGGTACAGTTTGATTATTTGTCCACTCACCTCCCCCCTGCAGTGCTCCACCAGGAGCTGATGGATGGTTTGGAAGCCTATGGCTCCAACCCATCTTATAATATGTGGTCCCAAATGGGCCACACGACTTTCTGGGCCTCAGGCATATGCCACGATAAGCCCTTAATTCAATAAAATTGTCATGTCAATTCCCCCTTGTGCCATTATTCCTTCTGCCCCAGACCATCCATTTTGGGTCCACATTGAGGGCGGGTGGATGATCTGTCCATCCTGTTTCGAGTTGGACCACTTGAAATGCAAGTGCCCCTCCTTAGCCACTTCCAATAGATAAGATTACACATCTTTCAACCTCCAATCTGCCGCCCACCCCGCACAAGTTCTGGAATGGGGTACAATCCTACCTCCTCCTCCCCCAAAATCTGAGGCTTCAGCTGCACCTGCAGCCACCAATCACCCTCCTCCATGCCCCAGTGCCACACATGATTCCTCCAATTAAGCATTGGCTTGGACCCCAGTTTGATCCCATGCTTCCTCCAACGAATCTGCCAAACCTCAAACGTACACCAATCTCCCAATTCAATTCAACCAGAACCCATGGGAGTTATTGGATGAAATTGACAAATCAGGTAAGCTCATTTAAGAACCTTCTCTACAAATTGAGCGGTTCATTAATGAAGAATGGGATGCCAAATACCCCCTCATCTATATACCCTCACAGCCATATGCTCAAATCATTTTTCAGTGACCACCAGCTTGCAGTAAAAGCAGCTGCAACACCAGATTTTCGTCCCCTCTGCAAAGCTGTCACCAAATCAGTGGCTGTGCTCACAGGAGGTATTCCCCCTCCTGTGATCCCCTCAACCATCACCCTAAAAAGAAACTCACAATAAATCAGTTACACAAAAATGTCAATGAAGCTATACAGAACGTGGTAATGGTAGCATGGAATCCTAAAGCTAAGATTACCCAAATCAATATTGCCACGTTTGTTAAACTCCCAGACGCCTGTATAAAAAAGCTGAAAAAGCTTTATCTGAACATATCAGTGCCATTTTCCCAGCTGGAAATTTTTATGAAATACCAATAATTAGTGATATTGAACCACATGCCGCTGAAGCCCCAACGCCCTTACTGTCTTCCTTGACATATACCCTACTCTGGGATGAGGAAGCCGCTGCCAAAGATGATCCCCACAATCCCCTCATCCCCTTCCGCCATGGAGGGATAAGCGGTTTCCGCTGCCCACCTAGTTGTTTGTTATTTTTTTTGAAGTGTTTTACTCAATCCGCTCATTTGGGCGCTTTGTCTAAACCAATTAGTTACATTCGTTTTTAGTTTTAATTTTAGTTTTGGTAATGTCCATCCCCTGGTCAGCTTACCTTAAAAAATATAAGGTAGACTCATCAATGGTTGAAGAAACGTTGTTACTGGGTGGTATACTTGAGACTATCCAAGATGTCATCAATACCTGCTTCACACGCGCTAATCAGAAGCCTCCAAATCTATTATATCAACACCAGGTCTCGATTCCCACAGCCCTATTCAATGCCATTAGTATCAAAGTTATTGGCCCTTTGCATAAGGCAATGTATGGCCATCGCTACATCATCTTAGCGGTTGAACACTTTACAAAAGTGGGTAAAGCCAACTCCATTGCCTCGCCCACCTCTAAAGCCACCTAATCTTTCTTACTAAAACAGTTCTTCACTTGCCACGGTAGTCTCAAGGTGTTGCTCTCTTATTTTGGTACCAACTTTGTCTCTCAAGTAATCTTTAATATCAATTCACTGATGGGAACCTAACACTCTTTTATGGCACCCTGCCATCCGGCTACTAATGGGGCTGTAGAACGAGCAAATGGTATGCTAGTCTCAATCCTCTGAAAGATGGCTCAATCCAACCCTTCATGATGTAATATATACCTACCAGAAGCTTTACTAGCATAACACATAATTTACCATCAAATTATTCAGAGTCCCCTTTTTGAGCCCTTTATGGATGGGAGCCAATTCTGCCCTCAAGCGTACAGCCCAGGTTAGAAACCCATATGCCTGACACTACCAATCTTGCAATGCGAAGACTGGCGGATGTATGTTCAGGCCATAAGGTTTAGAGGCTAAGTCCATGAGGACTAAACCAAGACAAGAAGCTCTACTAAAACAATGCTCATAATTTTTTGCACAAATATTTATTAGAAGACCTTATCTGTTCTATTAAAATTGACCTGTAGGATGGGTCTACAAAATTGACACTCTATGGTTAGGCCCTTACTGAGTGTTCTATTGAAAAGGACTGGAATATCAATCGGCTCTTATCATGGCTCCATGAATTAATTGAGGGCACTGATTGCAAAGATAAGCTGGTTGTCAGGAGGCCAAAAAGGGCAAATGGGAAGGACTTCCTGACCTCAAACATACCCTGGACCAACGTTGGGTGCAGGCATTATATACACAGGTTGGTTCTGGGGATGTGAATGATTATTGGCCTTGCGTTGTAGTAAGGACGTTAAAACACACTAGCTTTATCATTAATAATGACAGTATTATTTATTAGCTCACTGAACGTGATTTTGAAACCCATTTTATTTATAATACTGTCAAATTGGATGGTCTTACATGCAATCAATAACTTGAGTTTAGTCAATTTTAAGCTACAGTACCGTGGACAATGGTAGGGTAAGCCTACTGGTTTGCATAGGCTTAGCATCATTTTCCCCAATTAAAGACTCTTCTCCCATTGTTTATGTATATTTTCATAAGACCAACTTTCCTCATTGGTCTACTTCTTATAAATCAATTCATCATTAGTTTACATTTTTTAATATGGTTTCTTGGGATAACCTGTGCGCGTACCTCTTTGGGAGATCTCTAACACGCTGGCCGTTTTATTTTAACAAATTTATCTAGAATATCTGGTGCACCGCTGGACCGCCTTGGACCCCTCCAGATTGAGGCACTCAAGCACTCCAGAACAGATCTCTGCTTGGTTATGAACACCCCTTTGGGTCCATCCAACTATCTATGTTTATTTGCTACTAACTACTACAATCCGCGTGGTACACCCTTTCCCTGGGTTACTTTGGCTCTGACACCCTCTGCGGTGCTCTGTTTACCATCTTACTAATGACTGATTCCCTGGTGGTGTGGCTGTGCGTCGCGCACCACTTCTCTGGGAATGGGAGAGTTACAGACACTCTCCTAACATTAGTCAACCAGCCTTTTTATTTTACATGAACTAGAATTATCCATATGGGGCTTTTGCTAAGTGTGAATTGGGTGCGACAGCCATTTGTCATGGCCTCTATGGGGCTTTCCACCGTTTTCTTGTTTGGCTTATGGTTGGTGCGTCTTGGCGTCATCCTTGCTACCTCCAATTGGGAAGTGCCACCCTTCTTTCTTGTACCTGGTGGATTCAGGCACTTTACGATTCAGGTGTCATAATTCCCCAACTTTCCCCAAAATTAACAGAAACTATTTAATGAAAATGATTTTATTTCCCAGCACCATGTTTGGATGGTGCAGGCGGGATCATCAATGAAGGGCTGGGTAGTGATGGCCTTGAATAACAATGAACAACCTGCCACCAAATTGAGTATGGGGTCCTTCATGGTCCAAAACGCGTCTTATAACAATAGTCCCTTATATATAAAGAGCCAATTATCATCTCTTGTGGCCATAGTTTGGACCCCATTTCAGTGCATCAAATCGCCCCAAAGAACCCATGCTTGACCACAACTATGATCCGCAGAACACAGGCTGTGGAAAAGGAGTTAATTTACAATATAAAAATGTTTATGCAATTTCTGAAGATATGGTGGGACATGTGGCCTCATTAGTAAGTGTGTCCAACTATCCCTCTCCATTAATGATGCAAAAACATACCTTGGAAGCATGCTTAATCTTGATAAAGACATTTATGTAGAGGTGTTGGCGTTTTCTTCTTTGAATAAAGACCATTTTGTATATTTTTTGTTGATTGCTACCCTTTCATCCCCTTTAGGGGAAATCAGCACAACTATTTTGGTGGATACAGGAGACTCTGAGAAATTTTTAACTAAGGCCTAGCTGACTATCTTGAGTTAAATTACTTGCCAGGTGGTATGGTTAGGCAAAGGGGCTTCCCAAGGTATTCCCACGCTAAAGGTTCTAGGTTAATGGATTATCAAATTGGCAAATATTTTTTGATGGACCGCTTCCAAGCAATAAACCCTTTTTTGTACCCCATTATTTTGGGATTAGACTGGTGGCTAAAGTCTGAAGTCAGGTCCAACTTGAAAAATAATATCTTGTCTTTAACTGAAAGAATGGTTTTACTTTATTATTTATTGTCTGAGGCTGATTCTCATTGTGATTTGTTTAGTATCCTAAGGTTAATATACTCAGTTTTGCTCCGTTGCAGAAGCACTCTTTGGAGGTATCCTTATCTTCTTGTATGAAGGGGCTGGAATCTTCATTCGATGCAGCTTCAGCCAATGTACTACCAGATCATTCAGAGTTTAATTGTTAGTTTAAGCTCACAGTAATCTGGTGCGCATATCTTACCTAATTTACTCTTTGATCATACAGGAGGAAGCAGCATTAGATGTGTGGATTATGGAGCAGTTAGCTAAAGGTGCGATAATTCAGCATGCCTCCCTGGTATGCTCCCCACTTCTCTTTGTGGAAAAAGGAAGATGGTTACTTACGCCCACGTGTAGAGTATGAGAATCTCAATAATGTCACTGTACCAGACTTGCATCCCATCCCTTTGGATTCACAGATTGCTTGCTATGTGGAGAAGGCGAAAGTCTTTCTCCAAACTGAATTGCCTAAATGCTTATAATCAGATCAGGATTAAAAAGGTCCAGGAGTGGCTAATTACACTCTGCACCCAAAAAGGAATTTAAAGTTTTGGGTTATGCCTTTTGTGTCTAAGAAACGCCCCAGCTATCTTTCAACTCTGTATAGATGTGGCCTTGGGGCCTTCTGGGTATGTGCGCAGTGGCCTGCATTTTGATATCATGGTATTTTCCCCAATCAAGAGTCCTATGCTATATACCTGCGGCAAGTGGTGGAGAGTTTAAGGGCAGCCATTATTACGCTGAAAATAAGTAGGTGTAAGTTCTTAAAGTCCCAGGTCACCTTCCTTGGCAACGTCATGTTTAATTAAGGCCACATAACTCCAGATAAAAAGAAGGAAATTTGAGGTGAGCCACCCCAACCTTTGTTAAGGAATTGAGGGGCTTTTGGGGACGTTTAGTTACTTAATATGTTCACACCAAATTTTTTCTAAAATGGTAGCGCCATTGTATAAGGTGAGTGGAGCAAAAGTGCTCCAATGGTTTAATTTCAGGATGCCTTCCAAGCGTTAAAGTGCACCCTGTTGTCCACGTCCATCCTTCAACATGTAGATCCCAAAAAGGGATTTATTGTGGCCTCTGATGCCTCCAACTTCGCCATAGAGGCGGCCCTATTGCAAGTAGGCAAAGAAGGAACATAGCATATGGTGGGATATTTTTACAGGAAGATATCTTTGTTTGAGGTAAACTACGCCGTTTATGACTAAGAGTTATTAGAAGTGGTTGAGGCGCTGACTTATTGTCTTCATCACTTGCATAGCTTATCTCAAAACTTCCACGTATGTACAGATCACCATGCCTTGTTTTACTACTGCACACCTCATGCCCTACCTAGTAAATTTTGCTGGCATGAGACTCTGGCCTAATATTTGTTTTCTTATGAGTTTACAAAAGGCTAGGAGAATAGTTTGGCAGATGCTTTGATTTAAACCCTGAATTGGATCTCAATCCAAAGAATGTAGAGGTACACAACACTACTAGATGATTCCACCTGGTAAGATTGTATCCCAACATCTCCCCTATGACCCATGTGTCAGCGCTTGGTTCTCTGGAAAATGGGGAGGAATATGGTATGCTTTAAAAAGATGTTTCCAATCACAGCCCTTTTATGCAGAATATACTATGATCTTGTGAAGAGCAAGTTAAATCAGGAGATAATAATAGAGGGTATAACGTAAAGGATGAGATGGTATGTTTTCAGGGGCGCCTATGGGCTCCTGCTGGACAGCTTTGCCTGGAAATCATCCAGGACCATCATGATGGGATCATAAATGGACAGCCTGGGAAGGTAAAGAATATAGGACTAATTTGCCACACTTACAATTGGAAGGAGTTAGACACTCAGGTTGCCAGGTATTGTAAGGAGTGCCTGGTCTGTAACCAAATAAATCCAAATTTCCAGCCTTCTGAAGGGTTGCTAGTTCTATTGAAAAGGCTGAAGGGCCTTGGACTTCCTTTTGGTGGATTTCATTGTGAAGTTACCTGCATCTGATGGCTACGATGCCATCATGGTAGTGGTGGGCCATTTTATTTAGTTCGCCCATTTTTTACTGTAGAATATGGTAACTACGGCAGAATGGTTTTTGCTCTTTGTATCTCATGTGTTCGCTAATCATGGGTTGCCCCAGGAGATAATTAGTGATTGGGGGTCCCAGTTTACTTATGTTTTCTGGAAGAGTTGTATAATACTCTTTAAATTCGCTCCTGTTTCAACTGCCTATCATTATAAATTAGATGAACAGATGAAACAAGTGAACCAGTGATTGGAACAGTTACTAAATTGTTACACTGCTATGGATCAATTATATTGTTCTTCTCACCTTCCCATGGCCTAGTTTAGCTATAACAACACTCAATATACGTCCATCAGTCGTTCCCCATTTTTTGTCAACCATGGGTTCAACCCCGCCCTCTACAAGGATCCCAGCTGTGGATCCAAGGTCAGATCAGTGGTGGACTTTTCCAAGGCTATCAAGAAAGTCCACCATGGGGTTTCCACAGATTTGCAGGCGGCTATGAAAGTTTATAAGGAGAACACCAATGGAAAGAGATGGGTAGGTCCTGCATATAAAGAAGGGGGACTTGTGATGCTTGATGCTCAAAACATCCCTATCAAGCAGCCATGCAAAAAGCTGGGACCTAAGAGGATTGGGCCTTACTGCGTTGTTAGAAAGGTGGGCTACGCCTCATACCAGTAGAATATCCCCCTATTTTCAGATCTATGCAGTCTTTAATGAAAGAAAGCTGACAATGTTTGAGGGCTCCCCACCAGAGACTCTAGAGGCATATCTCATGGATGGGGCGCCAGAGTGGGAAATGGAAGAGATTGTAGCCTCATGCAGAGTAAGAAGAAGACTTGATTATATTGTATCTTGGAAGGGATTTGAAGCAGCAGAGAACAGTTGGTTACCAGCGCATGACTGCGCCCATGCCCAAGATCTTATTGAATTTTTCCACGAGCATTTCCCTGAGGCTCCATGATCCAAGTCAAAGCAAGACATTGCCGCCATGAAGTTGGCCTCAGCCCACAAGAAGATTTTTCTTGACGCAAGCCCCTGGAGGGTGTGGGTCCCCAAAAGGATGATATGGTAATGCCATAGCTCCATGACATAATTAAGGGCAATGATTGCAAGGATTGAGTTGGACGTCAGGAGGCCAAAAGGGTAAATTTCAAGGCTTTCTTGACCTAAACCATACCCTGGTTTCAACGCTGGGTGCAGGCAAGGTATGCCCAGGTTGGTCCTTGGGATGTTCATTATTCTTGGCCTTGCATTACAGCAAGGGAATAAAATGCACAGATATATCACTAATAACGATTATTGATTTTGGTTGCTAGTGAACAGGGCTTTAAAACTCATTCAATTTTACATATTGCCAAATTGGGACGGCCTTACCTGAAATAAATATCTCAAGTTTGGTCAAACTTAAGCTACAGTACCCTGGCCAATGGTAGGGTGCGCCTACTGGTTTGCCTAGGCTTAGCACCATTTTCCCCAGTTGACAAGTTGCACCCCATTGTTTAAGTATGTTTTCATGAAACCAACATTCCTCATTGGTTGACTTCTTGATAATAAATTCTTTATTAGTTTATGTTATCTAATATGGTTTCTTTGGAGAACTTGTGCTCGTACCTCCTTGGGGAGGTCTCCAACAACGTTGGCCGTTTTATTTTAACAAAAATATCTCTTGTATCTGGTGCACTGCTGGGACGCCTTGGTCCACTCCAGATTTAGGCACTAAGCACTCCAGCATAGATCTCCGCTTGATTATGAACTCCCCTTTGGGCCCATCCAATTATCAATGTTTATTTACTACCTTATACTATATACCGATTTGTACACCCTTGCCCTAGATTACTTTGGGTCTGGCACCCTCCGCGGTGTTCTGTTTACCACCTTACTAAAGACTGGTACCCTGGAGGTGTGGCTGCGCATTTCCTCACCTCTCTGGGAGTGGGAAAGCTACAGACAATCTCATTACACCTCTGTCAAATTAAGCTCTGTTATTAATCATGTTCATGATAGATCTCACTGGTGTATGATTCTCCTTGGCAAGATCTTAAGTGGTACATTGTCAGGAATATTGGAAATAACGCTGATATGGGTGATATTAAATGCATAATGTTTTGCAACATGACAAAAACGCTCTACTGATTTAAGATATAGAGCATATAAGATTAATGAGCTCTGAAAAGAGCGTTTGAAATCCCACCCTTACCTGAATCCGCTGATATACCAGACACAGGCTCTGTTTCCCTTGGCAAAGATCTTGCCTTTCAGAGGTCACTGAAAACTGCCACCATAACCAAGAGTGACCAAGTGCACTGAGAGCCTTTAGATTCTGCTTCACCAATCAAAAGATCTCAAACCTGATTTGATCACAATTCTCTCACAAGGTCTATCCTAAGTAATCCCAAATATCACTTGGTCTTATAAAGCCCCAGATTCTGATAAAAAATGATACCTTTTTATTTGTTCAAATTTTTTTCACTAGATTTTTGCTTTTATTTATACAGAGATCCTGTCTGTTAAAAGCAAACAGATATTTCTTCATTAACATATTTCCGTTGAGAAACTGCTTTAGGGACAAACAACCCTAAGAGATCCTCGCTGAAGCTACATTTAACAGACAATGATTTAGCCTTCAAAAGTCTCAACCTTTAAAGAAAACAACAAAACTCAAAAATGCTGGGTTTTATAACTTTAGGGAATATATGAGTGAGGAATGAAGAATATTTCTGATGACAGTACATGTGAATTTTCTCCAAAGCGCCAGGACTTTTGCACAATACCACAGGTTGCACATTGTGGGTGGATCTTTTTGCAGTTTTCTATGGAGAACTTCGCTAGTATGTCAGGGCTCTGGCATCCTTGTATCATCTTTGATATTTAAAGAGGTTTGCAATAATTTGAGGGTTCTCTACCAGATTTACATCTATTTTTATGCCACATTGGGAATTCAGTTTCAATGTTCTATTTTAAGCATGGAATTCATTGCATAACATCTTGTTTTTCTTTACATAAATCTCAACTGAATTAAAATTTGCAGAGGATTCAAATAACCCTCAATTTTGAACGATCCTAAAATTGAGATGAGGGGGACCAAAGGATATCTAACGTTCACTGAGGGTATGACCTAAATCTACTAGTTTTCCAGAAAATATTCTCAAGGACCCTTCCCCTTGCTCAATTGAAAGGTATATATTGTCCAATTCAATATAATGGACATGGCAGGGCCCTTACAGTTGTGGTATAGAAGACTTACTTAGAATAAAAACATTCATTTTGGTATTCTAGTTTGAAATTTCTTTATACAAGAGCCTAATTATCTCAACATAAAACCATTTTGGCAGTGGTGGGATGAGGCAGTAATATAAGAAAGAGGGTAGTAGGCACTGTAAAGCCTAACATTACTTTACCTTTCTTCTTAACTTTCAAAAAGGTTGGACTGCCAATACACCACAGTCACAGGGTAAATTCATCCTAGAAGGGGAAAGTAAAGTTGTGATGGTACAACAAATGGAAGGGAAATGGAAGAGTAAGTTACCCTATCCTAGGAAACGGGGAAATTTGAAGGCTTGGCATATGTTGTGGACATTGTGGGATGAGAATGGCTGGGAAAAACAAGGTGGATGACTGAGCAGAGCCACAATTGCACCCTAGGTTAAACTAATTTGGGTAGATGCTCTGAAGCCTCATAAGTAAATGACATATCCATAGCGACTGGCAACTGCACAGGGATAGTATAAGGTGATTTTTTGCAGAAGTAGACTCAATAATGGGAAACGCATGCACCCTTCCATTAGATCCCTGAGGATCAGCCAGAGACAAAAGTAGTTTATCTGTTGGAACAGGGAGATGTACTTCCTTAAAAATAGAACAACTCACGGCAAACAGAGGCTTGCAAAAGGTGGAAGGGACCTCTTTTTAGAACTAGTGGTGCCCAACCCAAAAAAGGGGAGCTGACACACATCTCTATTTGCAAACGGGCCAAACAAAGGGATATTTGAAATAAAAATCCTAATATGGCACCTCAGCTAACAGCCTAGGAAGCCATATCATAAGGGGAGGAAGCTTTGGGGAAACTTTTGTTCAGCGCCTGCTTAGCTGAAGGGACCATGGCGGACAGCATTGGGGTGGGAGCATCAGCGACATAGCATAAGGAGGTATAGTTGTGAGTTTTCTTCATTTATGAGGCCAGTGGTGTCATCGCCTCAACGTATTGAGCAAGTTGAGGCTCGGTGAAAGTGATGAGAGCTGGTACACAAGTGAAAGACTTGATGCGCTGGAGGGTTTCAGGATAAGCGGGGTTAAAAAGAGAAGTCTTTGCCGCGTTGATGCAAGCACAGCTTCCACCAAAAGTGAGATCCTCAATATCATATTTTGCATCTTCCTCAAAATCATGAGGGAAATTGGGGATAGGAATACCCTCAACCAGGGGTTCCATTGCCCCATAAAGTTGCTGGCGGAGTAGGGTGTTCGCAAAGGTGGCAGTAACCTAAAGAGGATATTTTACCAATCACAAAGAAGGCACACAATGTATTAAAGGACCTTGGCGGTCATGAAGGACGACAAGAGGAGGTCCACGCTGCACTGAAGTTAAATTTTAGAGGTGACTATCCTAATATGTGAGCTCCCAGTGAGTCCAAGTTCACATTGGTGTGCACTGAATAATTCCTGTAAAACCACCTGAGGCGCTAAGTAACAAGAATTATAAAACCCAAAGTTATTAACTGATCAGAAACCCAGCAGATTAGCAAAGCTATGTTGGCTGCAATGCACGCTTTAATGGCTTAGAAATGCTTTCAAAAAATGGTAATCTTAACTAAAATCAGAACGGAAAGATTTATTATAAAAGGGAAATAATGAGAATAAAAAGGGCTGTGCCCTAATTGTGAGGAAAATGGCCTTATAAAAGGAAATGTGATCTGTGTAGTTACCACGCTGTCCTTGGGTGCTAAATCCTCTTCTCATGTTGCAGGTTCTTCACAGTTCATGTTTTAGAGAAAATATTGAAAAAAATAGAAATGGTCGTGATACTTGAGGTTGGTAATGGTGAGGGGCACGCCATGATTAGCTGCTCGCTAATTTGGCCAAAAAACTTTTTTTAATAAATTTTTAGAACAAGATGTGATTTACCTGTGGCAGCATGGTGTATAATAGGTAACAGGATATTATAATTCAGTGATATATTGGAGATACGCCAAAGGGGTTGCACATGGTCAATACGACTGAGCAACGGATGGATGATATGGAGATTGTTGGTCCCCAAGTTAAACTTAACAAATGTAATAAAGAACATGAAGCAACTGCTTTGGCAACAACTTTTTACTTACTATGGTATATAATACACAGCTCCTACTGCTAAGCTCTACTCTTCCCTTAGTTCTCAACACTTTATTCCTTACCAAATGACCCCCTTCAATCTAAAAATTTCTCAATCATATCTTTTTTGTTTCTGATATGCTTTAACCTTCTAGCTTTGTTATTCCTTATTCACTACATTTTTGGGGTTTAGCCTCATCATTGAAGCTGTCATGGTTGTAAAATGACATCATAATTGGGACTAACGTTAAGGACAAAGATGCATGTCAGAAGGCCAAGAAGGTGAAGTTGGCAGGCCTCCCTGACCTCAAGCATACCATAGATCAACGCTGGGTTAAGGCTAAGTACGCCCAGGTTGGTCCTGAGGATGCAAGAAAAGTTTGTCCCTGTATAACAGAAGGAGCGCTAAATTGAACTAGCCTTGCGATGGACAAAAATGGTTTGCTTCAGTTTTAGGGTGAACGGGGTCTTGATACCCGTTCAGTTTTTGAAATTTCCAACTTGGGTCAGCCGCTCCTACAATCAATTACACAAGTTCTGTTGATTACCAAGTATAGTTTATTACCTGATGGAAGTGTGCATCTATTGATGTGCCTCAGCTTAGAACTACTTCCTTAATTCGATTATTTCCCCAAATTTCCTGAAATTCCTCATGTCAAGACCTATCTCTCCCGTTGGTCGACTTCCCTCATAACAAACCCCTTCTCTAGTACACTGTTTTATATTTATTTTATCTTGGACGATCCTGTGCGCGGACCTCTTCAAGGAGGTCCTGTGCAACATTAACCATTTAATTTTAACTATTCTAAATTTATCCACCTCTGCACAGTTGGCCCCAAGTTCCCTCCAACTTAGGGCGCCTATCCCTTACCACTCCATGCACCGCGTTGCTCCCTTTTGGTTACTCCCTCTAATGACAACCATATTTGACCTGATTTTTCTATCTCAAGCACCCTCTGCTGGGCTCTAGTAACTTTTGTACTAACAACATGCTCTCTGTCGTTGGCCCTGTGAACCATGCACTACCACTCTGGGAACAGGAGATATATATACACTCTCCTTACATTAGTCAACTAACCTTTTGATTTCACGTGACAAACCTTTTCCATGTGGCTCTTTCATGAAGTGCAAACGGTGTGCGTCAGATGTTGGCCTTGGCTGTGCTAATTCTCACCACTGTTTCCTCTATATCCCAAAGTTTGGAGCATCTTGGTGTTATTTTTGCAACCTTTAACTGGGAAGTACCCACCCTTCTTGCTCATACCCGGTTGATATGGATGCTTTGAGATCCGGAAGTTGAGATTCACTGACTTTTCGCTGAAAATAATAAAATCAATTCAAATGAACTGGGTTTCCCTTGGCACCACTTTTTAACAGTGCAGGCATTATCCTCAAAGGTGAGCTTGGGTGTGATGGCCTTGGATAATGTCACACAACCTGTTGCCAAAGAGATTTTAGTTCTTTGAAGCCTGAAAACGCATTTTATAACGTGGGAACATTATCAAAAAAAGAGCCATTTAAAAGCTCTTACAGCTTTGATGAAGACCCCATTCCAGTATATGAAATTGTGCCTGAGGGCGCTCGCTTGTCCCCTACCATGATCCGCAGAACTCAGGAGGTGGAGAAGAGACTACTTTTATAAATATGTAGGTGTTTATGCACATGCAGAAAATATGGTGGGATATGTGACCTCAGCAGTAAGAGTGTCCAATTATCCCTCTCCATTATATGATTCAAGAACATACCCAGGGGCATGTTTATGACTGAGAATGAGTTTTCTGGTGGGGGGTTGGCGTTTCTGCTTTGAATAAAGACCATTATGAATATTTTTTGTTAACGTAACCCTTTACTTCCCCTTTAGGGAAAATCAGCACGACTATTTTGAGTGGATACTGGAGCCTCTGAGAATTTTATGGACCAACCCCTAGCTGATTACCTTGAGCAGAGTTATGTACCAGGTGGTATGGCTAGAAGAGGGGCTTTCCAAGGTATTCCCACGCTGAAAATCATGGGGTCAGTGGACTATCAAGTTGGCACATATCATTTTTCCAACCACTTCCAAGCTATCAAAAACCTTTTGTACCCCATCATTTTGGGTGTAGAGTGGTGGTGAAAGTTTGATGTCAGGACTAACTTGAAAGAGAATACCCTATCCCAAACTTTAAAGAATGGACACAAGTGGTTGTTCCTTTAGCCAAAGCCAACTTTCATGGCAAATTGCCCCACTGGCCCAATATACACACTCTCCATCTTTCCCCGTTGCTGAAACCATCGATAAAGGCTCCCCTACCTTCCTGTTTGGAGGGGTTAGAATCTTTGTTTGATGTGGCTTCAGCTTATGCACTACCTGATCATTCAGTGTTTGATTGCGAGTTTAAGCTCACAGTTGATCTGATGGACATATTTTCCCTGATTTACCCTTTGACCATACAGGAGGAAGCAGCATTTGAGTTTGTGGGTTAAGGAGCTTTTATCCAAAGGCGCTTTTTTCAGCGTACTCTGTATGCTCCCCACTTCTCTTTGTGGAGAAAGCTGATGGAACTTTATGCCCTTGCATAGATTATGAGAACCTAAACAATGGTATCATACCAGATCTCCATCCCATCCCTTTGTAGTCACAGATTGCGCGCTATGTGGAGAAGGCTAAAGTTTTCTCCAAACTGGATTGCCTAAATGCGTTCAATAAGATCCGCATTAAGAAGGACAGGAATGGTTAACCGCATTCTGGACCGGAAAATGGATTTTCCGGTTTTGGTTCATGCCCTTTGGGCTTAAGGATGCCCCTGCTATCTTTCAACGCCGTATTGATGCAGATTTGGGGGACCTGCTGGGTGTATGCGCGGCTGCCTACATGAATGATATTTTAGTGTTTTACCCAGATCATGAGTCCCATGCAGTACACATTTGGCAAGTAGTGGAGAGGTTAGAGGCAGCCAGCCTTACGCTGAGTATCATCAAGTGTGATTTTTCTTAAGTTTCAGTTCACCTTTCTGGGCAACGTCATGTTTGAACAAGGACACATGATAACTTTAAATAAGGAGAAGGCAATTCGTGAGTGGCCTACCCCAACTTCTGTCAAGTATTTAGAAGTTTTTGGGGGACTTGTACGTTCCTTAAGAAGTTCACACCAAACCTGTAGGAAGTGGCGGCGCCCTTGTATAAGGCAAGTGCTTCAGAAGTGCTTCAGTGGTTCCCTGTTTTGGTGGATGCTTTCCAAGAAGAAAAGTGCACCCTGTTGTCCACGTCTGTCCTTCACCATGTCGACCCCAATAAAGAGTTCATTGCGTCTACTGATGCCTCCAACTTCGCCATAGTGGCTGCCTTATTACAATTAGGCGAAGATGGTATAGAGCATCTGGTAGGATATTCTTCTAGGAAGATTTCTCTGCCTGAATTAAACTACGCCGTTTATGACAAAGAGTTATTAGCGGTGGAGGAGGAGTTGACTTATTGGCGTCATCACCTGCTTGTCTCTTCCCGACCTTTCACGTACATACAGATCACTGTGCCTTGTTGTACTAATGCGCACCTCATGTCTTAACCCCATGTCAGATCAGTTAGCATGAGACCCTTGCCCAATTTGCATTTTTTATGAGTTCACCAAGGGCAAAAAATAAGTTAGTAGATGCTTTAAGCCGCAAACCTTCATTAGCTCCTGATCCAAAGGAGGTAGAGGTTCATAACACCCAATTGATGATTCCTCCAGATAAGATTGTGTCTCATCTTCACTCTTCCAAGGCCAATAACCCGTGCTTTCACCTCCAAAAAATGCAGAGGAATACATTATTTTCAGAAAAATAGTCCTTTCTCAGCCGTTATTGGCCAAATATACTATGGTACTTGCTAAGACCGCTGAATCAGGAGGATCTAACCAGGGATTATCATGTAAAGGATGAGATGGTGTGGTTTCAGGGGCGCTTATGGGTTCCTGCTGGGCCACTTTGCCTGGAAATTATCTGGGACCATCATGATGGAATCACCGTTGGTCATCCTTGGAAAGCAAAGACTTTGGAGTTAAATTTATGCTCCTATAATTGGAAAGACTTATTTGCTCAGGTGGGACGGTATTGTAAATTGTGCCTTATCTGCAATCAAATGAAACCAACTTGACAACCTTTAGCAGGGTTGTTGGTACCAGTTAGAAAGGCTGAAGGGCCTTTGACTTACATATTGAAGGATTTCATTGTGGAATTACCTGTTTCTGATGGCTATGATGCCATCATGGTGGTGGTGGACCGTTTTAAAAACTTCTCCCACTTTATTCCTTGCAGAACAACAATAACCGCGGCTGAGATGGCTAGGCTTTTTGTCACTCATGTGTTTGCGCATCATGGGGTCCCCCAAGAAATTATTAGTGATTGGGACCCCAATTTACCTCCGTCTTTTGGGAAGAGTTGTGTACGACTCTTTAGATTCGCCCCTGCCACTCAACTTCCTATCATCCCCAATCAGATGGGCAGACTGAACGAGTGAACCAGTTCTCAAAACAGTTTCTGTGGTGTTACACTGCCGCAGATCATTCAGATTGGGTTCCTCACCTTCCTATGGCACAGTTTAGCTACAACAACTCTTTGCATTCTTCAATTGGTTGTTCCCCATTTTTCGCCAGCCATGGCGTTAAACCCGCTTTTAACATGGAGCCCAGTTGTATATCTAAGGTTGAAGCGGTGTTGGACTTTGCCAAGACAATTAAGAAATTACACCAGGGGGTTTCCACGAGTTTGGAGGCGGCAACGAAAGTATATAAGGAAAACGCTGATGGTAAGCAACAAGTGGGTCCAGCGTACAAAGCAGGGGATCTTGTGATGCTTAATTCCTGTAACATCCCTTTCAAGCAGCCATCCAAAAAGCTGGGAATAAAGAGGATTGGTCCTTACCGCGTTGTTAGAAAGGTGGTCCACGCCTCATACCAGTTGGATCTTCCTTTTTGTTTTGTATCTTTTTTGTCTTACATGAGAGCAAATGACTTTGTTTGAGAGCCCCCATCATAAAATTCTGAGTATCTCATTGATGAGGTGCCAGAGTGGAAGTAAAGGAAATAGTAGCTTTATGTAGAGTAAAAAAGAAGACTTGAGTACCTGGTATCCTGGAAGGGTTTGACATAGTGGAAAACAGTTGGGTACCAGCATGTGACTGTGCACATGCCTAAGACCTGATCAACGTTTTCCATAAACGTTTTCCCCAGGCCGCTAGACATTAGTCAAAGCAAACTGTCACTGCAATGAAGTTGGCCCAGCCCACAAGAACTTTTCCCTGGCGCAAGCCCCTGGAGGGGGTGGAGCCCCAAAAAAGGAGAGGATAATGTCATGGTTGTAAAATGACATCATAATTGGGACTAACGTTAAGGACAAAGATGAATGTCAGAAGGCCAAGAAGGTGAAGTTGGCAGGCCTTCCTGACCTCAAGCATACCATAGATAAACGCTGGGTTAGGTCAAGTACGCCCAGGTTGGTTTTAAGGATGAAAGAGAAGTTAAGCCCTGTATAACAGCAGGAGCTTTAAAATGAACTAGCTTTGCAATGGACAAAAACGGTTTGCTTCAGTTTTAGGTGAACTGGGTCTTGATACCCATTCAGTTTTTGAAATTTCCAGCTTGGGTCAGCCGCTCCTACAATCAATTACCCAAGTTCAGTTGATTACTTAATACAGTTTATTGCCCAATGGAAGTGTGCGCCTATTGGTGCGCCTCAGCTTAGATCTGCTTCCTTTGATTGATTGTTTCCACGAATTTCCTATAATTTTTCGTGTCAAGACCAATCTCTCCCGTTGATTGACTTCCTTCATAATAGACCCCTTCTCTAGTACACTGTTTTTATATTTATGCTTCTTGGATGATCCTATGCGTGGACCTCTTCAAGGAGGTCTCGCGCAACATTAACCATATAATTATAACTATGCTAAATCTATCTGCCCATGCATCATTGGGCCGCCAGAGTTCCCTCCAGCTTAGGGCGCCTATCCTTACCACTCTTTGCACCGCATTGCTCCTTTTGGGGTACTCTCTTTAATGATAACCATATTTAACCTGAGTTATTCTAGCTCAAGAAAACTCTGCTGGGCTCTAGTAACTTTTGCACTAATGTCTAGTTCCCTGGATTTGGTCCTGTGCACCATGCAATACCACTCTGGGAACAGAAGAGGTAAAGAAACTCTCCTTACAGAAGCTCTTTCTGATTTTCTCTTATTTGACAAGGTCAACTCGCTTAATGTCAACTCATTTTGAATTAATTGATAATAATTATTTAGACCTAATCTTGATGGGTAAATAATGATGCGCCAATAGTTATTTAGACTTATTGTCCAGTCATATAGATTTCCTGACATTATCACCCTTGACTGGATGATAAGCTGCAGCACCGTGCTTGATTATTACCCAATGTATCCAGCTACACAACAACAACCAAGACCTGAGGCCCCAACGTTTTTCTTCATTTATGGTTCAGCGCGGTTCTGGGCGGCCTAAGCCACATTCAACTCTCGCAGTTTCTCATTCCCCTAAGTTATAAAGGAGGGGTCAAATTTGGACGCCATGACCCTCCTGGCCCAGGAGGAGCTACTCCCAATTTCATTGGACATATGGCTTTCTTGAGCGCCCCCTTCAGTGACATAGTGTCCCAGTTATGCTGGAGAGGGGAGCGGAGCAATGACCTTCGTTTAATGAAGCAGACCAGCTCCTAGAAGACGGTTTTAGCTGTTTAGTGCTCCACCTCTTGCCGAGCCTCATCCTGAAGTATTGTCAGTCCATTAGATGTTGTGCTTCATGCAGTGGGTGGTAGCCAGATGGTTGGGGGCCTTCCCCGCGCTCCAATTTATTTTGGTCCCTAGGGTGAATTTCCAAAACAACTGGCTGAATTGCATGCAATCTGGGGTCACGCAGCATTCACAGCTCTATATGTGAACAACCCAGCCCAATACCTCCCCATAATGGCGCTCATTAGAAACATGGTCTTCTTCAATCCCACAGGCGTGTTATGATTGGTGATGGAGTGGCATCAGGCGGCCCTTTAGTGGGCCTGTCAAGCAGCTTATACATCTGCCGCTCATTTCTCAAATGCTTATCTCAGCATGGAGGACTTTCTAGGGGATTACTTTACACTGGGTGCAGCCTTTTCTCTATGATCTAGAGCTTAACTTTCTATTAGCCGACCCCTTTGACTCCAGTCCCCTTTCATTGCGTACTCCTTAATTTCCCAAGACCATCAGCAAATGTAGTTGCAGGCTTTTCTCTTAATGGGACAAGAGCGGGTTCACTTCAATCTGCTGGCCAAGCTATCACCACCTCGCCTCTTACCCTGGGTACCCAGTACCTCATCCTCTCCTAGTTCTGCTAACGCGTCCTCCCATCCATTTTCTGATATGACGTCCACAGAGTGGATACCAAATCCCTTATCCCCAACACACAGCCTCCACCCCCACCATCAACCCAAGAAGGGTCCAGTGAATCTGCACCGCCCATGAAGCGAAGTAAAAGAAGAAACGTGGATCCCACTGAGCAAAGCACAATATGCACTGAAAAAAACTAAGAAAGCGGGGGGATCCAAAGATGGCCTAATGAAAGTACACTTGCAATTATTACTAAATAAACTCAGGCTCTTATACTTCTACATTATTTATATGTTGATCTAATGTTTGTTTGTTTTTATTTTGTTTTGTTTTGTTTTGTTTTTAGAAAAATCTCTATTGTTGTTTATATGCCCTAAGAAACTTAGCATGCACTTGGTTGATGATCCGACCACTTGTTGGGTCCTTGATAGTATAGGCATCCACCCCAGTTTTTTCTATTATCTCAAAAGGGCCAATTCAAATACTAGCTAATTTATGTTTCCGCTCAAACCCATGCTATATGGAATATGACCAGCTCTCCTTCTTTGAACTTCACAAGCTTGCTATGTGGTACTTGGTCAGAAGCCTGGTTCTAGATTTTTTTAGCCAAACTAAAGGAGTATGCTTCCTTTGCAGCTTGATCAAAGTATTCATCAGAATTGTTAGATAGCGTTGTGGGTCCATCCCACCCATATCTTCTACACAGGCATAAAGGAGTGTGCGGGCAGGGAAACATTCCATCCATAAGGCAATTGGAAGAGGCTCTTCCCCATCACCAAGTGGTAGCTAATGTTGTAGGCAAAAATGGCGGTTGAAAGGAGTGTAATCCAATCAGAGGGTCTAGCTGTTACCAACTTCCAAAGGATGTTCACCAGGGTTTCAACAACCTGTTTGACCATTCTGTTGGATTTGGAATGATATGGGGTTGTTAGAACCCCGTTGATGGCCATCATTTTGTTTAGCTTTGTAAGAATGTGGGAGGTGAAATTAGTTACGTTGTCAGTAAGGATAAACTGAGGGCAGCCATGACGCTAAATTGTACATTCCATTACGAATTTAGCCACAATAACCGCCCCCAGATCCCATATTGCCCTTGCCTCACCCACCTGGTACAGTGGTCAATTGCAACCAGTATATAATTAGACCAGTTTGCTCCTATCAGCAAATGCTAACAATGTGAATGGATACCATGTGCCAGGCAAAATGATGCTTCACCAGCTGATAAGAAATCTTCTGGTTGAATGGCTTTTCCACTTTACACTGGTGGCAGCAGGAAATTGTCTCCAGAGCATCAAAGTGCATGCTTTCCCAATAGTATCAAGGTTGTAAGAACTCCAACGTTTTTCACAAACCTCCATGGCCAACAGCATAGTGTGCGCTCAAAATAATATCTGATCAAGCGAGGAGTTTAAGGAAAATAAGTGTATTATTACAATCCGCTTGTATAACTCCTCGTTTTTCTAGACCATATCAGCCATCATCCCATATAGTTACCAGGTAGCTTGTGACGGTTTTCTGCATATCAACTACTGCTCATTTTCTCATACCTCAAATCGCCCAAGTCCGCCATTACCTCAATTGTTGTTAGACAAGATAAGCAGTCAGCATTTTGGTGCTTTGAGCCAGGGAGATATAGTATTTCAAGTCTATAAGCCTGCAACTTGAGGCCCATCTAGCAAGGCGCCCTTCAGGACCACAAAGATTCTGTAACCAACACAATGATGCATGATAAATCATGATCTTGAATTTTTCTCCATGAATGTATTCTTGGAACTGATTATATGCATAAATCACAGTTAAGCACTCCTGCTTGGTCAGGGTATAAATTCGTTTGTGGTTTTTTAAGCTCCAACTATAATACACATCGGAGTGCTCCACGCCATCATCCTTCTGGGGTAATACCGCCCCTATGGCGGAAAGAGACGCGTCTATTTGCACAATATATCCTTCTAAAAATTAGGATATTGCAAAACTGGCGCTCTAGTAAATGCAATTTGTAAAACATTAAAAGCGTTTTTACAACACTCAATCCAGTCAAAGGTGGCACTCTTACTTATCAACTAAAAGAGTGGAGCCCCAATATAGCTGAAGTTATAGATAAACCTTCGATAGTACCCACTATCCCTAAATACACCTGGATATCCCGCTTGTTTCCTGGCTGGGTCATCTTACATATAGCTTCTACATTTGTCAGCTGAGTTCTAAGCCCTTTGGAGTCTACCACAAACCTGAGGTATTCCAACTGCTCCTTAAAAAGTGGAACTTTTGAGCGTTTGATTATTTAATTTTAACTTGTTCAAGTCGGCGGAACACTTGCTCTAAATGTTCTAAATGCTCTGTGAACGTCTGCAAAAACACATTAATATTGTCAAGGTAGACTAGAACACAGGACAGCTTCAGGGCACCCAATATGGTGTCCATCGCCCACTGGAACATAGCTGGGGCGTTGCAAAACCCATGATTCATATGCGTGGGTTAAAACAACCCCTTTGAGATAATTATGGAGTACCTATACCATTCCACCATTTATAACTCAATTTGCCAGTACCTCAATATCAAGTTTATAGCCTAAAAATAATTGGCACCACCCAGGTGATCCAGAGCTTCATGAATTCGTGGGAGCAGATATAAATCTTTTATGTTATGGTCTAAGCTTTTAGTAGAAAATTACTACTTGGTTAATGCCATCATTAATCTTATAATTAGCAACAGTGATGCCCAGGAGCTCTTTGCTGGCTCTAACATTCCATGTTCAATCAATTTATCTAATTTCTCAGATACATCCTCTTCCACAGTTTTTGAGCGATGGAAGGCCATGATCAAATGAAAGGGTGGTCTATCGTGTCTAACCAATGCACCACCTCATGTGCACATCCCAAATCGGTCATCAGATGCAAGAATGTCCAAGAATTTTTCAAACAGGGTCTTCACCTTATCTATCTGTTCTTCTAGCAGCCCATTCAGGGCCTCACGCAGAACCATAGTCATTATATTGGGTGAGGTTTTACAGATATACTGAGCTCCTCTATAGGATTAAAGTCATGTATATGGTGAGCCTCATCAATCGGAGCTAGATGCAGAAAATCCACCACATGGTGTCTTTGAACCACCATAGACTCCTTCTGAAGGTTTGCTAGCAATACCCTCACTTCTCCATGCCCCAGTAACAGTAGTCCAGGAGCCACATGGGGATTTGAGCCGCGATTGTCGTAGGGCCCCATAATTTCACCATACAAACCTTTGGGGATGTCTATTTCAGGCTCCGTTCTATTATAACCTGATTGCTAGAAGGTATACTTAAGGTGGTCGCAGCCCTTAGCAGAATACCATCATACTAAAAATCTGGTTAGGAAGAGCTCTGGTCCTCCGCTTTATCTTCCAATAGTGAACAAGAATTACGCCATCACTATACACAAGATTAATTTGACTAGAGTTGATGGGGTCTTTTGGGACTTCGCTGGAGGAAAATAGATGGGGATCTGTTGCCCCAAAATCTCAAGGTTTCCTCCGCTATATTGACCACCACCCTCAAAATTTCCGCATGAATGTGGCCCTAATCAGCATGTCATATATATTATTAGGCAAAACCACATCCAGAGCGGATGTGCCAACTGACTAAAACCTCAAAGGCAACGCACTGTATGCGCCCTCTGACAGAGTGCTTTGTGCCCAGCAGCCCCACATACTACTTAATGTTTCACATCAGGCTTCAGCGATGGCTTATCCACTAGCTGGGTGGATAATATAATGACAGGGGCGCCAGTATCTATAATTGCTTGAATCTTGGTATTTTCTATGAAGATATCACAGTAGGTACACTCTAACAAAGAAGAACTGTTGGAGTTTAACACATGCACATCCATGGGCTTCTTGTCTTTGTGTAAAGTGATAGTACCGGCGTCAACATGAGGATACTCTTGAACAATTTACTCTAATAACATTAAAAAAATTCACACCCTCTAAAAGCCACATCAACAAAGGAGCTGACTTCACTCGCAACCTTAAAAAAGGATTTGCCAGAATTACAGGTTTGTGCATCTTGGTAGAAATCTGAATCTGTGTTCTTCTTATCTCCCTTCAGGGGGAAGTCAGAGACATCACTGAAGGTTTTTTTGGTACAATAAATCTTCAGGGTGGGTCTCAGGCCCAACAAAAAAAGACTCTGTAGAATTAAGAGGGATTAATAGCCTTTGAATAACCAGAGCTAGAGCGTCCCATCTCTACTCCGCTCAAAATTTCCCTGTTCGATCAGGGCTGGTGGTACTGCATATGCATGCGGGTTGCCAGGGCAGTTAGCTGCATAATGATCTCTATGGCCACAAGAGAAGAAGTTTTTAATATATGGCTCAAAATCTGCAGTAACTCCTGAAAACCTGGGTTGGAAATTAACTGAGGGATTGTAATTTGATTGTGGAAGAGCTGAGTGACCATAGTAAGGTTAGAAAGGAACTTCCAAAGGTTTGGGTGTCACAGCTAGTGACATATTTCCTGGATTTAACCGCCCTTCTAAAGCCAATTCCAACAAGCCCTTGGGGCAGAGACAATACCCCTAAGGGTCACCAATGTCCTATCTAAGGTCATTGACAAAAAGTAGGTTTTGGCTTTGCCAGCCAGGGCTGAGGAAAACAGCTTATATGAGGCAAAAGCCCGGGCAGGAGTCGAACTTAAGACCTAGAAAATTACAAGATATGAGGTTATAAAGTCTGTCCAAATTCAAAAAAAATTGATTTTGTTGAAAAACGACGAATTTTTAGCTCATATCAGATTCCAATAACCACTGGAATCTTCGTGAAGCAACCCCCTATAAATTAAGTCCCAAGATGAGAAAGGCTTTGCTTTTCTTTGATACTCTGATCACCTTAATAAAGTCTAGGAATCTTGGGCAAATTTCCTGTATATTATCTGTTTTCTTGAACAAAAAAATATACTTCTCCGACGATCTGTGATGGCTGGAGTTCGTTTTCCACTATGGTTTGCACCACCTGCTGTATGTGAGCCCTCCACCCACTCCACCACCTATTCCAACAGCTCCGCCTCCTCATATTTCTCTGGACTTAGCCTTGGATTTTATGCCACTCTTCCCAGCTCCCAGGGCCTCTTGTCCCTGATGGTTGTGGCCAGTTTGGTGTTCATTTTACTCCAATAATTTATATGGAAACACAATAATGACCGTTTAGGACGTCTCTTCGTTTTGTTGGGTCACTTGCCTTGTTGTATCACCTTTGGCCTGTGTCTTTCCCTCAAGCGACCTCCTGCGCTCCAGTTTCCCTGACATTATCTGAAAAAAAACCCGGAATTTTTTTGATTTCTTCTACTGTTGGGTGGCTAAAGTTAGCCCAATCCTCTCAGAGTTGTCACCCGTTTAAGCGGTCCACTGGGCTACACTTTTGTATCCCTTCTGGCCTTGGTTGTTACCTTCCTCAAAGGGTGTGCTTAGGGTGTTGCGCGGCTCCCCTCATTCAAGACGCTCATAAAATGTGCAGTACCTGCCACTACTGGTCTCACTTTCCACTCTTCACGCGATTCCAAATTTAAATATGAGATTCTCAAGACATTGTCCAGCCTTAAGGCCCGCCAGAAGTCTTAAGGCAAGGACTTAGCTGACGTTCTTCTCCTCCAGCTGCTGCTCCGTGAGATTTCAGAGGGAGCTCACCAATGGTTACTCTCCACGAGTGAGAATAATAGATCCCTCCTGGAATCTCTCCCAGCGTTGGAAAGCTTTGTCAAGCCCTGAGATTATCACCCTGCTACCTTTGAGTACTATAACTCCTTTGTACACTTGTCCCAAGGAGACCTCACTACAGCTCAATACTTTCACCTGTTTCAAGAGCGAGCATCAAGGTTGGAATCTCTTGAAAAGTTGAAAATGACCCTTCTCCGCAAGTCCCTAGATAATACTGGTGCTTACCTTGGCATATGGAATAACCCACCCCCCTCCTTATCTGGGACATGCTCCATCCTTGCATCCCTGTTGTCTATCAGCCTCTGTACTGCCAAGCATAAATGTACCGCTGAACTCCAGATCTTGGAACTTGATGACTCCATCACTGTGGGGCACCAGCATGGTTCCAATCCAGTGGTGACATATCCAGCTGAGACACTGGCCTTTATGGACACTTTTAACCTGATTCTAGAAGGCCCTACTTCCGTACTCTCCCAGTACCACTTGTAACCAGAAGTGAGCTCGCTGAAAGGTTAGACTGAAACCTCCTTCATAGGTGGGGGTCCCCTCACTACTGGCCCTGCACTGCCGCGCTCCACGGAGTAACCCTCACTTTTGTCCTCAAAAGTAGAGGGGGTTAGTATGTCTAACACATCTGATTCAGAGCATTCACTCCCTCCAGGGTATAGACCTGCCGTTGCCATTTTGGAACTTGTGCCTTCTGTCCAACCTGTAATCCCAGTTAGCCCAGTTGAACAGCTCTTTTGTCATGTACACATGACATAATAGTGGGGATCAACCCCAAAGACAAGGCTGGGCGCTTGGAGGCCCAAAAGGTGAAGCTACAGGGCCTCCCAAACCTGAAGCACACCCTAGACCAGCGCTGGGTAAGGGCAAAATATGCCCAGGTTGATCCTAGTGAGGTGCCGAGTGCCCAGCCCCTGACGTCAGGCCAAGCGTTAAAACAAACTATCTACCAAATAAAGGTGGATGGTTTGGTTTGGTTAGTTGAGGAACCAGGGTTTTAAGACCCATTCCACCTACAAAATAATGCACTCGGGTCAAATCCAACTTCAGTCAATCACTTGAGTGAAGTCAGTTTTGGCCTAATCCACTAACTCGGATGGCAGTATTGCCCTATTGGTGAGTCGCTGCTTGGGCCCACTGCGGCATAGCCCCAAATTTCCCTGTCCAAGCTTAAATACATTTTCCCTGACCAACATTTCTTGTTGGTCAACTTCCCCAATAAATTTTTCCCCATTTTATGCTATTTTAAATTTGATATGATATTCTGAACGCTCCTGTGCACGAACCTCTTTGAGGAGGTCTCACATTCCGTTACCCTTGCCATTGCAAGGACTTTGCAGCTCTCCCATCATGCACCATTTTTACGCCAAGGTTCCATCCAACTTGGGTCACTTATCCCCCATCGATAAGTGCACCATGTCATTTTTACTGGTGCTTTTCTTATAGAATTCACAATATTATGCCTAAGCGGTTATTCCTCCAGCACCCTCTGCTGGGCTCTAATCACTCTGGCGCTAACGGCTAGTTCCCTGGCGTTGGCCTGGTGCACCGCGCACTGCCAAACTGGGAACAGGAGAGTTATAGACACTCTCCTAACATCTTTCCTATCACTCCAGAGTCACCTCTTGTGGCGGACTCCATCCAGAAACGAGTAGAGATCTATGAGAGGATGATTAATGAAGATAGCTGTGGATGACCCCACCAAAAGCTTTGCTGTCCTGAATGGTGTAGTCTCATGTAATAAAGACCTTCCTCCCGCCGAACATAGAGCATTAAGCTATCCCAAACCATTTAAGTCCCGTGGACAACTTCATGGCAATGTGAAGTCACAAGGAAAAAAGTTTTTAGGGGATACTCCACATTATATGCCGCCCTCTGGGCTTGAAGCCATCCTGTAATCCTTTGTCTCTGAGAGTCAAAAAACCCTCCTCTATTTACTTCTATTCATGGCTACTTTTTCTTCTGCAGGGAAGAGTTTTCAAGCACTCGCATTGGTGGACACTGGTGCAACTGAAAACTTCATCCGCCAAGAGCTGGCAGAGGCCCTGGAGCTACCCCTGGGAGTTGGTCAGCTTGTGAAGGGTGGTGCATCTCAAACCATTCCAAGTTACCGTGTGTTAACACCTGTCTCTTTCATTGCAGGTTATGGTTACTTTGTTGAGAGCTTCTCCCTATAAAGAACCTCCTATAGCCTGTTCTTTTAGGGGTAGGCTGGTGGCGCCGATTTGACATCGCTACTAACCTCCTAGACTCTACCATGCATTCACAATTTCCTGGTGGAGTCACGGTTACCATCCCTTGCTTAGTTGAGAGCGCCACGGTGCTCCCCAGAAGGTGAGGCCCCTCTCCTAAGGTGGGCCTAGCCTCTATTCAACCTGTGGACGCTCTGACCCCAACAATTACTCTTCCAGAATGCATCCATGGATATGCTGCTCTGTTTGATCCCACAAAGGCCCGCCCACTCCCTGAGCACACCAAGTTTAAATTTGAGTTTAAGTTGACTGTGGATCTCATCATGATATCCTCTCCAATTTACCCCTTGTCCCTGAGGGAGGAAGCTGCCTTGGACGCTTGGGTAGACGACATGCTCTCTAAGGGTCAAATCTTTAAGAAATCCTCACCTGTGTGCTTCCCCTCCTGTTTGTAGAAAAGTCTGATGGCTCACTTCGTCCCTGCGTTGATTATGGAAATATGAACTACGTAACAGTGCCTGACCCCCATCCGCTCCATCTGGAGCAACAGATTTTCCGCTACGTGGAGAATGCTAGGGTGTTCAGAAAGCTTGACTGTCTTAACACTTTTAACCAGATCCGCATTAAAGAAGGCCAAAGGTGGTTGACTGCTTTTCACACTTGGAAAAATATCTACCAGCTCAGGGTTATACCGTTTGGTTTAAAGAACGCTCAAGCCTGCTTTCAGAGGCTCATTGATGCTGTCTTGGGAGACCTTATGGGTACTTGCGCGATTGCATACATGGACGACATACTGGTCTTTTCCACATATGCAGAATCTCATGCCCGCAACCTTGTGTCTATCATGGAGAGACTTTCACAGGCAAACCTTACAATTAAGGCTAGCAAGTGTAAGTTCTTCCAACCCAAGGTCGAGTTCTTAGGAAACATTATCTTCTCCCATGGTCACATGATTGCCCCAGATAAGGAAGCAGCTATCTGCGCTTGGGTTACCCCTCATCTCTCACAGAGTTAAGCAGCTTCCTTGGGACATATAACTTCCTCAAGAAATTCACTCCCCAGCTCTCAGAAGTTGCCTCCCCTCTTTACTCCGCTTCAGGGAAGAAAATTTTTAGTTGGGACAATGAATGCAACGCTGCATTCCACGCCGTCAAGTCTATACTATTGTCCAGCCTAGTGTTGGTACATGCATACCCCAGCCGCTCCTTTATTGTCGCCACTGATGCTTCCAACTTTGCGGTGGGAGCTGCTCTGGTATAAGAGGGGGAGGGTGGGGTGGAACGGCCTGTTGCTTACTATCTAAGAAAATGACCCTGGCGCAGCTCAACTATGTGATATATGATAAGAAAATCCTTGCATTTGGTGAGGCAGTACAACGCTGGCGTCACCATTTGCATGGGTCTAAGTGGCCATTTACTGTCCAAAATGACCACAAGGCATTGATGTACTACCGCGCCTCCCAGAAGCTATCCCCTCTCCAATCCAGTGGTTAGAAATCCTGTCAGTGTTTGACTTCAAATATGACTTCATTAAGGGCAACCAGAACATGTTAACTGATGCTTTATCCTAAAACCCTGCCCTAGCACCTGACCCAGCACTAGTTGACGCCCACTGTACCCAGGTGTTGATTAAGCCGGAACAGGTGAAGGAGAGCCCACTTTCCAACCCCCCCGCTCTGCTTATGATGGAACCTTTGGAAGGTGACGCTGACACCCCTTCCCATGTTAGGTTATCCCAACCTTTGTCAGCTGACTGTGATAAGATTAAGCAGGCCTGCCATAGAAATGGCGAAGCATTGGACAAAGTCTATCAGTTGATGGATGGTGTCATCCTCCATCAGGGCAAGTTGTCAAGACTGGGCTCCCAAGGCCCATTCCGCCACTGGCCCTACACCACTCACCCCCATATGTGGCTGTACCAACTCCAATTGGTCCTGTCCAAATGGACGGCCTTGCCGGGCATGCTGTGCTGAGGTGCGGTGCACCAGCCTCTGTCTCCTAAGACCCTGGGCAGAGGTCCCTCCAAAAACCTCTATCTGCTCACAGGGTCAATGGGCCGAGGTGTGGCTAACCAGCCTCTGTCACATCAGGCCACTCTGGCTCCCTGCCAGCCAGGGCAAGACCTCCCCAAAAAGGAACCCCGGAGCATCCACCCCCTTTCCCTGAAGCGCCGCCATCTGCTAGCCAACAACTCGCGTTAAATAAATTAAATTTAAATAAAACGGATTAGCAAAAAGTAGACTTTATTGGAAGAGGTGAACTCAAAGTTGGAATATAATTCCAAAGTGAGGGCCCATTGGGACTTAAACTCGCTTTAAAATAATTCCAAAAAAGGCTAAAAGAATTGTGGGTAATGAGGGGCGCAAAAGCCTCCAGAATTGATGGCAACCAGGCAACTCGGTGGAGAAATGGAGGGGAACCTCAGAATGAACAACCAATCAAATGAACTTATCTATTTCAATTTATTCCATTATTGACCCAAATAGGAAAATCCTACTTGGAATAATGGAATTGCAACTATTGACACACACGAATCTCTTAATTCTCAACCTTATGGGATTCATGTGTGATCATGATCGTTACACCAAGCATGTTGGACCCTTCAAGATCCTCAAGAAAGTTGGCCCATCAGCTTACCAGGTTGACTTACCCCCCTCAATCAAAGTGTTCAGCACCTTACATGAATGCCTCCTGGCCCCCTTCAATGGTTCCATGCCATCTCACCCAGATCCCATGATAGTGGATGGTGATCCCAAAATGAGATTGATGTCATTCTTGCTTCTCGCCTATCCCGGCGCCACCTGCAATATTTGGTGTCCTGGAAAGGATATGATGAGACAGAGATCATCTGGGTAACTTATTGGGACATGACCAATTCTCAGAACCTAATTCATGACTTCCACTCTAGATTCCCAGATGCCGCAGGATCTGCAACCCAAGCCTCTTTAGCTGCTATGAAGTTACCCACTCCCCACAAAACTTTTCCTTGGCCAATGTCCCCTCAAGTGGTGTAGAACCCCATCCAAGAGCGGAGGATGATGTCACAGCTAGTGACATATTTCCTGGAATTAACTGTCCTTCTAAAGCCAATTCCAACAAGCCCTTGGGGCAGAGACCAGAACCCCTAAGGGTCACCAATGTCCTATCTAAGGTCATTGACAAAAAGTAGGTTTTGGCTTTGCCAGCCAGGGCTGAGGAAAACAGCTTATATGAGGCAAAAGCTTAGGCAGGAGTCGAACTTAAGACCCAGAGATCACAAGATATGAGTGTGGGATCCACCGATGGATGCCACAAATTTTTTGTTTAAAGTCAAGAATTTACTTTTTAATAAAAGCAATAGATACCGCTTTGTTAAAGTTTTTTAAGTTTTTTATTGTTTAAGCGGGGCAAAACCAAAATAAGGTTCTTTACTCAATACTAGTATTTCCTATTTAAACTAGTTTGAATTTTGAGACCATGGGTTTTTGAGGCTAAAGTATATAAAGCTGAGTCATCCAAATGAGGGAATATAGGTTTTCAGCCTATCAGATTGAAAATAAAATTTTTGAGGCAAAACTGACCCATGTGGTAACGATTTGATGAATGGTATCCAATCACCAGTGAGTAAAATCTTCTCACCTCAGCGGTGGTCAGACTCATGTGGTAATGATTGGTTAATTTGCACCCTATCATCATCGAGTAATATCTTCTCACCTTGGTGGTGGTCAGACTCATGTGGTATCGATTGGTTAATTTGCACCCTATCATCTTCAAGTAAAATCTTCTCACCTTGGCGGTGGTCAGACTCATGTGGTAACAAACGCCTCAAATTCAGCCTAGAAGTCAGAGAAATCCTATTATCAGTTCTTACCTTATTATGCTGATTTTGGTTATAATCCATATTTTTCTGATAGTTAGGACTCCACCGAGAATCCGCCAGGGTCTTTTCGCCATTGGTACTCCTATCGTTGATAACCACAACATTATTCAAAGATTGGGCAGGAGATGGGCCAATCATGTTAGCAGATTTGGGAGCACTCGTACCTCTAACATTCTTTCTCCTAAGTTAAGAAGGTGAATGTCTGACAATAAGTTTATGAAATCTGGCCAAATTTGAAAAATTTTGTTTTTGTTGAAAAATAACGAATTTGTAACTCATATCATATTCCAATAACCACTGGAATCTTCATGAAGCAACCCCCTATAAATTAAGTCCTAAGATGAGAAAGGCTTTTCTCAGATACTCTGATTACCTTAATAAAGTCTATGAATTTTGGGCAAATATACTGTATATTTTCTGTTTTCTTGAACAAAAAATTATACTTCTCTGACGATCTGTGATGGCTGGAGTTTGTTTTCCACTCTGGTGTGCACCTACTGCTGTATGTGAGCCCTCCACCCACTCCACCACCTATTCCATCAGCTCCGCCTCCTAATAGTTCTCTGGACTTAGCCTTGGATTTTATGCCACTCTTCCCAGCTCCCAGGGCCTCTTGTCCCTGATGGTTGTGGCCAGTTTGGTGTGCGTTTTGCTCCAAAAATTTATATGAAAACACAATAGTGACCGTTTGGGATGTCTCTTCGTTTTGTTGGGTCACTTGCCTTGTTGTATCACCTTTGGCCTGTGTCTTTCCCTCCAGCGACCTCCTGCACTCCAGTTTCCGTGACATTGAGTGCCCGCATATTAGCCCAGATTATAGTCAAATTGTTGTCTTTTTCCCAAAAAAATTCAGTAATGGTTGCAGGAGCTTTTTGTTCCGTGTTGGGAGCACTAAAAATGATGAATAGACGGCACAGAAATTGAGCAATTTGAGCAGGGGTATGTCGTCCTTTAAAATCAGAGCCATGACGTTGTAAAGCTCGTGGTATGGCTTAACCGCAGAGGCCATTGAAATGCACACATTGGGTTTGGATAAAGTCCCCACCCCAATTATCACGTGGGCTTCTACCATAATTTGGTCAGTAAACACAGTGAGGGTCTTATTACGCTGGAACCTAATGGTCAAGAACTAAGCCTTCCGCTGTGAAATCTTCGCAGTACCTCCAAACAACTGCAGCACATTATCCTTCACTTCTTAGTATGTAACAGAACTACTTGGAAGACAACAGATGACTTGGTTGGCACTCCCAACATTCAATGCGGAGATAATTTATTTACGCTAATCTTATACCTTCTGCTGCAAACTCAAATTGTTTAAAAAGCTGTAGAAAAACAGATTGCAATCAAATGGTGGCAGCTTATCAATGCAAATCTCCTCTCTAGCGTCACTATTCAGGTTATGCTCTTCACAGTGTAGCCGCTTTTAATGCCATCCAAGAGATCAACAAGTTGGCTGTCTTGGCCACCAACCAGTTGCAGTTGGTGGAAGGCTTTGTCAAGCTGGTCCGTTATATCCTTATTTTCCTGAAAAAGAATCTTTTGCATCTGAAGTAGTGTATCCATAAAGAGCTTTAGTTCCACATATTAGGACAACCCAATAAACTGGGGTAGTGTCCCCTCAAGTTGAGCCTGTTGTGCCATTGCTTAGCAAATGAATATTTTTAACATGTTGATCAATGGGCCCCCTGTAGTGAGCACCACTGTTATAATTTGACTACATATTAAAGATATGCCAAAAGGGTTGTACATGGTCAATCCCAATGAGTAACGGACGGATGATATGGAGATTGTTGGTCCCCAAGATAAACTTTAAAAATGTAATAAAAACAAAAAGCAATTACTTCAGCGGCAACACTATATTTACTATAATATATAATATGCAGCTCCTACTGCTAACTCTACTCTTCCCTTAGTACTCAATCACTTTTCCTAATCAACTGACCCCCTTCCTTCTCTTCACCTCTCACTCATACCTTCGTTATTTCTGGTCATTTTCGTCCTGCAAGCTTAGTTACTCCTTATTCACTACTTTTTTGGAGCTTCATCTCATCATTGAAGCTCAAGCGGAATTCCTTTATTTGCTGAGGTTGACTTGCTCAGTGTCAACTCATTCGGATTAATTAATAATAATTATTTAGACATAGTCTTAATGAATAACTAATATTACACTCATAGTTAATTAGGCTTATTGTCCAGTCATATAGATTTCCTGACACAGTAAATTTAAAAAGGTGGCATTAGCAAAATAAAATGGGAGAGTCAGAATTTGCAGGATTAGAAAGGTAACATATGTAAAAAAGTACACAATTGTACTATATAAACTTAAAAAAGGGAGAGAATTTTGAAATTGGGATTTTAAAATGTGGAAATTTTGGAAAAAAGGGTAACGGTGTAGGAGACTTATTCAATGTTAAATCTTCCAATTTGGCAGTGTAGTTGGGGAACTTCTCTACACAGGCTCCTAATACTCTCAACATACACCCAGTCAGGCAGTGTGGATATGGGGGAAGTATTTATAAGAAAGAGGGCAGAAAGTACAAGAAATCTTAATAACTAGAATAGCTCAAGGCTGATACTACTCACGTCTGTTAATCCCTCAGGAACAGAGAATACCAGTTTAGAAACTTGGAAAACCCTTAACAAGTCAGAGAAGACTATTTGAATCTTAAAATGTGAAGTGTTGTGTTACAGATTATTGCCTTGAATCAATAGTGCGACCCTAAGAGTTTTGAATATAAAGTATTTGGCGAAATTGATGTCTCATGGATTGCAATACACTAAACAATTGATCCAGACAAATATTCTCAACTTTAATTTTAATCAAAATTATTTTGCTACTGTTTCAAGATATTCAATGGTAAATCTTTTATGGTTTCATATGCTTTGTACTAAAACCCCTTCAAAACATCCTTATCTTCCTAAACCAACCAATGGAGAGAATCGGAGATAGGCCAGGTCAGGCCAGTTTTAAGACACCTAGAATTTCTTCCTCAGATATAAAGACAACAGCCTCTAGTGTCTTTTTTCACTTCATTCTTCAATTTAAGCCCTTTTATTGAAACTTGTGGTCTCCCAATTGTTCTCTGTAAAATCTGGATTTTTCTAATTACATAATTTTTTAACTCTAGCAAGAGCACCGCCATCAACATATTGGCTCCAATTATTGTTAAGTTGAAATAATGATCCATTGATATATAAGCTCGCCACATACTAGCAGAAGTTGTAAGGAGCTATTTACCAAATTATTTCCTAATTCCTCCATATACAAAGGTCATTCTCATATCTCAAATTTCCCCCGCTGACCTACCACTGACTTGGTGCGTTTTGGCAAAAAGTAGCCTTCCAACCACATCTTACATATTTCATCTTTAACTGCCAGATTCTCCTCAATAATCCATTACTAACTTGGCTTGATCTGGGCAACAAGAGGCTCTCAACCTACCAATTTTGGTATGTCATTAATTGGTGAAGAAAACTGGTCCACTCAAACTAAAAGAGGACCACAGTTGCTGGATCATCCAGAGCATCCATTTTTGGGGCAATCTCCCTTAGTTATATCAATAAAGCAACCTGTCGCCCTAAAATCTTTTGCCACCTCCATGCAGACGTTTAATCCACTACTACAAGCTTGGAAAGATACATAGCTCTCCCATACATGAGTCACCCAATTCAATTCACATCTCATTATCTTAATTGTGATGCAGTAACTCCCAATGAGCCTAGTAGATGTTAATGGTATTAATGAGAACTAAAGTACTTTGAGACAATATAGAAAGCTAAAACTTCCAACCTAAGCGGATTGGTAATCTTCTATTTTTTTCTACCTTTGAGGTTAACCCAGAAAGACCCGAGTTTGCCCCCAATGAATCCATTTGGTTTTCTAAAGGAGTCTTTCATACGGTAATAAACTTTTACTATCCTCACAGGGATCTTAGGACGTCCCTCTTAAAAGTTTTATGGTTGCTATGGCACTACCATTCTGGATCTTCCTCTGGGTTTTAACTCACCCATACTAAAATCCCAGTTTTACTTTGATTAGCAGAATCCATGACAAGCATCATCTTAGATAGACATTTAACCTTGACACAGGTACAAGAGGGCAGACCATATGTCGTCTTGAGAGATTTTATATGTGCTGCACGTGCTACAAGTTGAAAACAATCATTGAGCAAGACCAGGAGTGCTGTTTTTGACTCTAGGAATTCCTTGGTCTTTGTTGGAAGTTTCTGAGGCAAGGTGGATACTACTTGCGCAATCTGAAGAGATGCCGTGAGAGTACCTCCACCAATCACATGATACCCTGGAGACATATGTAGGCAAAGCTTCTGTGCATAACACTATATTTCTCATTGGAAAGGGCTTGCAGGTAATTGAACGCAAGGGCAGAAGTTTAAAATAAAATATTGTACGTGCATATGAGCTATAAGAAGCCTCATAGCTTCCCTTAGCAAGAACATGAGCAAGAAGATCACCATCAGTGAGGTAGAAGTGTGCTCATACCAAGCAGGTAGAGTTTTTCCGCGGGACTCCTCCACATTCTAAGGTTAAAAATTAAGTTAAATGAACTTTGTCTAATGAGACAGATTGGGTCTCTGTGAATGGTTAAAAAACAGTTGTTAATGAAAACCAAGTTATTGCCTGTGTACAATAGTGTAGGCTTGAGAAGAGATTTTTTGTCCATTGGCTTGAGGTACATATGGATAATAAACCTTTCATGATGGTAAGTGCTATGCTAGTTGTCATAAAATTAACCAGATGGTTTCCCTTCACTATGACAAATACTAGGATTCAATTAGTTTTGTATTATAGTTGAGCAATCGCAGAGGAATCCAGTAGATATGGTTGCCTTTGGAATCAGTTCTGTTACAATCAATATAATTTGATTACCAGTTACTAGAAGCAGAAGTTAATTAAAAGTAGGTTATATTTATTAAGTTCCCAATGGCTGTCAGCAGATCAAATGCCAAAGGTTAATAATTGGAAATGTGGCAATATGGTTACAATTCTGACAAGAGTTGCACCAAGCAAATAGTTTGTAAATTACCTACTTTATAGAGCTGTAAGAGCGACCGCAGCAAGAGAGATTACAGTAGAAATATAGAATGGAAAGGGGATTGCTTCTAGTTGATAAGATGCAGTGGAATCTGTAGTGCAAAGCTTATAGTGTAGATCCCTTAGGTTTGGCAGTACAAAACTGCTTTAGTATCAAATATTATGTTCCCAGAAGCGCTTGGCTTCTATTTCTCAAATTTTATAATCTTTGTTTAAGGACTTCAATCTTTACATCATCCTTCCATTGAATCATTGAGCTTAACCTCTGTGCAACAATCTGCCAGATTTTATCTAATCTGCTGGAAGATTGACAGTGTCACTTGCTACAGGGTGCCCACTAATTCAACTCTACAACTCAAATACCTTTAACTGTGGAAAATTCTAACTAGCTTTGCCAAGACCTCATGAGTTTTCATGGGTAATATAAAGTTGACCCTATGGAATCTTCTGACGAGGAACCAGCCTTGTTCATTGCGACTGAGCCAGATGACCTCGGTGACTCTATGATGGAATTGCAGTTATCTGCTTGTTTGACCCTTGAGTCAGCACAGAATTTACGCTCCAAAGATGTCAACGCTGCTCAGCTTCATAGTATTATCGAGTGGCTCCTTTGGGGGTACCATCTTTATAGAGGAGACCATATAAAATTTTTATGAGTTTGTTCTCTAATCGGTGCGAGTAGGCTCAGTGCTATAAATTGTATATGTCCTATCTGGATGTGACTAATAGCAGCTTGAAGCACCATCTTAACTCCCATGGTCCAGAAAAATATCTTGTTGCTTATGTACAGCCATCTATTCAGAAGCTCTTGTGGGTCTTGGACTGACAAAATATTATAAATCAGGGATGTAATGCGATTTTCCAACAGCATCAAAATGATAATCAGTTGTTTTTGGAATGCCTTTAATAGACGTTCTCAGAGATGAGGGAGACTTTTGTTCAAGTACATACCCATGTTGCCGACTCACAGTTGGATGGATCAGCTCATACCCTATTTAAATCAGAATCTACCCCAAGTTGTAAGAGAGCTTCTGAACAGGAGTGGGCTCGCGCTTAGCTGGATTAGAGACATGACTACCTTGGGAGCGAATACCAGCCAATTAATGCAAGAAACTACCAATGGGTGTCAGGTATTAAATTCGTTGTAGGCTGCAGTAGGGACTACATTACTTTTTTAGAGTGGTGCATTTTTGATCAAGCTGAACCCATAGCATTTGATCTTAGTCAGTTGAGAAGTGAGTGGATCAAACACTGTGCCATGAAAAACTCTAAATCTTTGTTTCTTAGTTTTTCCAAATATGGGCAGTTGTTAGATTAATCTTACCTTAAGGGCATACCTATGCCAATTGAGAATGGGCTGTGGCCCTTCCATTTGTGGTGCCAGTGGAATAAGACAATTTATGGTTTAGTTTGAAAAGCCTTTGACAATTAAATTGAGAAGCTCCTTCAAGAATGAGATGAACTAGTAAGTCAACTTGCAAATAACTCTCGCCAAGCTCATTAAAGCAGTTGTCAAAATTTCATATTTCAAGGAACTCTCAAAGATGTGATTGAGCAACTATAAACTCTTGAGCAAAAACTGGCTCAGGAGAAGGGAATATGCAGGGATCTACAAATGGATGTCAATGAGCTTAGACAGGACGCCAAGGAAGGGTGCTGACATTGTGAATCAGTTGAAGCGGGATGCATCATAGGAGTTGTTTGCTGACCAAGTGGGTAAGGTAGTCAAGTCATGAATAGTCTTTATTTGGGGGATAAATAATACGAGTCTGCAAGCGAGCTACCCCTGGTCTTCACCGTTATTCTGGACAAAGAGGCCATCACTTCCCAAAGGACCATGCAACCAAACTTCTGTCCCACGCCCCACCTATGCCCCCCATATGATGGGTACGTTTGCTAGGCTGGAGATGGCCCAATTCACTCCTAGGAATGCAGCCGAGATTGTTAAGAGAATGAGTGCATCAGAAAAGTTTCCCTTATTTAACTGGGGAGGCAATCTTTAGAGGTTCTTCAAGTGGTTTAAGTTTGCCATTGAATGAGTTTCAGATCACTGTAAGGTGAAGCTGATAATCTTCACCTGGTTGTCAAAAGTGCCAACCAGGTCACCTGTTACCTGTTGGATAGCTTTGTGACCTACAAGGAGGTCAAGGATACGGTGCTACACTTGTTTGGTGGGGTAGAAAAATGAGGCAACTAAAAGCAGACTTTCTGACTATCAGTTTTCTTGAAACGCAACCCTTTCGGAATTCTCTATCCACTTCACCTTGGATGTGCATATGCTAGTAGGGGTGGGAACACTGTCAGAGGCGGATGTCAGTATTGCTATGACTGCTGCTGTGAAACCCCATTAGGAACTCTACAACTCAATGTCTTTAGTTCTCCAAGGAGTATCCCCCTATTGCATATTGTCAACTATCTGCGGTGATTGGCCATCACATTTAATTCATCCAATGGAGACTGGAAACTGTATGGGACTGCTGCTGGTGGTCCATACACAGGTAGACAGCAGCGTCCAACTTATACTTCACTGGTGTTCCTTGGCCAAGCTACAGTCTGCCACCCAGCCTGTGACTTATATATGATCATTTACCCATCCACAGCTGCTTTTTAATGCTTCGTCCCACCCCATCTAGCTTATAACCCTCAGGCTGGGTTTAATGATGTTTTGTAAATGAGAACCTTCTGGAATAACTTGCTTTGAGTGCTGTCAGAAAGGGAATTAGCGGCGAACTGCCTGAAAAGTGGAACATCCATGCAGTTCTGCAGAATTTGACCAATAGTAGAAAGAGAAAATGGAGTAGAGATAGGACTCTACTTCTGCTGTGTCAAATTTATTTGTCCCATTTGATAATAACAAGTCATTCTATGTCAATGCTCGTGAATCCCATTGCTTATTTTTTTACTGACAAACCACCAATGATGTAAACATGGTAACCCGCTTTTAAGCCAAGGAGGGCATCATGGAAGGGACCCGCCAAGATATTCAGAACCATATGCTTGTTGGGTCCTGGTGCGTGACTCAGACAACAAACCTTAACCCTCTTCAGATGCTGCTTCATGGAGGGCGTGAACGTCACCATATCAGTTAAGCAGTTTGTAAAGGATTACACACAGTTAGGCCCAATATTATGCACTTTCTTGATAAGAAGAATTTTTGGATGTTCATGTACCATACAGTTGTGGTTCTTCTTATTTTATATGTACTTATTGTGAAATATTTGTGAAAAAACTAAAATATGTGTTATCGTTGACACTGGAGCCCCAGTTAGCATAGTATCAACAAGGCAGGTAACTAAGCTGTTATTTAAATCTGACATGGAGCACCGGGTAGTGTATGGGATAGCAGGGGTGGAAAGCACCATATTGGTGAAATGACCAGTGTGTTGCCTCTTCTTTTTAATTCAATTTTTGTCTTTACACCAGCAATTTATTGCTGAACCACAATTACAACATGTTAATTAACGCTTCTTTCATGTGCCATTTTGGTGCTGTAGTTGACATGGCAGAAGAAACCTTCAGGATTAAGGGTAGTAGATTCCTATTTACCTTATGTCAATAAAGTACTGCAGGAGTCCACCTGAGAAGGATAAATCAACTTTACATACTGTGATGGCATAATTTCATTCCGCTACTGGCAGTTGAAGTGGCAGACTAGGGTTCTTTTATTAAAATACAAGTACCAAGGAATACTGTTATGTTTGGCAAGCACTTTAATTGATACCATCTGGACACCAAGTTGTTGAGGAAACGTGGCTCAAAGTGGAAATACTGGAAGTGTTGTTTGTGGAAGTTCTTGTCCCCTACCAACAACCATGTCTCAAACCTCATGTGGCTTCAGAAATATTATTATCTGGCCCTGTGGAAACCAAAGTCCTTCTGACCAACCTGAAAAAGGAACATTTTATGGTCCAAAGGCATCAGGTAATGGCTTATATCCACCTACCCCCATTGACGAAGTCCTTCAGCTTTATGAATTTGGCTCATTGGACGAGTTTGGTCTCCCCTCCTTGAATTCTGCTAGTGTAAAGACGGTGGTCTCACATGAAGCTTTGATGGGTCTATCTGAGGAGCAACAAGGTTGAGCTATGGCGTCATTTGAAAAACTTGCATGATTTTCGTGTCCCACAATCATGATATGTGGTGCGCTCATGCTGTTGTTCATCAAGTAGACACTGGAACCATCCTACTTAGTCTCGGCCAATCTGTCTCTTGAGGGCTGCGGAAGAGGTAGTGTCTGACAAAATAGGGAAGTTTCTGAAGCAGGGTATGCGTGAGTCATCAAAAAGTCCTTGGGCTGGTGCTAGTTGTTAAAAAGAAGGAATGCACTAACTTTGTAGTAATTAATTATTGGAAACAAGATAGTATCACATAAAAGGATTCATATTCACTACCCTAAAGTAATGATGCCTTAGATCATCTGGGCGGTGCTTGCTATTTTTCAGCTATGGACATGATCTAAGAGTACTGGCATATTGAGTTGCCTGCAGCGGAATGAGAAAAGTGCGTTATGATCACCACCAAAGGGTTATTACAGCCCACTTGGATGCCGCAAAGTCTATGTAATGCCGCTACATTTTAAAGAGCGATGGACACTAATATGGTTGACCTCAAACTGTCATGTGTCCTTGTCTACCTTGATGGTATTGATGTACTTTCATGAACATTTTCAGAGCACCTAGATTAACTGGATGAAGTGTTCTGCCAGCTTGCGTAGGCTAACATTAAAATTAAGCCTCATAAATGTCATTTTTTCAAAGAGCAACTCGAATATCTCAGGTTTTTGGTAGATATAAGTAGTCTTCAACCACAACCAGCTAAGATAGAAGCGATCAGGAAGATGGCCCAACCCCATATCAAATGAGATATCAAAGTCTTTTTGGGCATGGTCAGGTGCCATCAACGGTTTATTCCAAATTTTAGCTGTATCATAGCCACGCTCTTTATGCTTTTAATAAAATGCTACTTTTGAGCGGACAGAACAATGTCAGTGCTTTTGACGCTCTTCAACCAGCTCTGATTAGTGCACTTGTGCTAAGGTATCAGAGCTTTAGGAAATAGTTTATTGTGCAGATTAATGCTTCTCAATCTGCTGTGGGAGCAGTCTTGTCGCAGCAGTATGATGATGTTTGAAGCATCCTGTTGATTGCAGCTGAAGTTTGAAGTGCCATTAGCGGAAGTATAAGGTGACTGAACGGGAATGCCTATTGGTAATCTATGCATACAAGCAATTTTGGTATATCTCCATGGAGTAAAGTAAAAGTGATAACCGATCATACTTCATTAGGCTGGTTGAAAATTTTTTGGAGCCAGAAGGCCGCCTCACAAGGTGGGCGCTCAAACTGCAAGCACATGAATTTGAGATAATTCACCATCTGGGCGCTAAAAACCAGAACTCTGACTTTCTATCACGCTTTCCAACCGTCACTATTATAGTGGATCTAGCTGAATAATATATGAGGGTATGGTTAGCGGTAAATATGACAACGAGTCACCTCAAGTCATTCAGGTGCTGAATGGGATGAGGATGGATACCTTCTTGAGAGATAGTGAGTTGTTTCTAAAGGTTAGTGGGGTCAAGGTGAGTTTCTCAAAGCCCTCTGCTTGACTGGGCATCATTTTGGACACTCATAAGGCGGTGGTTCATGGAGTAATATGGAAAACGTTGAAATCTCTGAAGCTGAAATATTACTTGAAAAGAATTCACTTCAAAGTGGTGGAAACTATCACCTGTTGTCAAAAATGCCAAGTGTAGAAGCCTTCCCACAAGAGAACCACTTGTCTTCTGGTAAACTCCACTTTGCTTGGCATATAATATCCATCAACATTTTAGAGCCCTTGCTGATGGGCGCAATTCACTCCAAGTATATTCTGGTAGCAGTAGATCACCTAACACGGTGGGTGAAAGTGTAAGCCATCCACAATCTGGGACTGTAACCGCTACTAAGTTCATATGGAGTGTGTTATTCAACGGCATGGCGTCTGCAGTTCATACTCGTGGGCAACTGAACTAACTTCACCTCCCATGTCCTTCCTAAGCTGAACAAATTGATAATGATCCGCGGGTGCTAAATACTTCCTACCATCCAGATTTCAATTGATCGTTAAATGGGTTAATGGAACTCTATTAACTACCCTTCAGAAGCTTGTGAGGGATTGACCCTCTGACTGAAGTACCCTTGTCTTCACTGAAATTTTCACATATGTCATCAGCTATCACTTATTGATTGTAAAGAGTCTGTTTCAGTTACTCTAGGCAGACACTCAGCTCTGCCTCCGCTACTCTACTATTGTGTAGAGTATATAGGCGGGATGGACCCCCAACTCTATCTGATGAATTTTACACCTGCACTTTTTAAACTTCAGACTAAAGTTTACTCAAATAGCTTGGCCAGAAAATTAAGGAGTACAATTTCAATTAACAACAATGTAGCGGACTTCTTCAGTTCACAATAGGAGAGAATGTATTGTTTCATGAACAGCATAAATTTAGGTAAGGGATATGCTACTAGCATTTGTATTGGTCCCTTGGAGATAATAGAAAAGATAGACACTGACACCTGCAAATTAATAACCTAGTGAGCAGTCAGATTATTAACCAAGTGAACGCTAGGTTCCTGCAGGCATACAAACAGTAAGCAAATTACCTGGAAGGCACATACCCAATCAATGGGATACAGACAGTTCATCTATCAAATATAGATGATGTTTCTCCAGAATAGTTAGCAAAGGATGATACGTAGGCGTCATATCAGAGGAATATCATATGATTAAGAGGGGAAATGTCAGGAAATTAACCAAATGGTTCCTCACGCTATGCCAAATATAGGATACAATTAGTTTTGGCATTGATAGTATAACATTTGCAGAGAAATCTACCAGATCTGGTTGCCTCAGGAAGCAGTTTAGTTACAATTGTTATTATCATATAGTTGCCATCTTGACTTTAACAAAAGTATGTCTTGGGTGAATTGTCATAATTAATTAAATAAACGTTGGCTAGTTACAAGTCTGATTTCAGGATAACATTTCAGATGGCAATATTGACAATATCAGCCTAAAGACCCTGGTCAAATATTGGTGGAACCCTTGAATGAGGTAACACTTTAGTAGTTACCTCTCGGGCAAAATAGCACGATGTTGGGCAGTAGGATTGCCCTGACCATGCAGAGGAACTAGTGGATTACATCAGAAGTTCCTCCCCAGGCCACATCTAGGTCAATTCAAACATAAGCGGGGAACACCCCTTTTATAGGCTTAGTGGGTCCCCAAGGTGCAATTATCTTCTCTAATGGGGGTTGGCTGAAATATATCAAATAGCTTATCCCACAGGTTCATCTTGCCTAAAAATAACTTTCCATCAGTCATTCTACCAAAGTGAGGCAAATTTCCCAAGCTCTGATAGGTCAAATTTCCATATTCCCTAATTTGGACCTTACTAAGTTATTCCAAACATTAGCATTAAATTCACTTCAAACCTCAATAAAGTTTGAATATTGAGTGGCAAGATATCTTTTTTTAGTACTAGATGGTTGAGTGGTAAGATATCAAGAGGGTTCATTCTTCTTTCCATGCGCCACCATTAATAAAAATTATATAAAACAATCTTTTAGTTTTATTGGTGATTTTTATCATCAATATAAGTAATTTATTTTGTGGAGGCAAGCGGTGATCAGCACCAGTGATCAACAATTAGCTAGATTACCACAAAGTGGTGATCATTACGTGGGCTACCTGTACACCTCAAAATCTTAACAAAATAAAATGAAGGCTTTCTGTAAGTTCTGGGGTACGTCCCCTTTGCGCGGATTGGGCGATTTTCCCATTTCCAAATAAGAAGGGTCCAAAGAGGTTGGCTCTACCCCTCATCACCCAGTGCGACCTCGCTCATGTGGTGTTTAAGCGCTGGGTAACAGTGCTCCCTCTAAAGATTCCTCCCCCAATTCCCACACTTCCCAATGCTGAACTTATCTTCCAAATTGAGGAAATCTTTTGTAAGATTATCAGTAAATATATTCCTCACAAGTGGGAGAGACTTTATAAAACTGATGGCGCTGAATCCTCAGAATCAAAGTCAAAATGTCCGAAATTAATGGGAATAAAGCCCAACAGGTGAAAAACTAATAGTTGAAAAGGGACAAGTATTGAAATCTTGGATTTAATTGCTGATGACATTGAGCCATTGAGCATTATGATTGCCAACACCAAACTCCCCTCAAAATTATTGGACAATCCCCAATGAGAAGTTATAACTATCAGGGACTGTCACCAATAATTCAAAACCCCCATTTTGAGAATTGGGATTGGTGCCAGACATAACCCATTTGGCCAAATGAATGCCCCAGCGACATGGAATGGGTGGTTTGGCCATCCCAAGCCTGTTTCCAACCCATTGGGACTTCCCCTATGTGGGGTGGCCCTGGGGGAATCCCGTTGCCCATTGGGCCAGATGCCATTGCACTAACTGACGTAAACACAGTAGAGCCTTGGTTCAGGCGTTTGTGGACAAACTGATAGTGACTCGCCTGCTGCCAAATCCTTTGATGTCATTTCAAATTAGAATAATCTTCCCCCTTCCCCAAAAATTCGCTGGCTTATGTTGTTTTAAGGCCCCAATCCCTGCTTTGACATACTGCCAAATCAAACGCTATTTAAAAGTCGCATTGCACTAAGAAAATTATTGGTCAATTCTCTTGACGTTACTTTCCAATCAAATTCCCACTAGTACCGAATTTTTACTTAAACTCTTCTTGCCAAAGTCCAAATGGCACTAACTTGGTGGCCCAATGGCCCCTACACTGGATGGGCTATACCCATTTTGATGATTACAATCGCTCCCACCATAATCAACTGGATTCATCATGCAAGAATCTTCTGGGAATTTAATCCCGTTATTGAAGCTATCCTCTATCAAGATATGAGGATCTTGTGGCCTCACATATCTCACCTTCAAGCAAGGTTCTTCCCCCTGTCTCTGCTTTGGTGATAAACCCTTCCACTGGGGATTCCGTATTAGTCAATCTAGTAGTGCAACACCCTGCAGTAAGTCCCACATGGTATGGGGTTGTATCTGTTTGGCTCATTACTGAGTTTCTTTTCATGCTCATCCTACATCAACGAGCCATTGTCGCCCAATTTCCTGCACCATACAACGGCATTCAAGTGGCAATGCCTCTGGCATTCTTGTTTTCTTTTTTTAGCGCTTACTAATCCTGACTGGCAGGCCAGTCTAAACTTCTTATGCCGTTTTCCTAACGCTTTCAAAGTGTTTAGCCCTTTAACTCTTTCCCTTGAAATGAATCAAGAATAGTTGCCCTTGAAAAGCAACTAGCAAGCGCTTTATCCCGTCTTAAAAAGATTGAACTGCGCCCTTTTAAACCCCCTGTTAAGATTTAGGGGCTTCGCTGCTTGTTCACAAATAAGAACCCCTAAAGTGATAGCTGCACAGGTTCAATAAGTGCAATCCTCGCGTTGTCTGATGCTATGTATACAATTGATAATAGTATTAAGACTATTCTCAATAGTTGAATAGATCACTAGTGTTTGATCCAGCGCTTGACCGGTATTTTTCTACAATTTACTCTAGATGTCCTCAATAGGGTTTATGACTCTTATCCACCTAACTTGATCCACGCTCAGATTCATAGTTTAAGGCATATCCTCTAGTGACACAAAGTTGGCATAAATTCCCATCTCAGCTCAGCTTCTCTCCTCAGGATCCTTAATCTTTACTCTTTATCCTTTAAGAGTCTACAATTAAAGCACACAGCAATAATTCCTTGAAGATGGATGAAACTAATGATGAATTCTACTAATTACTGTTTTTTATTAAGTGAATTCTCAGGGGAACTATAGAGGAAACTCGGTGCCCAGTCCTCAGTTGGCTGGCTCAGTTATGAAATGGCAGCCGTTGCCATTGAATTATCCTTCATTATCTCATCAGCAATGGTATTCCCCATCCTGTTTAGGATTCCATCATTGGACATCCTCGAGACATAAAATGGAAAGAGTCAGAAAACGTTTCCTAACGTTTTCTAATCAATCCCAGCGAACCAACCAGCTTTGGCAAGCGACCTACTTAGTTAATGGGACTTGAGACCCAATATAGCAGGTCGCAAACCAAAAGATCAATTTTCTAATTGCAAGTGGCATCACTTACCTCAAAACTTGCTCCTTAAATTCCCGATTGGTCAGTAATGAAACCCAACCAATACCAATTGGTACACCTGATAGTTGTTCATCAATCAACTATCAGATGCCCTCATTTTGTTGGCAACTCTGTCTGACAAGATCTTAAGCATCCATCTAGATCAATCCCTGACAGATCTGAACCAGGCGAATTACCTAAAATCCCCAAACATTGTAAACCCAAAATCAGGGTCAACTGATATCCAATTCACTTGCTATAGGGAATTATCCCTAGCGACCCATGGTAACTAAATGTCTGGAAATGTGGGCAAAAAACCAACGCCCCCATTACAGGACAAATTCACCCCCAGTGAGGGGAGCATTGCTTCGTTTTGTATATCTATGAATCTGTAATGCAATGCGCATCTGACAAGCAAAAATCAAACAAATCATTTCTTGCTTAAGTCATCTGGCATAAGAGATGATTGTTCCTTATATGAACAATTTGCATACCTGGGAAGAGGTGAAAGAGGCTCTTTTTGGCTGAATTAGGTTCAAAGCAGAGTCTAAACAGGGAAAAACAGGCCTTTATGAGCCTTAGAATGTATGAAGGTAAACTGACCACTTCCTTTGCTGTGTGGTTTTCAACTCGCTGCTCAGAGATTGTCACCATCTAATATGCTAACCTTTTGATGATGTCATTGCAGCCATTTTAACTGGTTTAGCTTCTTGACCTTCTTTAGCCCGGAATATCATTTCAGTGAATCTAAACTTTAAGAACGTCTATGACATAAAAGAGGCTTTATTAGACGTCGCTGATTTCTCTATATGTGCGACACCAAATGAAGCTGTGGTGAAACTTAAAGTGCTAAACATTGAGGAGCTTTTGCCTTTAGGACAGTGAGGGTGGAACCAACGATCCCATGAGCCCACCAAGCCTATCCCCTCTTTGAAACCTTCTCCTTTGGTGCGACTTAAAACCAATATCATTCCCTCCTGTAGTCTGAGACCTGTAAGGCAGTTAATACCGTACTCTCACACAAGCTTACTAAATATGCTGTTCCTTCCCCTCCAACCAAGCTGGTAGTTGCGCGCCCTAATGGTAGCCCCTGTAACAATTGGAGGGCTTGCTGAAAAGATGTATGGTCAGAGGATAGCTACCCAACCTCCTGTGCCTGCCTCCCCTACCTCAATTGCAACATTGCCAACTGTTGAGAATACTCCTAGGGATGAATATGAGGGGTGTTATGATGATGTTGGTTACTATATATTGTCTTACCCACAGAAGTAAAGGTCCCTGATTGATCGAACACTGAAGGAGTAGATGAGACCACCATACCTGAGAAAACATACCCTATCCAAGTTCTAGGGTGTCCCAAAGTTATTGACACTGCCAACGATTCCAATCAGTTCTTGGATGATTTGATTCAACTTCTTCAGCAGATTCATACCATGTAATCCATTTTGGATAAATACCCTGAGACTGCTCATAAACTAACCTCCACCTTCTGGCTCTAGGAGGTCTTGGCTCTTTCTCCCAACTTTAAAGGGACACTCACCAAGGTGGAAGTGGTCATTTCTAGAGTCCAGGTATTGGCCATCCTGGTTACTGGATCCCCAGTTAACGTAATATCCCTAAAATTGATCAAAAAGATAAATCTGGCTCCTGACTTGAAGTATAATCAAGAGTATGGAAAAGCGGGGCCAAACAACACTTGTGCCATTGGGGCATACTCTTCCCTTCTTATCTGAATTGGAAAGCTTACTTTATCGGCATCAGCAGTGTCTTTGGACAACAACACTTATGAGATTCTCATAGGTACTCAATTTATGATTTGTACAAAGGAATATTCAACATAAAGCAATGTTTCCTCTCATTACTCAACTACTAAGTCCCTTTAGCCTTATCCAATAAAGGTCCCAGCAAGAACGAATAATCTTGCCTGGCAAAATACTTATTTTTTGCTTTGCCTTTGCAATATACCACCTCTGGGCGCAATACTAAGAAATTGTCTAATTAGTGGATCCTAGGGATGGTATTACTTTTTTATGCTGCAGATGAGGTAGTGATTAAGCCTGGTGATTAACAAGTGGTTAAAACAAAAATCACTCTCTAATTCCCACACCACTGCTTGTTGAACCTCATAAGTAATGAGGGCGTTAGCCCCTTAGAGCCTCGGGTATTGTCTGGTATACTAGACCTGGCCTACTAGAGGCCTATCACCCTTCTGTTAGGGAGCCTCATCAGCAAGTACATCTTTGTAAAAAAAACACCATGAGATTGGCAGATGCTTATTGGCCCTTTTATAATGAACGAGTTTGCACCAATATCCCACAAGGTTATTTGGGAAGTAAGAGCCATATAATTGAATCCACTAGAGACCAGCCCACAAGAGCCAATCCCCAAACCCATCCGCCGAGTTCCGCCATTGCCACGTGCCCTTGGATCCCTGTCCACACGCTGTAAGAGGATACCAAGTAACACACCAACGCCACACCATGCCCACTATTGGAGCCTATGTCCTCTGATCTGATTATTCTATTTTTAAATAAAATATTCTTTTTGACTTGCAACCAAATATTTATATGATTTTTAGGGTTATTGTAGAATACTCAACTGGCTATTCAAGCCAGTCTATCCTCGAATATAGAGTGCTTTGCAAATATAGAATAGGCTTTACCTATATGCCAAGCTCTTGAACCATCCAGCACATTTTGGGCGAAGATTTCATTCCCCATGGAATCATCATCCAAAACACTCATAAGTCCAATGTCATATTGACTTGGATGCATTTTGGCTTTAAACCAACAAATTTTCCTCCCTCAAATTCCTCTTTATTCAGGTTTCTTCTTATTAATTTCCTATTTGGATCGAGTACTAATTGATCCATTGTAATTTACATATCAGGTACTACATGATCCATCACATCACCCCCCTGTGAAGATTGGAATCCCTGGGCCATCCCCAGGAACTGCGTGCTGATTTCACCCATTTGCCATGTCATCTCCTCCTTTGGATCACCTTTCCACTTCACTCATGCACGCAGATGGCCCCTTTGCCCATCTCCCTAGCTCTGGATCCGGTGCTCTGCGCTGATCCGCCTGTCATCTCTGGTGGGCCCCCACCTGTTCCAAACAGCCCCATAACTTCTCCTCGGTATCCATCTGGGCATATACTTTCCTATCTGGCCCTCAGTATGATCCATCCATGGCTCCTCTGGACGCTCTTTGTGTATCCGCCTGTCGCTTCTGTTGGGCCACCACCCACCCCAAACTTCCCCCATAGCTCTCCCTTGGTATCCGCCAGGGCACATGCCATCTCATCCGCCTCCTGACACACTCTGTCCATGGCCCTTCTGGACGCTCCTTATGGATCTGCCTGTTGCTTTTGCTGGGCCACCACCCACTCCACACCTCCCCCATAGAATTCTCTTGATATGCGCCATGGCCAACGCCATTTCATCCGCCCCCTGGTACAACACATCCACAGCTCCTTTGGATGCCTTTTGGGTATCCGCCTGCTACTCCTGATGGGCCACTGCCTGCGCCATACTCCTCCATTGATTCTCATCGATATCCGCCATAGCCTGCGCCATTTCATCTGCCCCCCAGTACAATTCACTCCCAGTTCCTCTGGACACTTGAGCCAACCACCTCTGTCATTTCACTCATGATACTTCTTTCAGATCACAGTAGATCCATTTCTTTCCTTTCTGAACCTCAACCTGCTTCAACTCACAGTCAGTCCATTCCCCCCTTCCAAAACATCCACCTCTTTGACTCACAGCCAGTCCATTCCTCCCCTTCTAAAACATCCGCCTCCTTTGACTCACAGACAGTCCATTCCATTTCTCCATCCAGGACATCCACCTCCATCCACTCATGGCTGAACTAAGAAACAGTTGAGTTGAGTCTAATGTAATGAACGAGTTTGCATTAATATCCCACAAGGGAATTGGGAAGTTAGATCCATATAACTGACTCCACTAGAGACCAGCCCACCAGAGCCAATCCCAGAACCCATCCACCGAGTTCTGCCATTGCCACATGCCCTCAGATCCCTGTCTACACGCTGTAAAGATACCAAGTAACACGCCAACGCCACACCATGCCTACTATTGGAGCCCATGTCCTCAGATCTGATTACTCTAAGTTTAAATAAAATTTTTTTGACTTTCAACCAAATCTTTATTTGATTTTTAGGGTTATCATAGAAGACTCAACTGGCTTTTTAAGCCAACCTATCCTCAAATATATAGTGCTTTGCGAATATAAAATAGGTTTTCCCTCTATGCTAAGCTCTCCTGAACCATCCAGCACATTTTGGGCGAATATTCCATTCCCCATGGAATCATTGTCCAAAACACTCATAAATCCAATGTCATATTGACTCAGATTCATTTCAGCTTCAGACTGAAAAATTTTCCCCGCTCTGATTTCCCTTTATTCGGGTTTCTTCGTATTAATTTCCTATTCAGATCAAGTATTAACTGATCCATTGTAATGTACAGATCAGGTACCACCTGATCCGTTACACCCATGGAGGATATTGAACGTATTCACTTCATTGGCTTCACGTTGGATATGGGCTTGCCAATGGATAACCTGTTATGTACCTTAACCAATGTCCATATCTCAGATGATCTGACCCCATATGAACTTGACAAAGCTCACACATTATTTTAAGGACGTAGCAACATATTCTCTATATATGATAATGACTATGGTTATATGAAGTACTGTAGCCACTCCATTGATGTGGGTGATGCCCGTCCTATTTGGTCAAAACCCTACTGCAAGTCAAAAGTGAAAGAGCAGCAGATGAGGACGGAGCTCAAGCAGTTACTAGATGTAAGGTTACTATTCCTTCACAAATTTTGGGCTTTCCCCTTTTACTATTCAAAAAGAAGACCTGAGGTCATTGGATAGTCATGGACTACCGGATATTAATCAACTTCACAAAAAGGATATCTATTCTATCCCCCGCATTAACAACGCTCATGCACAAATCTCCAGATCTAACTTCTTCTCCACAATGGACTTGGCTGGCGCTATTGGCTAATGGGCTTCTCTCCTCAAGATCAGGGAAAATGTGCTCTTATTTGCAGTGAGGGTCTCTTCCAACCCACCCAATTAACTCAAAGGTTGTGCAATTCACCTGCAACTTTATAGCGCGCCATGGATCACATCTTGCAGTATTTAAAGTTAAGTTGTGTCATCTTCTATCTTGATGGCATCACGGTGTTCTCAAAAACCTTTAACAAAATCTTGATCACCTGAAGGAGGTGTTTCAATGCTTACGTGAGTCAAATATCAAGTTAAAACCCTCAAAGTGTACTTTTTTAGTACTAGACTCAAAGTGTACTTTCTCCCAAAAATATTTGATTTCCTTGGACACTAAATTTCTCAAGAGGGGATCTAACCCAAATAAGATAAGGCCAAAGAAATCTCAAAAATGCCTCCACCTAAAAATTTATGGAATATTTAGGTATTTCTAAGGAAGCTGGGGTATTATCATCAGCTCATCCCTAAGTTTGCTCAACTCAGTGAGCCCTTCGTCAGCCTCCTGACTAGGAATACCCCTTTCCATTAGAGCAATTAACAGAAGGTCGCTTTTGAGATGCTAAATCAACTGCTATAACAACGTTCTATCTTGAGAGCACCCTGACTATAAAAACCATTTATATTATTTACCAATGCCTCATACTACGCCTGTGGGGCCATCTTATCCCAATTGGATGAAAACGGTGTATATCATCCTGTATCCCATTTCAGTAAAATGCTGTCAAAAGTGAATTCAATTACAGCGTAACGGAGAAGGAGTGCCTTGCCATTCTGTTAGCTGCAAAGCACTACTACCATTTCCAGTATGGAACTACTTCACAGTGATTATAGTCCACACTTCTCTAAAATGGTTACAGAACATGAAGAATCCTACTGAGAAGTTAGCGCGCTGGGCTCTAAAGCTCCATTATTATGACATGATTAATTGAATAATGTGCTGGAACCTGTCACATGTACGTTGATGGATTAAAGAGGCTGCCAGCCCTGCACTTGGATGAAAGTGAGGCGGAAAATTATAAGATCTCTTAATGACCCCAATGACTGGGAGGATGAGGATGATCATGTTTAGAAAATGTTAGCCCTGCATTCCTGAAACACTAAAGTGGAGAGTGGGAAGTTGTATAAGCAGGTGAGAAAAAATTGACTTCCTTACCATCAGCCCTCAGAATGCAAACCTGCTATCCTGGAAACTCACTTTACCCTAGGTCATTGGAGAGCAAAGAAACCCTATGAGTGGATTAGGAGAGTGGTACTATGGGTAGGCATTATGGAAATTATTTTTGAAGTCTTAGATGCCTGCCTCACGCATAAGAAGCAATCCAGTTTCAAGGCTAAATACCTATATCAACCAACTACCCTTTAAAACCATTCCACATCATCAGCCTAGACGTAGTAGGTCCCCTCCCACAGAATACTGGTGGAAACAAATCTATCCTAGTTGGTTTTGACCACTTTACTAAGTGGGTTGAAGCCGTGGCTCTCCCTTCCCAAAAGCCAAAACCACAGCCACGTTTTTACATCAAAACATTTTCACTCATCATGGCTGTCCCCAAGTACTACTCTGCGACAATGAAAGAACTTCATCTCCAGAGTAATCAAAATCCTGGCTACTTCCATGGGAGCCCAACAACTTTTCTTGGCTCCATATAATCCCTCTACCAATGTGACCATGGAAAAAGCGAATGGAACCTTGGTATCCATCCTAAAAAAATGGCCACTTCTGATCCACGTCACTGGGATCACTCCCTACCCAGTGCACTTATGGCCTACCATATTAGTTATCACTGGATTCTGAAAATGTCCTCATTCCATGTATTGTATGGGTGGAAGCCAAGAATACCTGCCCTCTTAGATAAAGATGTATTAACCTCTAGAGTTGAGGAACCTGAGAAAACCATGAGAAGATTGGCTCAGCGCATCATCCAGCTCCAATCTGAGGCTATGACAAATCTATCTAAAATGGTGACTAAAGTAGGGCAGGCTGCTAATGAGCTTTGAGCTTCCCTACCTTCATTCCAAGTGTCTGATATAGTCCTATACTACCATAATTGCATCACTACTAGAAGCAGCAATCTTAAATCAATTTGGAAGGGTCCTTTCATCGTCACCTATAAGAGAGTAGATGCGTACTCTATAAAGTCCTTGGCTACAGGGATTATCAATAATTGGGTACATGACCACTTCCTATGGCCTTATTCTCACCCAACATTCTTGAGGGGGTGATGTCAGAAAATTGCCATCTCAACTTCAGCACAAGAATGTCTTAGGTGAGAATCGTCCCCAATTTATCATATACCGTTGGTCAATTACAAGTACAATTTCATGATAACAACATATTGGATGACAATAATGACAATATCAGCTTAAAGACCCTGGTCAAATATTGGTGGAACCCTTGAATTGGGGTAATACTTTATTAGTTACCTCTCAGAAAAATAGCATGATGTTGGGCAGTAGGGTTGCCCTGACCATGCAGCTGAATTAGGGGAGTCCATCAGAGGCTCCTCCCCGGGCCACATCTAGTTCAATTCAAACATAAGTGGGGAACACCCCCTTTTATAGGCTTGGAGGAGGTCCCCGAGGTGCAATTATTTTCTCTAATGGGGATTGGCTGAAATATATCAAATAGTTTATCCCACAGGTTCATCTTACCTAAAAATAACTTTCCATCAGTCATTCTACCAAAGTGAAGCAAGTTTTCCAAGATCTGATAGGTCAAATTTCCATATTACCTAATTTAGACCTTACTAAGTTATTCCAAACATTAGCATTGAATTCACTTTAAAACTCAATACAGTTTAAATACTGAGTGTTAAGATATCAAGAGGGTTCATTTTTTTCCACACGCCACCACTAACAAAAATTATATAAAAACCAGATTTTAGTTTTATTAGTGTTTTTATCATCAACATAAGTAATTCATCTGTGGAATTCAGCGGAGATCAGCACCAGCGAGCAACATTTAGCTAGATTCCCAAAGTTATAATTTGATTAATGTTGACTAGAAGTTGAGGATAATTGAAAGTAAGTTTATAATTAAGTTTTTGGAGGTTGTCAGAAGTTTGAATGCCAAAGGTTAATAATGGTAAATGCAGCGATATGGTTATGATTCCACTGAGAGTTGTCAAGCAAATAGTGAGTGAGTTGACCTGCTTGGTAGAGTTTTATAAAAGACTGCAGCAAGAGAGATAAAAGTTTGCATTATATAATGAAAAGGGGATTTCTTTTTGTTGGTAAGCTGCAGTGAACTCTGTAGCGCAAAAAGATAATTGGTGTAGATCTCTTAGGTTTGGCAGTATGAAGCTGCTTTTAATAATAAAGATTGTGTTCACTAAAGGGCTTGATCTACTACAAATATTTTACTATTTTTTTGAGGAACGACGTTCTTCATATCATCTTTCCATTGTATCTGTGGGCTTAACCTCTGTGCAACAATCTGCCAGATCTTATCTAATATGACTAGAAGATTGACACTGTTATCAACAACATGAATTGTCACCAGAGAGAGCATACAAGGTCATGATGGCCTTTTAAAGTCTGTGTTTTACTATATAGTAATGGTCCCCAACCTTTTATGGGCTATGGGACGGTTTAATGTCAGAAAATATTTTCACAGACTGGCCTTTAAGGTGTGGTGGATAAGTACACAAAAATAAAATGATATGACTGGCTCAAAAACTGTGGTATTTTTTAAGTATAATAATAAATGTGAATCCACTGTGCATTTGTAAGCAACTTTTATAGCAGCTTCCTCGTACATAGCACCAACAACATAACATGAGTAACATCCTCTCCACCTCCTAACACTCTCTGATCACTAAGGTAACGTTTAAACATTCCTTAAAAATAAGATACAACACAAAAACAAGTATAAAGTGCATGAAAAATACAACTTACCATAGCGCTAAATCAGTGGGAGCCCTGTGCTTGTTTCTCTGCAACAAGACGGTCCCATCTATGGGTAATGGGCAACAATGACACCCAAAGTGTGTTGCTTATGTCCAGTCTACTCCATAATTTTGTTTTGGTTGCTGCCACTGCAGAAAATCCCGACTCACACAAATAGGATGTCAGAAATGGCAACAGGGTTTTCAGTGCTTTTGTGGCAATCTCAGGGTATTCTTCCATGACTTTAATACAGAACTATGTCAGAGTTGTTGTCTTGAACATACTTTTAAGGCTGCCTTCATTTGCGATCTCCAGCTGTTGATCTTCTTCTTGCATAGACATGCTGAATTCACCTGGTTTGTTGACAAATGGGTCACAAATCCATTACTTGGCAGTTCGTGGGTCTTGTGTGGTTGGGAAGTTGCGCTCAAACTCTTTCAAAAGCAAAGACAGTTGATCATGCACCAGCTGGGATAATGAAGGCTTGGGCCCAGTCTCTTCCAAAATCCCTACAAATGTTTGTAACATGTCAAATATACCCCTGTTCACGTGCTGTCCCCACAAATCCAGTTTGGCTTCAAATTCAGCTACTTTATCTGCCAACTTGAAGAAAGTTGTCATTTTCCCCTGAAGTGACTGATTAAATTCATTGAGCAGGTTGAATATGTTACACATGTAAGCGAGTTTTGTGACCCATTCCTCATCACTGAAATTTGCTGCCATGGGTGAAATTTTTTCTGAGAAAAATCTCTGCAGCTGCTCTTGTAATTTAAACACTCTGGCCAGCAATATCCCTCGGGATAACCACCTTATTTCTGTGTATAAGAGAGGGTTACTGTGCTCCATGTTCATCTTCTCACAAAGCTGCTCGGACAGGTGTGAGTTAAGGGTGTGTGCTTTGATGTGGTTAATAACTTTAACAACATCATTCAATATGATGTTAAGTTCCAGTGGTATATTTCAGCTAGCCAGCATTTCCCTGTGAATGACACTATGCGTATACTCACATTCAGGTGCAACCTCCTTAATCTGAGTAGTTAAACCAGACAGCCATCTGGTCATACCAGCAGCTCCATTTGTGCACAGGCTGATACAAAAGGACCATTCCAGTTTTCCTGATACATAATCATCCAGCAACTTGAATAGCTCTGCGGCTGTGGTTTTGGTTGACAATGATAGTGCACATAACATCTCCTCATGCACATCCTCTTGATAAATATATCGCAAATAAATGAGTAATATTGCCCTGTTGTCAATATCTGTAGACTCATCAACCTGGAGAGCATACCATAGTGATATATTAATCCTCTCCAACAATTGTGTTTCAATGTCCTCTGCTATTTTCTCAATGTGCTAAGTGATGGTGGTAGCTGAAAGAGGCACCTGTGCTATCTTTTTAACCGCAGCATCTCCTAAAGTTCATGGCAAATGTCTTTTGTGGCTGGTAGGATCAATTATTCACCAATGGTGAATGGCTTCATAGCCTTAGCAATACAATTAGCCACCAAGTATGATGCTCTTGATGCACTTGCATTGTTGATTTAATGGCCCTCAGTAATTGCTTCTGTCCTTCTTGTTCATGCTTTTTTCTTTTAAAATACTCAGAAGGCTTGTCTTTTAATGCAGGGTGCTTGGTCTCCAAATGGCGAAGCAGTTTTGAAGGCTTCATTGCCTCATTAGAGAGCTGGTCACCGCATATTATGCAGAGTGGGCTTGGTGTATGGGAATCACCTGTTGCAATAATTTTATATTTTAATTAGAAGTCCTGGTATTGTCTGTTAAATGCAGCTTTTTTTCTTTGAAGTCGTATGCTCTTCTTCTGTCTCCTCACTGGGCCTTTTTCAATTTGTAAAGAAAATTTCTAAAGTTTTTTGTTTTTTACTCATTTTGCTAACTTGTGGGTATAATTTTAGTGGCAACATATCACATGACTGAGACAACCATCAAGAAATAGTCATAGATGGATGTAACAGTGTGAATCTGGTCATTTTTAGAAAATAAAACATCATTCAGACTCAGATAATAAATAAAACAGAAATAATGTAAATTATTTATTCTTTCTCTGCAGCCCAGTACCAAATAGCCCAAGGACCAGTACTGGTCTGTAGCCCGGGGGTTGGGGACCTCTGCCATATATGCTAGTAGTTGATTATCACAATGAATTAACCTTAAATTAAACTATACTTAGAAAATATTCATATATCTATTAAGATAATAGAAGATGAAATAAAAATCTAACATTTGTCAGGAGCTATTTATAGGGTAGGGAAGCTTGGTTGCTGTAAACCTTATATTGTTTGACTGCCTGCTTGGCATTGTCCAAGGATTTGGGAATTTCTCTGGATCATTCCAGACTAATTATATAACGCAAATCAAATATTTATGGCATTACAGAGATTACACAAATTTATTTTTAATCTGTCAATTTTTGGTATTACATGAATCCCAACGTCTTTTTGAACCTCAACATATAGTTCTTTTCTGGAAAAATGGTCTATTTTAAGTCTATACTTGTTTTTCAACCATCCAGGCCCTTGGTTTAGCCCTATTATGTCGTGGTATTCCCACTGTGGAATATAAGGACAATGTGATGGTCAGTGTCTGGAAAACGGCAGAATAAGTTTAGACCATCCTGCCAGTCAAAACGTGTGAGCACCCAAAAAGCAAGCCAGAATGACAGTGGCATTGCCACTCATACAATGTTGTATGGAGCTGTGAATTGGGTAAAGTGACTCATTGATTTAGGGTGAGCGTTAAAAGAAACCTGATAATGAACCAAACAGAAAACTCCCAGATACTGCGTGTCTTACCGCAGGGGTTGTACTACTTGATTTACTACTTTGGGGTTGCCAGTGAAAGGGCTCATCACTAATGTAGGGACAAGGGGGCGGATACTTGCTTGAAAGTGAGATATATAAGGCCACAGAATTCTGATATCTTGGTAGCAGATAGCTTCTATAATGGGTTAAAGTCCCAGAAGTTTCTTGTGTGTTGGATCCAGTTAACTATGGCGGGAGTGATGGTAATCATCAAAACTGATAAAGCCCATCCAGTATAGGGACTGCAGGCCACCAGTTTAGTGCCATCAGGACTTCAGCGTAAGGAATTGAAGTAATAATAAAAAAATGGGTACTAGCGGAAATTTTTATTAGAAAGGAAAAGGAAGTGAATTGACCAACAATTTCCTCAGTGTGACACAACTGATTAAATAGTGTTTGAGTTGGTAATAGGTCCAAGAAGGGATTAGGGCCCTCAAATTTGACCTAAACCAGCAAATTTTTGGTGGAGAGGGGAAAATTATTTTAATTAGAACTGACATCAAAGGATTTTGAAGCAGGCCAAGTCACTTTCAGTTTGACCGTGAATGCCTGAACCAAGGCTCAACTACATTTTTGTCAGTTGGTGTGAAAGCATCTGGCCTGATGAGAAATGGGAATTCCCCAGGGCCACCCCACATAGGGGCGGTCCCAATTGGTTGGGAAAGGTTTCAGGATGCCCAACCCACCCATGCCCGGTTGCTGGGGCGTTCATTTGACCAAATGAGTTATGTTGGGTGCAAGTCCCAATTCATTAGATATGGGTTTTAAATTATCTGTGATAGTCCCCAAAGGTACCATCTGATCATCAGTGATCATCCCCGACAATTTTGAGGGGAGTGTGGCATTGGCAATCATAGTGCTAGCTGACTCAAAATCATCAGCAATTTCAGCCAATAATTTGATACTTGTCCCTTCTTGACTATTAGTTTTCCAATCGTTGGGCTTTATTCCCGTTGGTTTCAGACCTTTTGTCTTTGATTTGGTAATCTCAGCACAGCTTTCCTCAATTCAGTGGACAAGTTTAGCAGAGGTGAGCGTGGGTACCAGGGTGGAATCTTTAGAGGGAGCGCTGTTACCCAGTGCTTGAAAACCACATGGGCGAGGTCACCCTGGGTGACAAGGGGTACAGTTGCCCTCTTTGAACCCTTCTTATTCAGAAATGGTAAAATCGCCCAATCCACACAAAGGGGACGTTCCCCTGGACTTACAGTCATGCAGCTCCTTAACCATCATGCAAGTCCCTCCTCAATCTTCCAGGCTAGTTGAAGCCCCTGATATACTTGAACTTGCTAATTTGGCACCCAGGTCATTCCAACAATCTAACATTTTTAGGTTATCCTTCCCAGTACAGAAGGTTTAAAGTAATTACACATGCAATCTAAAACTAAGCTCTCCATAATTCTCAAGTCTTTCCTTGACCCATCAATTGACCTTCTGCTCAATAGGTTCTAGGACAAGGACCCAAATTCTGTTCTATATTTTTATTGATTCCTAAAAGCAGCAGCCCTACTATGGTCTTCTACCAGTTCATTCCATTTTCTATATTGCCTTTAATGATCTCACTGATTACCTTTTCTGCCATTGTTTCTATAAATCTGAAGACTTTTCCATGACCTAGACATACTTCTGAATTTAAAAGTGACTGGGAGAAGCATAAAATCATATGGATCACTCTGCCCTCAGTCTTCAAATGGGCTCTATGATACATCAACTTGACAAATTTTCATGCTGTCTCCAATACTGTGTGTCTTTACAACCTAAACCACTTATTATTAGCCATAGTCAAAACCATCCAGCTGTCCAATCTACCAAAGCCTCCCAAACTGTGGATTCTGTAGGAGTTGTCATCCTCATCACCTCTCCAACATTTGGAGGGTTTCCAAACAAGTTATGTGGTAACCCCAATACAGCTATTTATCTAGTTTTGGAATTTTTGATATGTTCCTGAACTTTTATTTACCTTGCATGAACCTAAGACTTACCTCTTGTTAAATTATTTGAACAAATGCTCCCTTGGCCTTCTGGGCTTTCCACTGGGTCCTAACTCACTTTGACTGGAAGCTAAGTTTTTTTGATCATTCAATTACATTTCAAAGATCTACACATGAACACAGGTCAAACATAGGGATGATATATATTTTTATAATGTCATGTAATCAAATAACAATATTCTCAATCCAATCTTAAGAAGTTTAACAACAAACTGGACAAGGAATACCAAGCAAGTTACAAAAATTCAATTTCTAATGAGTATTACTTTAAGAAGTTAGTTTCCTGAAAGGGAGGCGGCTGCTTGCAAAAACCTCAGTTATAAGATTACTCAAGGCTATTTCACTCAATCAAAAACTATCTCAACCACAGATACACTCACATTACAAACTTGCTTAACTCCCCTACCTATGCCAAACTCATGTTCAGGGCAAGAGCAATGTTTCATGACTAATATCTTCCCATGTTTTCCCCAGAATCTTATAGACCAGAATTGTGATAATGTCAATTCCTTGCAGGCTGAGGCTTCTATCCTGAATCTTGGATTACCAAAGATGGAAGAAAAGTTTTTTGGAACTTGGATCTATGAAAGTCTTAATCCAGTTTAAACTTTCCTTTTGGCATAATTCTCATATAATTTATAATTTTTGATAATTATATGCTAGGATATATACTTTTGTATTATCTCACTCAGTCTTTAAGCCAATAGTTACATTTTAACTAAAATAAGATCATATTATGTCTTTTTTTAATTGACTTAGGCATATCTAATTATTTTTAGATACTTTTCCTTTTTGAAACTTTATGAAAATTAACTTATGGTAAAAATTAACTAATGCTGATCTAGTCTATATATACCTCAAATCTTTTTAAATTTAAATTTAGACTTTCTTTAATGATAGAGTTAAACAGCTAGCACTAAACTTTGCAGTTTTTCATACTTTACATAAACTTTACTTTTTTATACATTTTTATTTCTATATAGCTTAGTCCTTTTATATAAGCAATGCCACTCACTAGGCACTGTGCTAACTGTATTTCTGATATTGTAGACTTGTTTCAATATAGTATAAGAGCTGATGCTCACTTCTACTAAGCAACTGTTTTAAGCCTTAGGTTTTCTGATGCCCTCTTATATGGGCTACTTCCAACTGAATTGACTATGATATCATATATAAGCTTACAATTAAATTTAAAAAGGTTAACTCCCATTTTTGTATTGCCCAGATTATTAGAATTCTATTAATCTTATTAGCCACCTGGCACCCTGCTGGGATGCTAATTACTAATACCATTTTCTTAAAGGATAGTTATTTAATACAATTCTAATTATGACTTCTAACAACTTTTAATAGGTGCATATTGGTGAATCTTCCTGTTTTCACATAATATGCCTGATTAACCCTTATACTGGTGGGCTCTTCAGTGTTAATGCTCTTATGTATGTTAGTTATGGCTATTAATGACCCTCTCATTATCACTTCATTGCCACTTTTTTTCTGTATGTGCCCTCTTGGTTCCCATTTTGTGCTATTGCAGTGCTTTTCACACATATTCTTTCTAAACAATTTCCATGGACAATCCACTTTTTTGGCAATTATATGGCCCTAATGCTCTTTAAATAATATGGCCTGATGCTCTTCTATGTTTGGTATGATCCTTGTTTCTCAAAATTTACTAATTTATTATCCTGTAGTGGCTTGAATTTAAAGTTTTTGTACTTGTTTATAATTTATTCTTTGCAAATGATACTTTAAAAGATACCCTTTTTTATTCACTGGGTAACAATTCCTCTGCAGATAACTATCATTATTTGTTATTATGAATTAAATATCTTCTTTGGCCTGATGATTACTTATTTTTCTTCATTTGGAAAGGTCTGACTGGCTTCACACTACCAAACCAAGTTTTACTGGAGGGTAATAATTTAGAGAACAAAAGGCTATTTTGGGCTTTTTAGTCTTGTTTTTCTGAAATTTTGCCAGCAAACACCTTTAAACAATGTGATATTTCTTGAAGTTGACCCTTAAATTAAATGATTAACTTGATAAACAGCCAAATGACCACCAACTTCTTGACAAATCCATTGAAACTATTGAATCAACTGAATATCAAACCAAACAGCTATAACAATATACTGATTACCATTAAAAACATAAATTTTCACCTCTTACATATAAAACTTTTTATTTTACTATGAAAAGTAAAAAATATGGTGGCATATTGTATTGACATCCGACCTTAGTAACTGCGCAAAATGTTATCAATAGTTTATGTCAGGAAGTGTTTGTAGGATACAAGATTCCAGGACAACAAAAATAGTAAGCTAAAGAAAATAGGTAAGAATTGATTGGAATACTGATGCAAATTTAAAAAGAGTTTGAGATTACAAGGCGTGTCTGCTAAATTCAAATCGAGATTTGACGCCTCTCCAAAGTTAATCGAAGTAGAATTAAAATTGCTTGTCTAAACTTAGAAACTAATGTGTACCCTCTGCTTAATACTTTTAGCTATTTGTTAAATAAATTCCTTCAGTTTTGTTAAGCTTCTTTAAAGCTTTACACATAATTTGAACTTTCAAGAAAACTACAAGATATTTTAAAATTATAAGAAATATGTTTCCCGGAGACAGAGATTTTCCTTCATTGAATTCTTTGAAAAATCTCTCTGATTTAAGCCCTCGAGTTCAAAGGCATCTGGCGAGAGTATATGGTACTTTAGCTTCTATGATGGGCACTTCCGCTGCTGGTTCATTGTTGAGCATCTACGGGTTTTTATATATGGTAACTTTAACTATACTTTATAGATCAGGTATATTGTTTCTTATTCTAGAACCCCCTTTTTGCAGGCTTGGTGTCCTTTGCTTGTCTCATTGCTCTCATGGTCTTGAGTCCGATAGAAAGAAACCAACAGATTAGATTTTTGCTTTTATTTGTAGGTTTTGTTATTTAAAAAAGATTTGACATTTAAGCTTTTTTCTCTGATGACCGGAATCTGTGCCACCCCTATGATAGCTTCAACCATGATTTTTTACCCTGGGTATTTTATGGACCTTGCATTTAACTAAGCTTGATTTAATAGCGTTCTTCCTGTTGCCTTGACTAGTACTGCTCTAACCTTTTTGTCCTTCACGCTATGTGCGCTTTTTAGTACGCGAAGAAGTTTCATCTTTCTCGGGGGAATATTAGGAACAGCACTCTCTGCTATGTCAATAATTAGTATTTTCAATGTCTTTTTTCAGAGCTACGGTGTAGACACTTTTCTTTTATTTGTAGGCCTGCTTGTATTTGGAGGGTATGGTAAGGCATCAAAATATGTTTTAGAAGCTTATTGATGTATTTTTAAATAGTTATATACGACACTCAGCTTATAGTTGAGCGAGCTAATCGCGATTCAGGTGATGTCGTTTCAGACTCTCTCCTTTTGTTCACAGATCTTGTGTCGCTCTTTCATCGTGTTATTGAAGTTCTTCGCCGTAAAGAAGAGGAAGAACGAAGAAAGAAACGCTACTAATTTGCTGATATTTAAAAATTTACTGGTGGAGGATGATTCCTTTGCTTAGATTGCTAAATTTTTCAACTGTGAGAACATACTTTTTGAAATTTAGCTGCTTATACTGAATTACATTCTGCTTGTTAGGAAGCCAACGCGTTTATTCCATCATTTTTTTAATATTTTGTTTTTGATTTTATATTCCAATCCAAAAGTCATATCTATTTGAACCATTTATAGTAACATTATTTTAGTAAAAGGAGACTAATTGGTTCTTAGTTTTTGATTTAGTAAGTCTAAGTACAAACGACAGAATAGCTGAATTTTTGATGACACAAATATGTAAAGGAATTCAACGACAATTTTAAAGATTAGTTAGTTTAAATACGTATAAATTCTACTTGAGTAATTCTATTTTAGAAATTAGAAATAAGGTTTGTTCTAGGATTGTAAAATATACACAAGGTACGGCATTGTATAACAAACCCTGAAATATACATTTTATAGCTGCCTTTAATCGGTATTTGCGATAGCTAACTATTTTTATCTGCCAGAGTATTCTGGGATTATATATAAACCCATCTTTGCAAATAATGGTTGAGTAAATTACATTGACTATTTTCTCATTTTGATATTGATCCCAAAAACCATAGTTTGGTTTTTAGGAGTATAACTGTATAAACATTTTTAATAACGAATAGTAATATTGCTATGCCTTTTAATAACGTTTTTGATACTTTTTTTGGTAATTAATATGTTTTAGTTTCATTGTCAACGATTTAAAGTTATTTTTATTAAAATTCTTATATAACATTTATTGTCAGGTTGGCATCAGTCTGAAACATTCGTGTGAAGTTTTTACATTTGGTAAAGTGCAAGTTTTTATTTTTTAGTACTAGATGCAAGTTTTCATTTTTAAACTTATGAATACATGTTTTCTATGATTTTTATTTAATATAATAACCATGTATTTATTTATACCAGGAGTAAGTCTACTTATTAGGCTGATGTAACACAAATTTGAAATAATTAATATTATGATTTGAAAAGCCTTGTTTTTAAGAAAATAAATATTTACAATGACTTTAGCATATATTTATAGGACAAAAATGAAGCAAAGAATATGCTTTATATGACCATCTAGTACTAAAAAAATATGCTTTATATGTAATACCATATAAAGCGAGGCATATTTGTTCTAAGGTTAACCCACCTTGAATAAAATTTAAAAATAATGATACCATAGTTAAAGGTATCTTCTATGGCATAGTTTAGGTTATAATAATAAAAAATTTATCGGTTAAAAACTTCAATTTCACACATTTCTAGTACCATACTATGGAAAAATCTTACTATCAACCTCATGTACTATGTATTATTAGTGGAATGTTGTGATAAGGATAAATAATAGTTTTTCATACCAGGGACTTTGTTTTATTTATGAATACTAACCTAATACTTTGTTGTAAACTCAATGCTACCAATAGCAATACCTTTGAACAGTCATTGGTAATCAGATCTAAATTATGTAAATTTAAATTAGCAGAAATATAACTATATAAGTAATAAACAAACTTTTAGAAAATATAAGTTTAATAAATAATCAGATTATTGTGCTTAAGCAAGTGTAACATAAAAAAGCTTTGAAATACACAAGCTAAGCTACAAAAAGCTAGGAAAAGTTTGTTTAGTTATCAAGTATGAAATTTAGAAAATGTAACATCTTTTAACTGCTCTCATCTTTATTCATCAAATTAGATAAGTCATCCAAGTGATAAATTTATCTAGGATAGAGTCCTTATTGAAGTGAAATATTGGCCACTTAAGGTAGGGTATTCAAGTTGTAAAAACTTAAAACTTTAGTTATTTAGTAATATAAAATTTTCATCGTCTACAAACTGTAAAAATCTAATACATGAGCTTCATTTTACAAGTCAAGTTTGATACATGATTACATTAAATACTACATAAATAAGGGTATATGCAAAGGAGTTTAATCATTATATTCTAAACTTATTGACAAGTTTCTAATTAGTACCCACATGTATCTGACTATTTGATAAATTTACTACTATATACTTTTTATAATGAGGTTTCCTATCATTTAGCAACAGACTGTTAAGCTCTAGTCCAGTATATATGTAGATCTGATAGCTTCAATTATAACATATATGAGATTTTAGGAAAAGCAATATACTGATTCCCATGGATTAAGTGCCAATTGATGCCAAACAGCCACTATATCTATAATTACTAGTATAATAAATGTAGAGATATGCTAATCTCCTGAAATGAGTGACTGACATGGAAAAAAGAAGAAGCAAAGATATGAAAGGTGTCCAGTAAGAATTAATCTCTGCATGAGTGTTGAAGGCAAAGCAACAATTAGCAATAAATTAAGAACTTAAAGATTATAAGGAGCTATTGAATATCAATTGAATGGGTCCACCCAAACTTAGAGCATTAATAGGTTTAAAGCGACCACAAGTTTGATTAAGCTATTGGATAATTTATTAAAGATATTTAGCATTTTATAACTATCAAAGGAAAATCAAAAGTTAACATAAGTATCAGAACTGATGGTATCAAATAAGAGATAGTCAGAAATGTTAATATTACCTAAAAGTTATCCTTTGGTGAAAATTTTTCTGGTGGCTGCAGTTATTACTTACAAATGGTAAACAGCATAGAATTCCAATTCCAGTGATTACAAATCTAAATGTGTTTGAATATAATATTTGAATCCTAAAAGAAGTGAATAATCCTTTTTATTATAAAGAACTTGAATATATTTCAGCTTATCATCCAAGAAACTGTTCACTTTTCCTTAAATTTTTATAAAATTAATGTGCCAAAAAGGTAGGTTTCCATTTAATGTACTCAGTCACATATGATAGCAATCATAGCCTATAGGGTATTGTCATTCTGAAAATCCCCAAATAATATCTAAAAGGTAAAAGGTAAAATATAAAAAGTATTGATCAAGAAAAATTATTATTATTCTTAAGACTAAGCTCAAGATGTTGATTTTTATCCAAGTTTTCCACTGTATAATGCTTTTGATTGACTCAATCTAAGTTAAACTTGGATAAAAATGGGTGTTATCTCTCTTTCCACTAAGCATAACTTTCCAAGCAAATTACACAAAAAACAAGAAAGTAAATTTTGATTGCCCATTGTAGTCTCACTCCAATGTCCTCGGATTCTCTGCCAGCTGCTCCAGTGTGGGGCAGTGGTGAAACTCCCCCCACCATTTTCTGTCTTCTAGAAAATACACTCAAACTGACTTGCCCAGTTATTCCAAACCTATGGGAAAATTCATTCCTCCCAAGGATCTTGACACCTATCTTGCTCATACCCAAATGGTACTTTGCTGCCCCCTGATACTCCCCTGGAGCAATATGCACTATAGCCTAAGGGTCAACTATGGGAAACTCTTTCCATACCACAACCAAGCCATTATCAAAATAGCATAGTTGTGATGATTCTTGTCAGTTTTATTGATTTCTGTCCCTATAAGGGTATTTTGACCTTGGCTTCACAGATGAAGCTAATGCCACCACTATGGCAACTGTGCCCTTTGTATTCCAGGGTACCCCTCTTCCCACAATTCAGACCTGGATCCTAATGGACACCACTTTGGTAGTCCAGTTTGCTGGTTTTCCCACCCACCTCCCCCTTGCACTGCTCCACCAGGAGATTATGGATGGTTTGGAAGCCTATAGCTCCAATCCCATCTTACAATTTGTGGTCCCAAATGGGGCCACACACCTCGCTGGGCCTTGGGTGTATGCCACAATCAGCCCTAAATTTAGTAAAATTGCCATTTAATTCCCCCTTGTGCCATTATTCCTTCTGCCCCAGACCATCCATTTTGGGTCCATATTGAGGGTGGGTAGATGATCTGTCCATCCTGTTTCAAGTTGGACCACTCAAAATACAAGTGCCCCTCCTTAGTCACTTCTGATGGATTGTATTATTTGGCTGCTGACCTTCAATCTGCCACCCACCCTGCACAGTTCCAGTATGGGGTACAATCCTACCTCCCCCTCCCACAAAGACTGAGGTTGCATCTACACCTGCATCCATCAATCAGCCTCCTCATTACCCCAGTGCCACACATGATTCTTCCAATCAAGAACCAGCTTGGACCCCAGTTTGATCCCATGCTTCCTCTAATGAATCAACCAAACCTCAACCATATACCAATTCCCCAATTCAATTCAACCAGAACCCATGGGAGTTTTTGGCTGAAATCAATAAATCAGATAAGCTCATTGAAGAACTATCTTTACAAATTAAGCAGTTTGTTAATGCAGAATAGGATGCCATATATCCCCTCATCTATATACCCTCACAGCCATATGCTCAAATCATTTTGTAGTGACCACCAACTTGCAGTTGAAGCAGCTGCAACACCAGATTGTTGTCCCCTCCGCAAAGCTGTCAACAAATCAGTGGTGATGCTCACAGAAGGTATTTTCCTTCCTGTTATCCCCTCAACCCTCACCCCCCAAAAAAATCACAATGAATCAGCTACACAAAAATATCAATGATGCTATCCAGAATATGGTAACTGTAGCACAGAAACTTGAAGCTAAGATTACCCTAACCAATATTGCCATGTTTGTTAAGCTCCCAGATGCCCACATTAAAGCCAGAAGAAGCTTTAGCTGAATATATCAGTGCCATTTTCCTAGCAAGCAATTTCTATGAAAACCAATCATTAGTGATATTGAACCATATCCTTTAAAGCCCCAATGTCCTTGCTATCTGCCTTGACATGTACCCTACTCTGGGAGGAAGAAGCTGCTGCTGAATATGAGCCCTCTGATCCCCTCTCTCTTTTTCACCATGTAGGGATAAGCTGTTTCCGCTGCCCACCTGTTTAATTGTATTCGCTTGAAGTGTTTCATTCAATCTGCTCATTTGGGTATTTTGTTTGAATCAATTAGTTATATTAGTTTTTAGTTTTAATTTTTAGTTTCAGTAATGTCCATCCCCTGGTCAGCTTACCTTAAATGAATTGAAGAATGGGTGTTATCCTTGTATAAATAAGTAGAAATAAATCTTGGCATTATGGAATATCACTAAATTAGCAATAAATATTTTTCAAGAAAATCTACATAGCCCTTAAATGTGGTATATTGGTAGATTATAAATCCACTATATCAAAAACATCCTCATTCTTTGTAAGTTGTTGGGGTTGATAATGGAAAACTGTTAAATGATGAGGTCACATATTACTTAGTGATTATTACCAATTTTCCACCCAAGTATCTCTGTAATTCAAGAAACTCAGCACCTTCACTTGGAACGTTCCATCTATACTCTTATATGAGCGATGACATATAACTCCTAAACTCAGCCCCTTACTACCCAATATGATCTGGCACATATACTGGGTGAGCGCCAGGTTACAGCTCCTCTTTTCTATAATCACAATAAATCCCTTATTTTTTTTAGTACTAGATGGTTAAATCCCTTATTTTACAGTCAAGGTTTGTAGAGGAAGATTCCTGGATTGTTCAAGGAGATCATTGGCCTCAAGGGACAAAGGCCAAAGCATTTCCCATGACAGCCTTTCCATAAAAAATAAGGCAAAGAAAGTCCCTTTCCCAAACCTCAGCTTGGGCCCAAGCCATACTGAACAGATTGTGTAAGTCTGGAGACTCAAACTCTTGGGTTGAACTGGAAAAAAAGTCCCTTATAGGAAGAAAAAGGGACCTAATGCCCCTGTAGAGCCCTTGGCTCAGATGGAGGACCTGGGACATGTGGTTGATGACCGTTGGGTAACCGCATTAGCCCCAAAAAATCCCCAACAGTATCCCACCGCCTGCTTCTTCCCTTGTTTAAAGTATAAAGGAGGTTTGCAGGGAGGTAATACAGGCCAGAAATCACCAACAGCACCTCCACTCTCTCCTGGCCACCACCTTGCCATCTATCACTTTCTTGGAAAGGAAGAAACTGACCTCAAAACTCAGGAAATGGTTCCTGAGTGAGGAAAGCTGGTCTGGAACACAGAATTTGAAATTCTGGGTCCAGGAATATCAATCCAAAATTGAGAATCCATTCTTAAAAATTTTAAAAATCTTGAAAATTTGTCAAAATTAACCCTTGCAGAATCCAATTCTGCTGGCCATTTGATCTGAGAAAATCCGCTCAAGTTTAATTCAGTGAGAGTCTCTCCCTGGAAGATCAGGGAATTATGTTGCCAAAGATTTTACAACCTAGTGCGTAAGCTAGCTGCCAACGCCTTAAGCCCAGGCCAGGTACCCATAAGTACGTCAGATGCCCTTGTCTAGGAACACCCATGAACTTTTTTCCCTATTTTGCATATAAGGTAACTGCCTCTGAAAGGGGCAGTTGTCAGTCCATTTTTCATCTTAAATTTTAAAATAAGGTTGATCTTTTACCCAAATCTACTCCATAGATACCTCCTCATATTTTATACTTTCACTTAATCCAGAAAAGTATGCAGCGATCTGCCTTTAAGGCAAATGGTTGTCAAGTGGGCTCTACAAGCCATTGATCTAGCCACCAAAAATTGATTGCAATGATCAAAGATTTTGGCATAGGCATGCAATGCCAATATGCTACTTATAAAAGGCTTTTCGGATTCTCTGAGACCTTTGCAACAATATGCTCCCCCTTTGGCACCTGGTGGACAAGCTACAGGTCCACCTCCCTCTTTGAAAAATAGTTGGAGAATTTGGACTAATCCTCCCTACTAATCTGCTGGTAGTTCAGCAAACTTTGGGTGGAATGAGGCAATCTCCTCTAATTGTGATTCTCTGTTCAGGGGTGAGAAATGGCTGTCCTCACAACTGTGAGGTGGTAACCAGACACCAAACTATCCAGGCCATCTTGCCAAGGGTCAATCTGGCCCAAATCAGTTTATTAAATCAATTCACCGTCCTAGTAACATCCCAACCCCTCAACCCATCGTAAAACACCTCAACGGGTTCAAGGCAAAGCCAAAGGCCTCCCAACAGTTAAATCAATTTGATTTGGTTTTATTTTCAAACCCAATCAGCATTTCCAAAATTTTGAAAATTTAAATTACTTCCAGAAAACTTTTTATGCTGAAATTGAACCAGAAAATCTGGAAGGAGAGCCCAAAGGTCACTGACTGCAAACCCAGGAGGATTTGTAATCCTCTTTTCCTCTCCCACCCTTGGGATATGCCCCAGCAAGACCTGCGGTTGCCCCCATTGCAGCCAATTGGTTTGCTATGGGAACCTTTGGTAGTTCTTGAATTTATTTACCTCACAAGAATCATAGGGGATCCCTCCTACAAGTGATCAGAACTGCTATGAAATAAGCATTCTGGGTTTTCCAATGGGTTGTTACACACCCAGATTCAAAGCCAGTCTTACTTTAGTCAGCAAGTTCCATGACAGACTGGACGTTTTAGATCATGGTTCATCTGGATTATAATTTTGGGTTGGTCAAGCAAATTGTCCTAATTGACAAAGATTTGTTGAAAACATATACACCACTTAGAAGGTTTTAGTAACCCGAATCCAGCGAATTTGAGACATAAATAAACCCCAAGCAACCCTCAAACTGTCCTGGTATGACTAATATCAATATGACATTTACATTTTATATGACTTGACCTCAAGCACCCACCTGTCTAAAGCTCAGAAGAGCTCACAATAGTCCATAACGCCATAGTTTTGGTTATTCCTGACAGTTTATTAAATCATAAGATGATTAATATGATGGTGCAGCGGATTTTCATAAACAAATGGCGCATTGCCCCAATCATGCATCAAATTGTTCTGACGTTTAGTATTTATGCCTCCTTAAATTCTATGAGAACCCCTCACCTTATAATTCTATACAATTTGGGCCATATTTTTTGATCTTTTTTTACTTTGTATTTTGGTGGTTTAAACTCAGGATTTTCTTCTGTCAGCTCTACCTATCCATACCAGATTTGGTCAATGTAGTGGACGTTTGCATCGAATACAATTTTAAAAGATCTTTCTGTTTCCATCCCAACCAAAGTATCACTTCAGAAGTCTGCATGCTGCTAAGGTTTCCGCTGTGCTATCACCTCTAGTCCTACCCTCAGTTGGGCCACATGCACCCATAACACTATTTCCCTCAGTGCCCTAAAAAGCGCGCCTTTTCATTGAACCTCCCATTCATTTGCCATGCCAGTGCCTGAAGTAGCCAGTGAGCATGCCCGTATATAGCTGCCACGGTGCCAGTGTCCCTGGTTCTTTTTGGGTCCCCACTGCTGCTATTAGATTGGACAGGGCAATACACCCTTTTTCTACAATGAAGGGAAATGTCCCCAAGCACTATCTCTAGAGAAGACAGCAAACTTGAGGCATACCCTAAATGAATGATGTATGGCCGCTGCCCCATAAACTAAATTATCCCCACCCTGCACAAGTATTACTCCAACTCCCCCATTATTTTTATCAATCTCGCTGGGGCCTATCTGCTAAAACCAAGAGAATATGCTGAGAATTCTAAAAAAAAATCAGTGAATTAAAATGAAACCCAAAAGGGGCAAACCCATCATGCTCAATCTAGGGCAAAACCCACAAGCGTCTGAACTAATACTCCCATGGATATTAAAATTAAAAAAAATTCCATATTTGAAACTTTTTTAAGTTTAGAGTAAAAGTGTTGGTGCCATCAAAAATCAGCAAATATCCAGGTCATATAACTGAATAAGCCTTCTTCTGTTTCATGGACGCAAGAGAACAGAATACTGAGCAATGACCTTGTGCAAAGTCCTTGGCGCCCTGGGAACATTTGTTCATCCAGTTTTCTTTAAAGTTTATAAGCCACCCCTCCTTCTTTCATAGTAGGTATAAAACCCAGCACTCTACTATAGACAGAGTGCTGGGTTATTTTCTAATATACTTTAGTAAAGGAATATTTTCCATCTTAGAAAAGCTTTAATATTTTATTGAAAATAAAGATTTTTGTCTTAAAAGAAACTTCCACAAATTATGGAGGGTCCATGCTTATTGATCTCTGTAAATGGCAGTGGCCATTGTTGAACTTTGCGCTTATATCTAAGTTAATGTAATTAAAAAAGTATTCAAGGTGGGTTAATCTTGGGACAAATATACCACACTGAAAATTTTTCTAGCCAGTACAGGTTTCTTTTTTTAGTACTAGATGGTGCCTGTACAGGTTTCAAACTTGTATTTTTACTAAAACCTGCACTAGGGAGAAAGCAAGAATTACCCTGCCAGGCTAACCACCCTTTGAGTTCATGTACTTTATAACTTGTCAATTTTATTATTTTTAAGCTTATAGTGATTTCTTAGAGAGTTTATTTCTAAGGAATAAATAATAAAATTTCCTTATTAAGTTGGGTAAAATTGATATGGATTAGAGTAATCTTTGATAATAAAAATCAAAGACAATTATAAGGTATTGGAATTTTGATAGAAATTGCAATAAACAGGCACTACAAAGGCTACGAAATTATTAGTTTTGTGGCTCTAGTGAAGATAGAAAAAAGGAAACAAAGGTATTTGTTTTGTTGCACTAATAATTTTCAATCAGAATACAGAACTCTGTTATAGATTGGCTAAAATTGAGCTACACAAGACAAAAATAGTGATCCTTTATTAGTTAGAAATGAAGGATATTTTTAGAGGTAGATTTGGTAGTCCTTCATGAGGATTTTTGTGCTTCAACCAAGGTAAGATCTTTTCTAATAGATGACCAATATTTCTGATTATTATTAATATACTTGTGATGGTCAGATCTAATAAGGTTCTTTTTAGATGAGATCAACCTTCTTGTGGAGGGCCTAGCCCCTTTAGATTGCTTAGCCTCATCCTTCAGAGGAGGCCAATAACAATGAAGGGTTGATCATCAGTCTATCCAAATAATTGGATACCTATGACAGGGTTTTTACAATTTTATTAGACTGAGACACCAAATCTCTATCTTGATTATAATTGGTCATTGCAGTTGAATCCCCAAATATTTTCCCTCAAGATCTTGCCTAGGGGGAATGTAATTATAAAGAAACCTGCTATTAACTCTATTAATAACAGTCCCAGTATCACTAGCTGAAATGGAGTATTCAATACCCTGACGATAAATAATATGGTAAGTACCAGCCCATAAGCTATCAAGTTTTTGAATCCGTCCTCCAGGTCTATGATGATAAAAGAGTACAAGATCCCCAATTTGGAATTCAGGTAATGTAGGTTGAATAGCATTGGTTCTAGTTCCCTCTTTTAAGGTTGTAGCAGCAAGAGAACTCAAGGATAAGGCTTGTTTCTGATAATTTCATCAGCTAGTCTCCTCATAGCTAAATCATTAGTTTGCGGGGTTGCAGCATCAATAATAAGTTGTACACTTGAGGGTAATATAGGATTCTGAATGCAAAGAGTCTTGAATAGAGACATTCCAATCATATGATGATAGCTAACCCTATAGGCAAAGATAGCACTAGGTAAGTAGAGATTTCATCTACTAGGATCGTTGGAGGCCATCATTGAAGAATGGCTACAAGGGTATCATTTGCTTTTTTGACTGAAACATTAGTGGAAGGATTGTAAAGGGTTATAAATGACTGATAGGTACCCATTAATTTAGTAAGCTCAGATACCACCTGTGAAACAAAGTTGGTCCTATTATCAGATAATAGAGCTTTTGGGCTAACATTCTGTGTGAAAACTTGATTAAAAAGGAAGGACGCAGTAGCCTTAGTGGTGACAGTGAAAACTGAGACAGCTTCAATACATTTTGGTAAATGGTCGATAGCTTTTATAATGTAACGATATCCATAAGTAGCAGTAGGGAGAGGGCCCACCACATCAAAACTTACAGTGAAAAAGGTTCTGAAGGTCCCACAATTTTGTGTTGGTAAATCAGATTTCCATCACGCTGTTGTTGGCAAGTGAGACAAGTCTCCAACACATTGTGCACCATTTCCAGCATGTTATCTCAATAAAAATGACTTTCAACCACTGTAAAGTCTTAGTGACAGCTCCATGCCCTACAGTTTGATGGCCTTCATACTAGTATCAGTCCTCGCAGAGGGCCGAATAAAAGGCAGCCATTTAGATCCAAACTTCTTATATATAGAACCTTTATTAACTTGAGCATTCTCAGTTAAGGATTGTAGCCTCGCTATAACATATCTTAGATTCACAATACCAGAGTTCAGGCCTGTCAATCAGATCATAGATACAATCTTCCTCAGCAGTGAATAAAGTTAGTATAGGTAAAGAAAGTCCATTAGCATTTTGGTGTACAGCTCCAGCATGATGTTAAATTGAAAAATCATAATTCCGAAGCTTTAACGCCCATCTAGCTAAGCGTCCATCAGGATCCTTCATTTATTGTAACCAAAAAAGAAAGCGTGATCCATGATGATAGTGAAATGATTGCCATAGAGATAAGAACAAAATACTTGAGTGGATAGGACTGTGAGGCATTCCATCTCAGTAATGCTATAATTGCGTTCTTCTTTAGAAAGGGTCTTAATATAATAAGCAATGTGATGATCAACCAGATTGGAATCATGATGAGCCAAAATAACCCAATGGCTACATCACTGGCATTGGTAAATAAATTAAAGTGTTTTGAAAAATCAGGATGGTCTAAAATTGGGGCACTAACTAAAACTTGACGCAAAAGATCAAAAGCTTGTTGTCCCAATTCTTCCCAATAAGAAAGGAACTTCCTTGTGCATTAAATAGACTAAAGGCTCCACAATCTCAGCAAAAAGGGGGATGAATTGTCAGTAATAACCAACCATCCCTAAAAACACTTGAATATTGTACAAGCTTTTAGGAACAGGCATGTCCAAAATAGCTTTTATCTTATTAGATAAGGGTAAAATCCTATCATGATTAACTTTATGGTCTAAGAATTCCATCTCAGTCTTAAAAAAACACACTTCGATGGTTTAAGCTTAAGAGAGGCATGACGCAGTTGCCCAAATAATTCTTTTTAAATAAGCTAAATGCTCGTTAAAAGTGTGAGAGAAAACAGTAACATCGTCTAAATAAACTAAAACACAAAAAAGTTTCAAATCCCCAAATAAGCCATCCTCAGCTCTTTGAAAAGTAGCAGGAGCATTACAAAGCCTCTGCAGCATACGAGTAGGTTCAAATAACCCCTCACTAGAATTAATGCAATTTTTTGATGGTCTTCCAGAGCTAGGTCGATTTGCCAGTAACCACTAGAAAGGTCCATGACCAAAAAGAACTGTGACCCAGACAATAGCCTTAATGAATCATCAATGTGAGGTAGGGGATAATAATCCTTTTGGGTAACAGCATAAGCTGATTATAACCCATAACCACTCTATGACCTCCATCTTTTTTGTATGAGAAGTAGAGGGGAAGCCCAAGGACTTTTTGAAGGCGTTAGTAGCCCAGCATCGAGGAGTTGTTTCAATTTCACTGAGATCTGAGCCTCCTCAACTTTAGATTGGCAATAAGGCCAGGCTTGAATAGGGGGAGTAGCCCCAGTTTTTACCTGATGCTTCACATCTTTCATCAGCCCAAAATCTCCAGGACCCTTGGTGGATATATCTGCATACTCTTCAATTAGAGCCTCGGCTTCATGCTGTTGTTCTGGAGTAAGTGAATCTCCAAAAATTGACGTCAACTCTAGCAATGATAGGTGGTTCTTCCAACCCAAAATCACATAAATTCCCACATCCCAATATGGGTAAAATTTCATTCACAGGAGTAGGCCGCACATTAGCTATAGGGTTACTTTGATTCAATTGCATAGATTGAGAGGTGAGATTAGCTAGTAAGACAAGAATAGTTCCATTATCAGCGGGATCAAGTCTAGGGCAGGTTAAGGCCTCCAAATGAGAGGGATTACTGTTATCAGAGATCTCTAATATAAAATCAGCTGGCACAAATACTTGTACTCCAGTATCAATTATAACTTGAGCTTTTGGAGGAATATTAATCGAATTGTTAGAGTATAAAGGCATTCCATCAGAGGCACAAGCTGTAAGGAGAGTGTCTATAACTCTCCTGTTCCCAGAGTGACAGTGCACGGTGCATAAAGCCAACGCCAGGGAAATAGCTGCTAGTGCTAAAGTAATTAGAGCCCAGCAGAGGGTTCTGGAGAAATAACTATTTAGGCATAAAAGTGCGAGTTTTACAATAAAAACCCCACCAAAAGCAATGCGGTGCACATAGCAAAAGGGGCTAAGCGGCCCAGGTTGGAGGGAACCTGGTGAACAAACGATGCATGAAGTGATAGCTGCAAGGTATTTGCTATGGCAATATTAACGGAGCGCGAGACCTCCTTGAAGAGGTTCACGCACAGGAGTGTTCAGAATATCATAAAAGTTAAATTAAACGTAAATGGGAAAAGGTTTATTTGGGAAGTTGACCAACAAGGAATGTTGGTCGTGAAAACATACTTAAGCTCAGATGGGGGAATACGGGATGTGCTGCAGGGGGCCCAAGCACTGACTCACCAATAGAGCAACGCTGCCATCCAAATTGGTTGAATAGACTGAAACTGACTTCACTTGAGTGATTGATTGAAATTGGATTCAACCTGAACGGGTTGTTTCATAAATGGAATGGGTTTAAAAATCCCATCCTTTTTTTTAGTACTAGATGGTCCTCAAAATCCCATCCTTTGACAAACTGAATTGAACCATCCGCATCCATTTAATAAACTGTCCATTTTAACGCCTGGACTGACGTAAGGGGCTGGGCGCTTGGCACCCCACTAGTACCAACCTGGGCATATTTTGCCCATACCCAGCGTTGGTCTAGGGTGTACCTCAGGTCAGGGAGGGCCTGGAGCTTCACCTTCTGGGCCTCCTGGCGCCCAGCCTTACCTTTAAAGTTGGTCCCCACTTTTTTCATGTGCACATGACATCACCCTCTCCTCCCAATGGGGCTCAACCCCCTCCAGGGGCTTGCGCAAGGGAAAAGTTCTTGTGGGCAGGGGCCAACTTCATAACAGCAACGTCGACTTTAGGTTGGGATCCAGCAGCCTGGGGGAAACACTTGTGGAAGGCTTCAATCAGATCTTGGACATGCACACAGTCACGCGCTGGAACCCAGCTGTTCTCTGCAGCATCAAAACCCTTCCAGGATACCAGGTACTCGAGTCTTCTTTTAATGCAGCAGGAGGAAACTATTTCTTCCGCCTCCCGCTCTGGCGCCCCATCCACAAGATAGGCCTCAGGAGCCTCTGGTGGGGGCCCTTGAACAACGTCAGTTTGCTCTCATAAAACACAGAGAAGATCCAGTATGAGGGGGGGAGATCTAGCTGATATGAGGCATGGCCCACATTCCTAACGATGTGGTAGGGGCCAATCCTCTTTAGTCCCAACTTCTTACATGGCTTCTTGATTGGGATGTAACGAGCATCAAGAATCACAAGATCCTCTTCCTTGTATGCAAGACCCATTAGACGCTTCCCATCAGCATTCTCCTTAAACACCTGCATAGCCGCCTCAAAGCTTGAAGAAACACCCCGGTGGACCTTCTTAATTGTCTTGGCAAAGTCCACCACCGCTTCAACCTTAGATTCACAGCTGGGCTCCATGTTAAAAGCGGGTTTAACGCCATGGCTGGCGAAAAACGGGGAACAACTGATCGAGGAGTGCAAGGTATTGTTGTAGCTAAACTGGGCCATGGGAAGTTGAGAAGCCCAATCTGAATGATCCGCGGCAGTGTAACACCGCAGGAACTGTTCCAAACCCTGGTTCACTAGTTCAGTCTGCCCATCTGATCGAGGGTGATAGGCAGTCAAACGGCAGTGGAGAATCTGAAGAGTCTTACACAACTCTTCCCAAAAGATGGAGGTGAAAAGGGGCCCCCAGTCACTAATAATCTCTTGGGGAACCCCATAGAGCGCAAACACATGCGTGACGAAGAGCCTGGCCATCTCAGCCGCCATTATTGTAGTTCTGCACGGAATTAATTGAGCGAACTTCATAAAACGTTCCACCACCACCATGATGGCATTGTAACCATCAGAGACAGGTAGTTCCACAATGAAATCCACCGAAAGGGAAGTCCAGGGCCCTTCAGATTTCTGGACTGTTACCAACAACCCCGCTAAAGTTTGACGATTTGGCTTCATAGGGTTGCAGATTAAACACTCCTTACAATACCGCCCCACCTGAGCAGGCAAGCCCTTCCAATTGTATGTGCAGCGTATCAACTCCAACGTAATTTGCTTTCCCAGGATGTCTAATGGTGAGTCCATCATGATGATCTTGGATGATTTCCAGGCGAAGTGGGCCAGCAGGAACCCATAGGCGCCCCTGAAACTACACCATTTTATCCTTCACGTGGTAGCCCCTGGAGATATCCTCTTGATTTAACTCACACTTAGCAAGTAACAAAGTATTTTTTAGCTGCTAGTGGCTGGGAAAGGACTACCTTCCTAAACATACTATATTCCTCTGCGTTTTCCAGAGGTGCAAGCGCTGGCCCGTTGGTCAGGAGAGAGGGTCGTTGAGGCAGAAGTTTACTTGAAGGAATCATCACCTGTGTGTTGTGAACTTCTACCTCCTTGGGATCAGGTGCTAAAGCAAGGTTGGGTTAAAGCATCCGCCAAACCATTATCCTTGCCCTTGGTAAACTCATGCATGAATGTGAATTGGGAAAGGTTCTCATGCCAGCGGGTCTGCCATGGGGTTAAGACATGAGGAGCAAGGTAGTACAGCAAGGCATAGTGGTCTATATGTACCCGGAAAGGTTGGGATGAGCCATGCAAGTGGTGACGTCAATAAGTAAGCGCCTCCACCACTGCCAATAACTCTGTCAGGATTTTAACCAGATGAATCATTCCGATAGTATCCAAATTAGGGGTTTTGGTTAGTCAGGCGTAATTGCCAGCTTATTGCCTAGTTTAAAATTATTTAATGTTATATATAATCGAGTTTAGGTTTGGCAGGAGCTGCGTTAACTGGTAAAATGCCATCTGAAGATTGTTGTGGGAGTTTCCAGTGGAAAGCTGATGAATCCATTACAAATCATCCAAAAAATGGTTTCGCCAACTAATTTGGAGCACTGGCGACTCATGCCAAGGATGCACAAATTCTTATTGATTTATGAGTTTATATACAATTGACCAGCGACTTATGCTGAGAAAAGGATTGACCTAATTTAATATTTTGAGATCCGATGAGCAGATCTGTTGGTAATCGCTATGAGTATGAATGAAAGATTTTCTGATCTCTTAGAGAGTTGTGGCATCAAGAGGCTGATGGACTTTTTGGTAGTTGATTGGCCAAAGAGTACTTGGGTGCAGTAGCCCTGAAAGTAGTATAAATAGTCGTTCATTCCCTCCTAATAAACATCTCTCGTTTGCCCATCTTTCCTGTTTGTTTGAAGAAGCTTGGTGCAACTAGAGTGGGGAAGATGGTATAGGAGATACCCAATAGGTGCAGGTGATCACGCCTGGAGTGACCGGCGCTGCCAGCTCCCATACCTCCTCTCTATGAGGAACCAGTGGGATCCTGGCCATCTGGCTACCAGCGGATAAGCTCATAGCAATCGACCCTAGTGGGGTGCAGTGTGGGAGGTGCCATAGCCGCCCAAGAAGGGGATGGACTCGCCGGGGCATGCCAAGATGGGTTGGTGAAGGGTCATGAGGGTGGGGAAGAGCGGAAGTGCCTGGGCCACCAAGGAAGGGGGCAGGACTTGCCAGGGCACACGCCAAGGATGCCTGGGGCTAAAGGCGAAGACTTTGGTGGTTAGTTGTTGGGTTGGACGCAGGACTGATAGGGGTTGGTATGTCAATGAAGGCGAAATAGCAAAGGGCTACCAGTCTTCATACTGGTTGGCCTGGCACACTAGCGGAGCCCAGGGTCGATTTTGCAACATTGGTGCTCACTACAGGGGGCTTCGCTGGTGGGCTGCTTGAGTAGTTGGAGGTTTTGGTACAGTGTGGCAAAAGCCACTGGTTAAGACCAGCGTTCCTTTGTGAGGGCGCTGGGAGGTCTTGACCCACCATTGGGGTGGGTCGCAAAGAAGGATATCATCTGGTTAAGTGGAGGGCAATGTCAGGATTTTAACCAGATGAATTCTTTCAATAGTATCTAAATTAGGGGTTATTGGTTAGTTGAGAATAATTGCTGGCTAATCGTCTAGTTTGATACTATTTAATGTTATAGATTTAATTGAGGGTAGGTTAGGAGGAGCTGCTTTTTCTGCCAAAATGCCATCTGAAGATCGTTGTAGGAGTTTCCAGCGGAAAGCTGATGAATCTGTAATGAATCATCTAAAATGGTTCCACCGACTAATTTGGAGCACTTGCGACTCATGCCAAGGATGCTCAAATTCCTATTTATTTATGAGTTTATATACAATTGACCAGCGACTTATGCTGAGGATGGATTGACCTAATTTAATATTTGGAGATTCAATGAGCAGATCTGTTGGGAATTGCTATGAGTATGAATGAAAGAAGTTTCCAATCTGATAGAGAGTTGTGGCATCAAGAGGCCGTTGGGTTTTCCAGTAGTTGATTGGCCAAAGAGTACTTGTGTCAAGAGAGTGTCTGTAACTCTCTCGTTCCCTGCAAGGTGATGTGGGATGCAAACCCACATTGCTATGGAACTAGCCGTTAGGAGAATGGGAAGTAATGCACCTCAAACGGTGCCTGTGCAAAAGGTACCCCAGGCAAGGGTGTAAAGAGCAACATATTGTACCAGGTAAGTAAGGAACATCACAGCTTGAGTGGACCCCAGAGGGGCGTCCATAATCAAGTGTAGCTTGGCATCAGGGGGCTTGGATGCCTCGATCTGGAGGGTACCTGGGTGGCCCAAGGAAGCCCCTGGGATTTTGGTATATTGCAATAAAAGGTAAGTGGTCCACATGGTTGGAGACCTCCCCGAAGAGGTCCACCACCAAGTTTGCCCAAGGAACCATTGGTAAAAAATGTAAAATAACGGGGGTTTTTATTTAAGAAAGTTGACTAACAAGAAATGTTGGTCGCAAAAACATATTTAAAGTGGGCCAGGGAAATTCAGGTTCTGCAGAAGTGCGCCCAAGCCTTGACGCTCCAATAAACAGATACTTCCGTTCATTTTAGTAATTTACACCAAAAGTGCCTTCACTCAAGTAATTGATTGAAGCCATATTTTACCTGAGCTTAAAATTTCATAACTTGAGTGGGACTCGAACCCTTGCTCTCCAATCAACCAAATTGATCCATCTTCATTTATAACTTAATCATTCGCTTTAGTGCCTGGGCTGAGATAAGAGGCTGGGCGTTTTGCACCCCATTAGTATCAACCTGGGCATGCTTGGCTTGCACCCAGCGTTGATCTAAGGTGTGTTTCAGGTCAGGAAGAGCCTGAAGCTTCACCTTCTGGACCTCCTGTCGCTCAGCCTTGTTTTTAGCATCACTTCCTACTATATAGTCATCCAGCCATGACAACTTGGGCGCAGTAGCCCTGAAAGTAGTATAAATAGTCGTTCATTCCCTCCTAATAAACATCTCTTGTTTGTCATCTTTCCTGTTTATTTGAAGTAGCTTGGTGCAACTAGAGTGGGGAAGATGGTGTAGGAGATCCCCAATAGGTGCAGTTGATCACGCCTGAAAAGCCGGCGCTGCCAGCTCCCATACTTCCTCTCTATGAGGAACCAGTGGGAACCTGGCCAGCTGGCTACTAGCGGATGAGCTGCATAGCCACCAACCCTAGCGGGGTGCAGCGCGGAAGGTGCCCTAGCCGCCCAAGAAGGGGGATGGACTTGCTGGGGCATGCCCAGATGGGTTGGTGAAGGGTCACGAGGGTGGGGCAGCGCGGAAGTGCCTGAGCTGCCCAGGAAGGGGCAGGACTTGCCAGGGCACACGCTGAGGACGCCTGGGGCTAAAGGTGAAGACGTTGGTGGTTAGTTGGTGGGTTGGACGCAGGACTGATAGGGGTTAGTATGCCAATGAAGGTGAAATAGCAAAGGGCCACCAGTATTCATACTGGTTGGCCTGGCACACTAGCGGAGCCCAGGATCGATTTTGTGACAAACTCCTTATCATAAATAGCGTAATTCAACTCTGGAAAAGACATTTTCCTAGAAAAATATCCCACCTGATGCTCTATCCCCTCTTCGACTACTTGTAACAAAGCAGCCGCTATGGCGAAGTTGGAGGCATCAGTAGACACAATGAACTCCTTTTAAGGGTCGACATGATGAAGAACAGTCATGGACAACAGGGTGCACTCACTGCTTGGAAAGCATCCTCCAAAATGGGGGAACACTGAAGCACCTTGGCACCTCTAGCCTTATATAAGGGGGCTGCCACCTCGGAGAGACTGGGTGTGAACTTCTTGAGGAATGTAAAGCCCCCAAAAAGCTCCTCAATTCCTTGACAGAGGTAGGAGTAGGCCACTCATGAATGGCCCTTTCCTTGTCTGGAGTTATCATATGGCCCTGGTCAAAAACGACATTGCCCAGAAAAGTGATCTGAGACTTGAAGAATTCACACTTGCTTATCTTCAGCGTAAGGCTGGCTGCCTTTAACCACTCCACCACTTGCCGCATGTGTACTGCATGGGACTCCTGATCTGGGGAAAACACCAGGATTCATCCATGTAGGCAACCGCGCATACCCCTAACAATTCCCCCACCTCTGCATCAATGCGGAGTTGAAAGATAGCAGGGGCATTCTTAAGCCCAAAAGTCATGACTCAAAACTATATATTCCTTTTCTGGTACGGAAGGCAGTTAACCACTCCTGGACCTTCTTTATCTGGATATGATTAAACGCATTGAGGCAATCCAGCTTGGAAAAGACCTTCGCCTTCTCCACACAGCGCGCAATCTTTGAATCCAAAGGGATGAGATGGAAGTCTGGTACAGTGACGTTGTTAAGGTTCCCATAGTCCACACACGGGCGTAAAGTACCATCAGACTTCTACAAAAAGAGAAGGGGGGAGCATACAGGGGAATTATTCTGAAAAATCGCACTTTTGGCCAACTGTTCCTTTAACCACACATCCAACGCCTCTTCCTCCAGGACAGTCAATGGATAAATGGGGGAAGATATGCGCACCAGATCCACCATGAGCTTGAAGTCACAATTGAACTCAGAGTGCTCAGGGATTGCGTTGGCTGATGCTGCATCAAAAGAGGATTCCATACCCTCCAAACAGGAAAGTAAGAAAAATCCCACGGAGGATGAGGTATTCAGCAAAGGAGCAAGATAAGGAGTGGGAACATTGGGCCAATGGGGTAATGGGCCCTGGGCGTTATCCTCCGACAAGGGAACAATCAACTGGTGACCATTTACCAAGGACAAGGATAGAGTGTTCTCTTTCAAATTCGTCCTGACGTCAAACTTTCTCCACCACTCAACCCCCAAAATGATGGGAAACAAGAGGTGCTTGATAGCTTGAAAATGGTCATACAGAAGATAGGCGCCCACCTGGTAGTCCACCAACCCTATGACGTTCAGCGTATGGATACCTTGAGAAGCCCCACCTCTAACCATACCACCTGGTGAGTAACTCAACTCAAGGTAGTCAGAAAGGTCTTGGTCAATAAAATTATTCAAGGCATCGGAATCCACAAAAATAGTTGTGCTGAACTTCCTAAAAGAGGATGTAAGGGTAGCAGACAAGAGGAAGTATCCAGAGTGGGATTTATTCAAAGCAGAAAATGCCCCACCTCACCTAAAAATTCTTCTTGCTTGAGCAAACCATAAGGGTAGGTTTTGGAATCATAAAAGGGGGAGGGATAGTTGGCCACTCTTACTACTGAGGCCACATACCCCTCCATGCCTTCTGCAGGTGCATAAACATTTTCAAGTTGTAAACGCAGTTCTTTTTCAACTTCCTGAGTGCTGCAAATCATGGAAGAGGTCAAATGGGGATTTTCGGTGTGATTGCAAACACAGGAATAGGGTCCAAATCTGAGCCATGAGAGGGTCAAAATGGTTCAGAGGTATATATCAGGTTATTGTTATAAATCGCGTTTTTAAAGTCAAATGACCCTATTCCTTTACCCTCAATGGAATGTCCGACGTTATCCAAGGCCAACACCCCCAGGCCCATCTGTGCCAATTCTTCCGGCATCATCTGAACATGCTGTCAAAGGAAAACTCGTTTAATGTGTGAAAATTGATTATTTTGGTGGAAAGTCAGGTAATCACGACTATCAAAACTCAAAGCATCCGATTCCACCAGGTATGAACATGAAGGGTGAATACTTTCCAGTTGGAGGCAACCATAAAAACGCCAAGTTGCTCTAACCTTTGGGAAAAAGAGGAAACAGCGGTGCGGCTAATGACAGCTGGAGCCCACAGCTGACAGCCACTGTTTTCACTTTGAAAAAAGTTCCACACAGAAAAAGTTCCTGCACATAAGAAAAAAGGGTTGGTCAACTAATGTAAGGAGAGTGTCTATAACTATCCTGTTCCCAGAGTGGCAGTGCACAGTGCACAAGGTCAACACCAGGGAACTAGCCATTAGTGCTAAAGTAATTAGAGCCCAGCAGAGGGTGCTGGAGCAATAACTACTTAGGCATAGAAATGCGAGTTTTACAATAAAATCCTCACCAAAAGTGACGCGGTGCACATAGCAAAAGGGGATAAGCGGTCCAGGTTGGAGGGAACCTGGGTGAACAAATGATGCATGAAGTGATAGCTGCAAGTTATTTGCTATGGCAAGGTTAATGGAGCGCGAGACCTCCTTGAAGAGGTTCACGCACAGGAGTGTTCAGAATATCATAAACTTTAAAATAAACGTAAACAGGAAAAGGTTTATTTAGGAAGTCGACCTACAAGGAATGTTGGTCGGGGAAAACATATTTAAGCTCAGATGGGGGAATACGAGATGTGCTGCAGGGGGCTCTTGCACTGACTCACCAATAGAGCAACGCTGCCATCCAAATTGGTGGAATAAGCCAAGACTGACTTCACTTGAGTGATTGATTGAAGTTGGATTTAAACCTAACGGGTTGTTTCATAAATGGAATGGGTTTTTAAACCCCAATCCTTGACAAACTGAATTAAACCATCCGCATTCATTTGGTAAACCATCCGTTTTAACGCCTGGACTGACGTAAGGGCTAGGCACTTGGCACCCCACTAGTACCACCCTGGGTATATTTTGCCATACCCAGCGTTGGTCTAGGGTGTGCTCAGGTCAGGGAGGGCCTGGAGCTTCACCTTCTGGGCCTCCTGGCGCCCAGCCTTATCTTTGGGGTTGTTCCCCACTATGATGTCATGTGCACATGACACATGCTGAGGGAGGCGGATGAATAGTCCTAGTAATAAAATTTGGTATATAAGATGATAAATAGAAGTAAGATATTCCAATAAGCAAACGCATTGTTTGAATTTGCCTTTGCTATTGGGGACATCTTTTAAAATTAAAGGTACTCAGTACCCAATTAAAGAAAAATAATTGTCCTTAAGATTAATTATCACATCAAAAAATAAGAAATTTGGTTCTCAAAAGCAAGTCATAGCAGTTATTGTCCAACACTACCGCAGGGGCCGAAATAACCAACTTTTCCAAAATTGCATTGGAAGGGAAGAATAAGCTCTTATGGATTTAGTATATGAAGAACCAGCAGTTCCATAGCCTTGAGAATGATTTAAGTCTGGCACTACTTTAATTCTTTTCATAAGCTTAAATGAGATCATATTTATAGGTGATACTGTAACAATGGTAGCTAAAACTTTCACTTTGTGTACTATGACTTCCACCGAGTCACATTGGAGCAAAAGTGCAGGGTTGCAAATAATGAGGGACTAAATGGTCAAATTGAATTAAATGAAGAAACAGAAACTTAAGAAGAAATAGTATATTTGTTGGCTAAATCATCAGGGATATCAAGTACACCAGGAGCAGATATCATATAACAGACTATATGAGTGTTAAAAGATTGCAATTGAGGCACAGGAGGTAGGTCAGCACAGGGAGCCTCTTACCTTATGCTGACTCCTCTTTTTTCAATTCTTCTGCTTGTTTCTTCTAACATTGAGTTTCCATATGACCCACTAGACCGCAATAGCTGTAAGGATCCTTCTTGGGTTTAGATTTGGGTCTAGGAAGCATCACATGGATATAGGAATGAGGGTTATTAGTGGAGTTCAGGAGCACCACACCATTAGGTACCTCCATCAACGCCTCTTTGATGTTGAGAATAAATCTGAAATTTCTTTCAAGTAATTTTAAATGTGATAGCAACTGAATACGAGAAGCAAACACACTCATCACAGCCAAATGGCATCATCTATGGTAATATGATCACAAGTAGCAAGAGTCTGGGCCTCATGAAAAAATCTCTTAGTGAAATCTTGGATTGACTATCCTCACTTAAATTGGATGCTCATAAAGGATTGCTTTTGATTAAATAGAATTTGATCACTTCTGAACTCCTTAATAAGGGCGGTTTTTACTTGAGCCCACGTATTGCAAACCTTAAGGTGAGAAACCATGATTTCTTGAGCGAATTATCTTAGACAAGCAGTAATATGCCAAACTTTCTGTTGATCCGTCGCCTCATCCATTGCTCGCTCATAGACAAAGAGAAACGAATGAATGCTACCTTAACCCAGCTCAAACTTATCCTTAAAGGTAGGTTTGAAGGCGATGGGTTCATTGCTTAAGACAAGTATACCAGATACCATGACTGGATCAGCTTTGGAGGGTTCAGACTCAGGGATAAGGCTTGAGTGGGAACTTGGTCAACTTGTTGTCATAAATGGTTGAGATCATCTTGTAAATTCTGAGCCTATTGTGTAAGATGATAATTTGCAGGCGATTGATTTAAGTTAGAAATTGCAGCGAGCATCCTTTCTTGCTTATTCTCAAGTATTCCATATTTAGCAGTTAACCAATTAATAAAAGCTGTCAAAATTGCAAAATAAGCTTCTTGTGTAGTTCAGTTAGTATCACATAGATAATGAGCAATATTAACACTATCCAATAAGTTGGTTAGTGAATAATCTGGGCTAGCCATAAGGCCTTCTAGAGATAAGAAACATCCTTGAGCTATGGCTCAGCTTTGGTTTTCTAACGCCTGCACTCTTGTTGCAGATAGACTTTAAGGGTCATAATTGTGAACTGAAAGTGTTGAGCTGGGGGGACCAGGAGGTCCTGGGGGTCCTTGAAAACTTTTGCAACCTGCAGGCCCAGGTGGGCCCTGTTGACCTGCAGGGCCTTGAGGACCTTGTTCACCAGGGGGTCCCAGAGTCATCAAAGGAGAACTAGGTGGTCCAGGAGGACCAAAGGACTGGGTCCACCTTCTCAAAAATTATCCACAATTTGGACAAGTTGTTGAAGTAGCCTGTCAAGTTCAACAAAGTGTTCCTCATGTTGGGCCCACAATTGTCCCAGCTGTTTAGTAATCTCATCTTCAAGGGAAGTGATTTGGTGTTGAATAGTGTTGAGAATTTTTCATTTTCAATACTTGGTGACTCCATTAGTGTGCCAGGACAAACAGTATGAAGACTGATGGCCCTTGCTTTTTCACAATCATCGGCGACCTTTCCCTAAAAATTTTTAAGGGCAACCCACCAAATAAGCAGACCAACAATCTCTCCTTCTGAGGCATGACCACACGTTCTAGCTCAGAGGTCCTCACCTGGGACATGTCCAACCATTGTGATTCAGCGGCCTCTATATTGATTCCCTCAGGTTTACTCCCCTTCAATCCTTCCAGTCCTTCATTGTGGCTGCTAGTTGCCTAAGTTCCTACGGGGTTTCCATCTAGTTTAAGGTTGGGAGTTGGTTGCGCTGACAATTCCAGGTGTTTTAACCCAGCACCTAACAGCTGAGGATCTTGAGTCCCACCTCTACAAGCCAAGCTAACTACTGTTAACTAAAAACTTTATAAAGAAGGGAAGGCGAATATTAGATTTGAAGATTAGAAGATATTTTTATTGAGAGAAAGATCAAACTATATATAGGCATTTCTTGCCTGTCCACATCATTGGCATTTATTGCCAGCATCATCAGCACTCACTAGTGATTCTCCCTGCTTAGTATTCATCAGCACTCTCACTAGCAATACTTGTCATCCTCAAATGTCCATAATTATGTTGATCCTTGATTCATCATAATCTGGATTAAATATATTAACATCCTCGTCATAAGTTGCTGGTGTCAAATTAAACCAAAGTATGGTCAGGGATTCTGCCCATTACTCTCACAAAGTTAAAATGCAATTTGACTATTTAATTAATATTAACTAGTTCAGCATCCTTAGCATAAGTTGATGGTACTCTGAGAATTGACTTTCTGCTGGAAATCCCACAATAATTTTCTCATGGAGTTGGTGCAGGGATAAAAGCCTGCTGAGCGTAAACAATTAGTATTAATAGTTTGTCATCCTCAAACCATCTTTCTCTCATGAACCTCACTTTTAAATCAAAAGTGAACAGAACAAGTTTTGAGGGAACATCCACCTGCCAGTGAGTACTGCAAATATAGAGCAGTACTCTTGCCAAACCACCATGTGTAAGGAAGTCAATATGCCCATTTGTGCGAAGCACATAGAAATGGATGGCTTGCTTGCGCTGATATAATTTAATAATGAAGTATGCCAAGATGGACAAACCATCTGACTGACTTCCCGCTGACCTAGGCCCCCATGCAAGTAATAATGAGGAAGGCCTGAATAATCCGTGCATGCCAAATAACTATTTGGTAGCATGAACAACAAAGAAACATGTGAACGCAACAAAGGGTCACAAAAACCCTTGCAATAAGCGTGGATAATGTAACTGACTCCCCAGGATTGGTGTCCACCAATACCAGCTGACAGGAGCAAACCTCGGGGAGCAAGGAGTGATGCCAAGAACAGCGGTGTTGGGGATATTACCCACTGACCCTCAATCAGTAGAGGGGATTGGGGCCTCGCATGGTAAAAAGATTTTTTAGCAAAACCAAAAAAATCTGGACGAAGTATTGGTTGGATCTGAAATGGACTCAGATTCAACTAGCGAATATCTGCTGCCCAAACCAGTAGGGCAACAACAAAAAAGTTTTTTTGCTGATATGGAGAAACTTACTGAAAATTCTAAGAGTATTCGCTTGAAGAAGAAGTTGAGCACCAGTTCAGACAAAGCCCAGTTGGGGGGGGGAGAATGGTCCTAACCAAAATCAATCCAGCAACCTGAGCAAATTGTCAGGCATGATCCCCGATGTACCATCATGTGTAATCCCCCATGAACTCAAGTCGAAAGTGGGGGCTAAATCATCCCAGAATTAATTTCCAAATCTGAATGTGCCATCGAGGACAATCCCTGACAATTTCAAGCCAATGGAGGGAGCTAGAATAGCACAAAATCAGTTGCCAAAACAGTATGAATCATTGGGGACCAACCTCAATGGGGGCGAAGCTATATTGGAGACCAAAACTGAAGTATTGGACACCTGGGAAAAGTTGGCAAAAAAATTAAAAGTGCTACCAGAAGGGGCTGAAACCCCAACAGCGGTCAAGTCAGTGTCCAGGGCTCCAGTGAAGTATACCCCAGTTCAGATGGACATGTTAGCGCATCGCAGTGTGCCAACCCACAAAATCAAACAATGGGAGACCTTTCAGTTCCTGTACTCAATGGAAACTCAATGGGTTTCCAAAAACATCAAACTGGCCATCACAGCTATTTGGCGGGACCACAAGTTTTCTGCTGGGTGGCCAAACAATGGCTCAATACCCAAATCTCGATTGACATAGTGGTACTATTCAAGGCGTCGCAGGCTCATACCAAAGACACCCTGGAATGGATAAAAATACCCATGGAGAACAAGGTGATCAAAGCTGCAATTAGTGAATACTAAAAACCTGCAGGCGTGAAGTCCTGGATGGATGCTGGCAATAACATTTTAGATGTGATGGAATATAACAAGGCCAGTATAACAGCGCGATCCGCTTAAGCAGTCAGGAGCTTGGTCCTCAACCAAATGGAATTAGCCAAATATGCGAAACAATTCCCAAACATCTCGACCACCCTCTAATGGGCCCAACATACCATTCCAGTAGACACGGCACTAAAAAGGTATAATACCACATTCTCCTCAGAGGAGGCGCCACCATGGATTACAGCTGGGTTCAAGGCCACCGAGACCTTACACTGGTCATACCCAAATCCCACCAGCCACTGCATCAGAACTGATGAAAGCGGGCTGGACAAAAGAAAAAGCGGTGTAGTGGGGGCCTTTCTGGGATTGGTTGCTGGAAGAGGCCATTAACTGGTCCAACAACAGATTCACCCTGATGGAAATGAAATACTGGTTCTGAGCGGGAGCCAGTATGGACCTAGCACATGAATGGGCGGATCTGAGGGATGAAACTGATCCATAAAACCCTTTGAGGCCAAACTTTCCCAATCAAAAAGTGGAAATATGGCATGATGTCGCAACAATCGCCAAAGCTGCAGACTGGGCTACAACAGGATTCACCCCAGTATCAGCCAACTGTGGATGGAACACGAGATTTCACCACAGGCGGCAACAGCAATGAAAGGGGTCATGACACTGGACTTTGGCTGAGAATGGCTCAAAGCGGGGATCTACATTAAAATCATCCAGGATTGGAAACAATCCTTCCCAGAACTGACGTTAGCTGGCCCATACACCGCCAAAGGTTTCACCACCTCCAAAGCATTCCAATGGAGTGAGGTGGGAGTTCTGGCCATCATGGCACGGATTTTTACAGATGGGGGCTGGAATAGTATCACAGTTAGGGACTGGTGCCAGCATAGTTTAGTTACGCTGAAGGTCCTTCAAAAATACCTACACCCAACGTGCAGCCCAGAATCTGCACTCAAGTAGTACTAGCTGGGTTTCTCACTGACAGATTCCCTTGAGTGGCAAAACCTCGAAATAGGAGTGCAAGTGGCTAAGAGCATCAGTCACTGAGGTATCAGCATTCACCAAATTAAAGCATTTCTCAATTGGGGATCCAGTCTTGAAGAATTGGTAATCTGGATTTTAAAGGGGAAGACCCCTGATGATGTGCCCAAACCTAGCACAAAAACCAAGTCATACAGTGCAGTGGCAGCAGATACCAATGACAACACCTGGCACAATGCGGGAACCCACATCAAATACATCTGCCATTTAATCAGCGGAGGCTTTATGGACCGCCAATCGCCAAAATCTTACCTAAAGGACGCTATCTGAATCCACCTGCAGCTAGTGTAGGAGGAAGAGTGGTCCAACCTGATATTTTTGATTTATCAGGTGCTTGATGAAGTCCTAGCAGGAGGGGACTTTGATCATCACTGGGTACCTGAACGGGGGTATATTGATATAGAAATCCCCGGCAAATTGGACTGCAAAAAACTCCTCAAGATCAGGATCAAATACAAGGTAATTTATCTGTGAATGGAGCTGACCAGATACGCCAACTAAACAGCAAAAGTGGGTAACTTTCCAAAACCTCCCAACCGATTGTTAAAGGGAGTGGGTGCATGAAGCAATCTGGGCCAGATTATTGTACTATGGGGAAGTACAAGAATTTTGGCAAGCTGGTGGTGACTACATCGCAAAGTGCCTCCACCCCCAGACAGTGGAAGCGCTCTATGAACTGGCACCCTGGATGAAGCCAAACAAAATAGCCCTGCCCCAATTCATCCGCCTGCATGGCCTAAACAGGGTAGTGTACATCAAACAAGAAGACGCCAAACAAGTGTGCCAGTTCTGTTACTAGATCAGCCACATAATGGCTCAATGTCATCACCGCAAAGGTAAAACAACTTGGTAGTATGAATATGACCCTGTAGGTGGGGTCACCAAGGTTGGAACCAAGACTTTCCTTTGACTGAAATCCTGGGAATGGATCCCACATAAACTAAAGGAGGTTGCAGACATAAAGCGCCGACAACAAGAGCTGGACTTGGCACATAGGGAAGCATGGGAGCGAGAATCAGACAAGCGACCCAAAGTGGACAACAAGCCATTCATAAATCCAAACCCCAAATTGTACGTAATGGACGAAGGAACAGGTCCTGAACTAATAAAGTCACGCCCATCCCAAGCAGAATGGACAATCCGCGAGGAGGAAAGATTATAATAGGTAAATCCAAAGAAATCCCCCAAGAAGGGATGGACACAGGATGCCAATAAATTTATCCTGAAGCCCAACAAGCTTAAAGCAAATGCAAAATTGAATCAGATATCATTGGCAAAGCAACCCAAGGAGACTCAAAAAGTCAATTGATGTGACAAAATTGGCAAATTTGGCTGGATGGACACCAACTAAAAATTGAGGGCAGTCAACAAATCAAATGAAGGGGTGAGAATCTGAACAACAGATGAGGGGGAATTCGCCACTCTGTCAGTAGGGGACATGGAGCACACAGAACTGATTATAAACCATCCCCATTATCCATTGATATGGAGACAGGGATGACGACCAAATTCTTAGTGCACAGGATTCCTAGGAATATAATCCTAGTCATGACCTATCAGCCTTAAAAGCTGATTAATAACCCCCACCCACCCTCGACGCCATCTTCTGCTAACAAACAAACCTCAGTATTTGACTCGATTTATAACCCAGATAATGCTGATCCTCATACCCGTGGGTTGGGCAGCCAGAAATGAGGATCACGACCACAAATGCTTGGGGGATGTCGAGCATACAAATAAGGAGGTGGAAAATGCATCACTTAAAACTGATAATAATATCAACCTAATTTTATTTCAAAAATGCAAGCTGGTAACCAAAAGGAAATGGTGCCAAGCTTAAACTGTGACACGACGAACCACCTGTGGTCCTTCCAGATAGGCTGTCAATCCCTCTGGATGTATCATGTGGCGATTGTCACAATGAACAAGAAAATAGACCTGGAACTCGTGGAGGAAACTCATACCAGAAGGATATTGATAGTGACAGCTACAAACAGGGAAACTGGAAAGAGCCAGCGAGCAGTTGCGGTCTACACTTTGCCAAAGCTCCGTGAAAACCATATCTTTTGGGAATTCCCATCAGAAGTGTTATCTGAAGCAACGACAGTAATAGCAGGAGACCTGGATTGTTGGACAAATGCGAGTTGGGATATGTTCCTGACTAGTGAATGTCCTAACAGTAAGGCTGATGAGATGCTAGAATACTTAGTCAAATTGGGGATGTGCCTAACAATTGATGAAGAGGACAAAGACCCAGCCAACTTAACGTGAAAGTCATATGACTCCGCCAGATCCCCACAGTCCGGTTCACGCCTAGATTACATCCTAGTGTCATCAGATCTCAAGGCACGGACGTCAAACAGTTAAGTCAGTATAAATACCAAAATTGATCATATGGTCATCCCCATGGATATAGATCTTGACGAACCTTTTAGGCATCGTGAAAGGCAGTTGGCACCAGCCACGCTGAGGGATGGGGAATGGCACCGAATGATCAATGAGGGACTGGACCAACTGGTCGCATATCTGGATAACCACCTGGAGTTGGACCTGATGAAACGATGGACTTGGATCAAAGCATAACTGAAACACAATAGCATAAAGTTCAAAAAAGAGACCACCTACAAGTAAACTGCCACCACGAAACAGCTAAAATCTAAGTTAGAAAGGTTGAGGATCACCCAGCGAGACAGCAAAGATTGGTGGAGCGAGTACCAAACAATGCATAAAATTGTATAAGGCCCTTATGATAAAGCAAGACTCGGAGTAATGGACCAATGCAACATACTGATATCAGAGCTTAATGAGAATGATGACCAAAGAGGGTTTAATGCACCTCAAGGAAATCTGAACCAATGCTAGGATAAGGGAATCTTGACAGTAGAAGAGGAAGTATTAACTGACCCAGAGATGGTCAAGTGTGAGATCAAACAATTCTATGGAAAACTTTTCTGACAACAAGAAATGAGTGAATCGGTGATGAATACACTAATTGGCCTGGCCAAGCTGGCACTGGGGGGCTGTATGATGGAAGATGTCGCCAAACTATATGCCAAAATCTCTATCGATGAGGTTAAGCAAACGCTGAAGGAGTCGCCAAGAATGAAAGCACCAGGCCCTGGCAATATGTGTGCAGAAATATATAGCACAGTCCGTGACCAAATTTCACTGAAGCTCAAAGCCCTCACTAAACACTGTTTGCAAAATGGGCAACAAATTCTGGGGGGCCAGGAGACCCAAATTGTACTCTTGTACAAAAAGGGAATCCAATGACAACTTTGGAACTGGTGCCCAATTGCACCCCCAAATGCCGATTATAAGCTGCTAATGCATATATTATCAAATCAGCTGATGATAACAGCACCGTGAACGCTCCATAAGGCCCAGAAAGGATTCATCAGGGGCTGGAGTATTTGGGACAGCATCAGGGCTGTCCAAAATTTACTCCAGGATGCGCGGGGAACTGAACAGGGGTATCTTATGTTCCTCAACATGGAAAAGGCATACAACTGAGTGAAGTGGTCATTCCTACACAAGGCGTTAAATGAAGTTGGTATCCCCTGACACTTTCTGAGAATGGATAACAACCTTGTACTCAGGCCTGGTATCTAAGGTGATTGTCACAGATGGCGTAGCCAACGATATCCTGGTCAGGCAGGGGCTTCAACAAGGTGACCCTATATCATTGATACTGTTTAAGTTTGCAGCCAACATTTTGTTGGCGGCAGCGGGCACAAAATTCCGGGGCCTAGACCACCCAGATCAAACACCACTGAAAATTCTGGCTTTCACCAATGGCATGGTAGTAAGCATAATCTCACTGACTGACCTCCAGGGCGCCAAAGAACTTCTAGACCTATACCAATTAGCCCCAAACATGAAAGTCAACTTAGCAAAAAACCTCTGTAATGAGGATCTGCATCCTGAACTTCAGCCCGCCAACTGACAATGCCAAATATGAACTCCCAGAAAATCTGATACCTCAGGATACTTTTCAATAATAGGGGACCTGCAGTACTGGAAACCAAAAAAGAGGTTTGTCAAGCTTATCAACCCATATGGCATGATGGAAGAACGCCAGACTATGCATTGAAGAGAAAGTGCAGGCAATCAATGTCATCATTCTCTCCAAGTTGTGGTACGTCACCTATGCGCTGCCAATGAGCCTGAACCTAGAGAAGAAAATCAGGACACTGCTCCATACCTTCCTGTGGTTCAAGGCGAAGGCGGCGCCAATAGCACAGGAAACCCTGTCAAAACAGAAGAGAAAAGGAGGCATGGGTCTCGTGGTCTTCAAATTTCCATGCTCGGTGGATCTGGGCGAAGTCATTCCTTAAACTAATGCAAACACACATGCGCTGCCTGACCCTAGCTTGGGGCGTGAACTGGGCAAGAGCCCAAGGTCTCCAAGAGCAGGTCTCTCCTCAGTCAATATGTGAATGGATGGCAGACCACCTGTGAATACCCTCCTAAAAGGGTACTCCATACTACTGGTGACTATGCAATTGGGCAGTGTGCCAGGGCGGATGGTCATTCGAGCAGTTGGATTGGGATGCTGACCAGATCCACAGGGATGCTGAGGCCCATAATTCAGCAATGATTTCTGCAATGAGCTGGGAGGATGAAACCAAATAACTGACGAATATGCCACCAAATTTGATCAAAATAAGGTACATATTGACACTAATTGAGTATGGAGATCTGCTCCTAAAACCTGAGCGCAACCCGCCCATTTGGCCCAGAATCCAAAACGACTGGGCTGCCAAAGGCCACGATACCAACTACTCAGTGAAGGAGTTGGTTTTGGGGATAACTCCCATTTTGGTAATAGCCAAGCAGAGATCAGCAACCTGATGGATCCTAAACTGCACATTCAAAAAAGGGCAAACACAGCGGGCTAGATTACCTGCACAAGGATTGTCCTGTATGCGCTGAACCAGAAGCAGATATTACTCATTAATATTATGAATGCGCCATGTTCAAAAAATACAGGTCCACAATGTGACACATTCTATCAGACAAACAATTACTGTTGGAAATACATTCATCGCAGGATCTATTTTTACAAGAACCTTGAGAACAGCCCTGGTACAACTATGAGCCTTCATCTATCAAAATTGTGTATGGGTGATTCATTAAGCTCTCATTGCCAAGAGTTTGAGTAATGAGCGCACCCATCACAAGAGTTTGGTGATGGAGACCATTTGGATTATATCTGATCAGCTTTGATGGACCTTTAAATTCTCACTCTTAATCCCCATGTGTTACAAAGCTGCACGTTTGGCTTTCCCCACTGGATCGCTCATTGTACACAATGAGACAACTAATCAATTAAGAAAAAAATGGCCTGTAAGCCCGCCAATGCTAGAATTGTGGTTAGTGATAGTGATTGCCAATCAGTAATGGTCGGAGGTGCTAGATCTCTAGCATCCTGAACTCCCAGTCTTTTACCCTCAGCTGAATCGCCTATATCCCGCCCTTCTCTCTTACTTTCCCTTAAAATATATTTTAAATAAAGTATGGAGTTTTACTAAAAATAATTTGACATCCTCAACATAAGTTGCTGGTGTCAAAATTAACTGAAAACTTATTGGGATCAACTCCCAATAATTTTTGATTACAAATTAAGTAATTTGTCATCTTAATTGATAATACAGATTTCTTAACATCCTCAGCCTCAGTCTCTGGTGTTGAGACCCACTAATTTTCTATTGGGCATGATGCCCAATACTTTCTTGATCCTGTAGATTAAGACAGCTCAACCCAACTGAATGGGGAGCACAAATTGGGGTGTTAACGTTAAATATTGAATTAAAATTAGCAAAGTAATTGGCAATCATCCTTGATTAATTATTATACTAATTTCATTAATATGTGAGGAATTCACCTGGTTAAAATCTGACAAAAGGATTAGTGATCTCATATATCTGTTGAGATACTTCTTGGCCAATGTAACCCACAACTCCAATGTCAATTCCTCACCAGATGGTTATGTAGATCATTGATATCCCTCCTATTATTGATTGTGTTTTACGATTATCCCAGCCAAAGTTAAAGGCAGTCTCATAGAATGAGGATAGCTGAGAATGAAATTGTTGCCAGGGTCAACTGGCGTTGGATCTCAAGATGATGTAACCCCAAAATCTGGAGTACATGATTAATGGCGAGATGCACGTACTGCTGGAGATACTGCTCTGTTCTATCCAAAATGACTTTGGTATGTTGTAAAACTGCTCTGTTATATAAGTCCATCATATTAGCTGCAAACCTTAGATGCTTGGTCTCGGTTATATGGGCGCTGGGATGAATAGCCCCCCTTATCAAGCCCTTGATCGTCCACATCTGCAGACTATAAATTGATAATTATCTTGAGAAGGGCCCTCAATGGCCAAGTCCATAGATTCTCAGAATTGAAGATTACTGATATTAGCAGAAGGCATCTCCTGCCTGTTATAGTTACCCATTGGATGATACTCTTAGATTCCTCAGAAGAGGGTTTTCTTTGCTAGATGTATTCATCGTCATGAAAATATATTTTCACCAGGTAGCCTTGGAAGCAGACCTGGCAGAAAGCACCAGTATTGGTTTTTTGATAGAAATTGCAATATTTAGGTGCTACAAAGGCTATGAAAATATTAGTTTTGTGGCTCTAGCAAAGTTAGAAACAAGGCAACGAAATTATTAGTTTCATTGCAATATTAATTCCAATTGAAATACAGAACTTTATTATGAATTGACCAAAATTGAGCTATGTGAGACAAAAGTAGTGATACTTTATTAGTTAGAAATGAGGGATATTTATAGGGGTAGATTTGGTAGTTCTTCGTGAGAATTTTTGTGCTTCAACTGAGATAAGATCTTTTCTAATAGATGACTAATATTGCTGATATAATATTAATACTTGTGATGGTCAGATCTGGTAAGGTTCTTGATAGATGAGATCAAACTTCTTGTGGAGGGCCTAGCCCCTTTGGATTGCTTAGCCTCATCCTTCAGAGGAGGCCATTAGATCTGAAGGATCAATCATCGGTCTATCCAAAAATTGGATATCTCCAATGTGGTTTTTATGATCTTATTAGACTGAGACACCAAATCTCTATCTTGATTATATTTGTTTATCTCAGTTGAATTAACAACATAAGGTGTGTTCTAGTATGTTTTTAGGAAATTGGAATGTCATTGATGAGTTTATACCTTTTCATTGATGGAAGATCAAAACGTCCTTTCTAGTAAGGCATGCTTTTATCAAAAATGTGTTAATTGTTAAAAGAGTTTGCTCATTTGTAAATTTAATCCTGGGAAAGTGGGCTTTCCATTAGATAATGACATATTAGTGTAATTAATAGTTTATTATTATGTATTTACATTCAAATTTAGGAATAAAGGTGAGATCCAGAAATAAAATTGGTATTTCCAATAATGCTCCATTAAAAAACTTGCCTAGGGGGCACTTGAAATAAAGAAAAACAACTATGGACCTTAATAAATAACTGTACCCTTATTATGACAGAGGCAATATAGATTTTAATTCCTCACAAATAAATAATACAATATTATCCAAACCAGAAAGAATCAAGTTTATGGTTTCATCTTCCAGATCAAAGATAATAAATGAAAATACGGGTGCCCAATTGATAGTCACAAAATGCTGGTTTTCATGTATTTTTAAGAGACTTTCTCAAAGTGTGGTAGAAAAAAAGGAGGCTTAAGACAATGCTTACAATCTTATAATTTCATTGACTATCCTTACCATGCTAACTCATTTGTTGAAGGAGTAAAACATAAAATGGGCTTTACACTTAAAGGTAAAATGAAATCACGACCATATAGAGCCTTAAAAAGAGGCACACCTATTACACAGTGATTACTGAATCTGTATGCTAACATAGCACTAGGCAAATATAAGTCCAACAACTAGGGTCTGGATAGTCCATATTTCTGAGGAAATTAAAAGTGTGCCATTTTCATTTTGACAGCGTTATAGTAGAAGAATGATATGTGGCTGTAAAATACCTATAAGTACCCATTAACTTGATATGTTTAGGAATTAACTGATGTCTAAAATTTTTTCCATTATTAAATAATAATTTTTTTGGGTATAACGTTTTGAAAAAAACATGTTTAAGAAGGAATAAAGTGATAGCTTTGGCAGTAGTTGTTAATATACAATAACTTCAATATGTTTAGAAATATGGTCAATAGCTAGTATAATACTGGTGACCATACATGGCTGTAGAAAGAGGACCAACTACATCAATACTTACAGTAGCATAAGGTTCAGGAGGGCCAATGATTTGATGTTGGAAGTTAAGATTATTAGATCCTAGTTTTTGGCAGATTTAACAGGAGTCAAGAATATCAGGTACAATTTCTACTATATTTTCCCCAAAAACATTTGACAAATAATCATCAAAGGTTTTATTAATTGATCCATAACCAGTCAATGAGCTTCCTTTACAGTATATATCCTAGCAGAAGGATGGATAAAATGCAACTAATAATTACCAATTTTTATGTTGCATGTCATACTTGATATGAGTATACTTAGTCAAGTTTCTAGCTGTTGATAAGATCCTTAAACTCATGATTTCAAAGTTCAGGTCTACTAATTAAATCGTAAATTCTAACTTTCTTCAGCATTAGATAAGTTGATATTGGTAACCTAGATAAATCATCAGCATTTTGATGAATAGCTCTGGCACAATGTAAATTTAAAAATTATAATTTTGAAGTTTAAGTTTTTTCCACTTGATGTAACATTTAAAGCAATTTTTACAAAAAAGCAAAGTACACTTTGAATGCCCGCCGCAATTTTTGCTTTGATGTCCTAAGATTCCCTGCTGGCTACTCCAGCGTAGGAAGCGGTGCAACTCCCCCACCATTTTCCGTCCAACAGGAAAACGCGCTTGGACTGGTTCATCAAGCCCTACCAAACACCTTTGAGGTTCATTCCTCCCAAGGATCTCACCGCCCACCTCGCTCATACCCAGGTGGTGCCTTGTTGCCCCCTGGTGCTCCTCCAGTGCAACATGCATTTTGGCCTAAGGGTCAACTTTAAGAAAATTTTCCCTTACCACAACAAAGCATTATCAAAATGGCTCAGGCAGTGATGCAACTTGTTGGGTTTATTGATTTCTACCCCTATAAGTGGTATTTTTATCTCAGCTTCACCTGTGAAGCTGAGGTAGCCATCGCGGCAACTGAGCCCCTGAAACTTCAAGATACCCTCTCCCCACAATTCAGACCTGGCTCCCAGAGGATACCACTTTGGTGGTTTAGTTCGATGGTTTTCTCACCCACCTTCACCACATAGTGCTACATCAAGAGCTGATGGACAGTTTGGCATCTACAGCTCCAATCCCATCCTAAAATTTGTGGTCACAAATGAGGCCACATGCCTTTCAGGGCCTCAGCAATTTGCTGTTATCAGCCCTGTATTTAGTAAAATTGCCTTGTTATTAACCCTCATTGATCATTACTTCTGTCCTCAAAAATCCATTCTAGGCCTGCGTTAAGGGCATTTGAACAATATGACCATCCCTTTTTTCTTGAAACACTCAAAAAGTAAATGCCCCTACCTAGCTGCTTTTGCCAGCACAGATTTTTGTCCACAGATCTCCTTCATGTCACCTACACGCACCTGTTTCAGTCTGAGGGTACTATTCTACTTTCCCCTCCCCCAAGCCTGATTCTGCAGCCGTTCCACAGCCTTCAGCAAGCCTACTCCTCACCCCAGTGCCATAAACGCTCCCTCCAATCATGCAATGGCTTAAATCCCAGTTTTCTCCCATGGTTCCCTCGGCTAACCAACAAAACCTCAGTTGTATGCTGATTGCCCAATTCAGGTAACCTAATCCTTGGGATCAATCGGCTGAAATTGATAAATCTGATAATGTCAATGAAGACTCCACTCTCCAAATTAAGCGGTTGAAATGCTGAACATGAAGCTAAGCTACCCTCTTGTTTATTTGCCCCAAAAATATGCTGAGATATTCTTCAGTGACTACCAGCTAGCTGTTGAAGCAACTTCCAAGCTAAATTATTATACCTGCACAAAGATGTCGCCAAATCAGTGGCAATTCTCACAGGAGGAATCCTTCGTCCCATTATCCTCACCCTTGATATGCCCCATAAAAAATGCGTTGATCCAATATCACAAAGCCACCAAAAATTCTATCCATAATGTGGCAGTGGTAGCGAGGAATCACAAAGACAATATTACCTGCACTAATATTGCCAGACTTGTAAAATCTCTGACGCGCACATTAAAGCTAAAACTGCTTTGTTCAAATATCATACCTCCCAATTATGCCAGCTGTTTTCCTGACACACTCTGATCATCAAAGATTTTATTCCACATTCTGCTAGTGCCCTGACACCCTTGCTCTCTTCCAGAACTGTTACCTGCTTTGGGGTGAAGTTTCTTCCAATGATGAACTCAACGATACTCCTCCCCTTTTGCTATGGTGGTCAAGCAGTTTTCCGCTGTCCCACCTAGTTGTTTGTGTTTGCATTTTGTGTTTTATTCACTTGTTTTAAGAATTTCAATCCATTTTGTTCAGTAATTTAATTTTTGTTTGCCCTTCAGCTCAAATAATGTCTGTTCCCTGGTTGGCATACTTTGAATAGTTATTTTATTTTGGAGTTTAGCGCCCATCTGTCATGGAGAGTGCTGATATTGATAGGTCTGCGCTAGCACTCAAGTTTATCTATTACCCAATTCACCAATCAGAATACCTCAGGTACAGCCATCCATATTATGGATGCAAATAGAGTAGGGCAACCAGAGCACTAGCCAAAAATTACCAGTATAGAAATCATAGCTTCTTATTGTTCAGTGAGCTTCTTAAACTCACAAAATAGAATTATTTCTATAGAATTTCTATTACAAAATAGAAATTGGAAAAGGGTAAAAATGAAGCAACCTAAGAACCTTTCAGGGTCTGCTACCTTATAACCTTATTTAATAGGGAATGGCAAACAGATGCATTCCTTTTGGGAATAACTTTGCAATTTTCTATGGCAGATAAACACCCTAAATTGTTCCTGATAATGGTTACATCTGATCTTCCCACATAAGTTATCAAATTATTTTTTTAAAATTATTTCCACTACAATTGTGCTTGGTGCAACGAACAATGATTACCTATAAGACATAAGGTTGCGCCCATAGCAGGCTAAATATGGGCATTTTCAATGAGTATTGAAGGGGTTTTTCACGCCTGTAACTTTCAGGGACATGCTTGCTTTTACTAGCAATGGAGGGGAACGGCGGATGAAAAATCCCAAGCCAGGAGTTACAAGAATATAATTTCACCAATTACTGATCTAACTTGGCCAGCAGAACTTGAACTGGTGAAGGAAACCTCTGGTTGGGTAATATCACTACAAACTTTCCGCTGACAATGGCTTCTGACTACTGCCTCTCCTAACACGCCTCCCAAATTTTCTGCATCAACTCTAGGGTGGTTAACAGAGGGGGAAGAGGCGTAATTTTCATGGGTTATTCTTTCACCCACCTCTCATCTACCACATGTGCTAAATCACCCAGGGTGACAGTATGGATGGCCTCCAGCTTACACCCCTTCTTGGTTCAAAGCAAAATTCAACCCAGTTAAGCTACAAGTGTTGATCCCCAAGGCTTATATTATCCTTCCCTTTTTGAACTGGGGAGCATCAACAGAAACATGGGTGAGCGCAACATTTTTGTGCACATTGGGTAGCTTTATTGTTATGAAGGCAGAAACCTTCTAGGGAGGGTGATGAGCATCCAGGTGCGCAATGTGGAAGGCCTTCACCAACACTCAGCAATGGGCAAAATCATGGGCTCTGAACAGCTGTTCTCATAGGAAGGAAATCCATTTTAGGCAACTAAGTAGTGCATCTAGAAACGTGATTTCCTTGAAGCCAGAAAGACATCCACAACTGCTTCTTCCAAGCCCTCAATCACGATTGGTTCAGGGATAGCAGGTTCCTTCCTCTTAAATGAGTACAAATGACAAGAATGGAAGACTGTGTGCTGCTTCAAATGAGTGAAGAGGGACAACCTGAAAGCCACATTTCTCAAATAATCCTTCACTATTTGAGGACTAGATGCTTTTTCACGAAAATTCTGCAAGGGAACCCTAAAAAGCAGGTGTTGCATATCTAGCATCACTATTAAACATCTTAATCTCATGGATATAAAATTATTTGCAATCCACAAACTGCTTTTAATCACTTATTGCCCCAGTCAGGTGCTCCTGAACCAGAGGCTTGATACTTCAGATACGCTGCAACTGCTCCTCAGTAGCAGGTACTTTGGGGCGAAGAAAAGGACCAATAAGGAATTAGGTTATACCCCAGGGTATCTTCATAGGGGAAAACTCTATTGATAAAAGATGGCATTTTCATGTGAACTGCGCGATGGGAAAAGTGGCCCAAGTATCCTGCATGGAGAGGGCATAGCAGTGGAGGTAATTCTCAAGGTTCTATTTGACCCTTTCTGTCAGACCGTCAGACTGGGGATAGTATGACGTGGACTGGCATGTTTAGACCTTCAATGTAACCAAAATGGTTGACCAAAAGTGAACTATAAACTGAGGCCCTCAGTCACTTACCACCTCATGGTTGTGACAAACATCAAGAAAACATGGCAAACAAAAAGCTGGGACATCTCATCAGAGGTAATGGCTGACAAACAAGGAATAAAAAGGGAAAATTTTATAAAATGGTCCACAATTACCATAATTGCATCAAACCCATTAGAAGGAGAAAGCTTACCAATGAAGTCAATGGATGCGGAGGTCCAAAGGACCTTGTGCCTGCTGCAGGAGATGAAGATAACCATTCCTATCTATCTATCAGATCTAGCATGCGCGCATGTTACACATTTGGTGATTCACATTAGTAGATCCTTACAGATTTCCAACCAGTTGAACATTTACTTTACTATACTAAGGCACTTTTAGTCCCTGGGCGCACCACCACCAGGTAAACATATTAATTGGAGATTACTTCATCCTGGTATTGGGGAGGTGTAATCTTTTTTACTATGCTCGCTGTAGTTTTAAATTTACTGCACTGGTTCTTATGTGCGCTGTGATATAAATAGTTGCAATAGTTGATAATTAATAAATTGGGTTGATGCCAGTATGAAGACTAACAACCTAGTTTATTCTTTACAGCCAATATGGAGTTCTTTCTCCAATGCGCTCTTTTGATACTTTAAAGATATTGATAAACTGAGGGAATTAAACCCTAGAATTCTTCCATTTTGATGGGACTTGATTTTGGAACTTAACCTAATTTTAGGTTCAGAGGTTCACAATTACTCTCTTGACGCAGGAGCCTGCTGAAATCAGAACCAATAATAAGTAGCCAAAGGATATCTGATACCTTCAAAACTATACTCCAAGAGTCAAGATTTTAGCAAATGTAAAAAGGCTAAATACCAAAATAATATTATTATGAACTAAACTTAATCTTAAATTAAATTTATTCAAGGCACGCTGACCAGGGGATGGACATTGCTGAAACAACGCGATAAACCCACACCACCGGGTGACAAACAAATGAGACAAAAAAACCTCTTATCAGGCAGGTAGCGGAGACCGCTAGCCCACCATGGCAGAGGGGGAGGGAGGGTCAGGCGGTTCTTTTACAGGCTCAGCAAATTGGGAAGAATCACAGTTGTTGTAGAAGCGGATAAGCGCGGAGAGCCATGGCGTTGGGGCATTAGCATGGTGGGGATGGAGAAAGGTAAAATATTGGTTACTTACCTCAAAATCAGCTTGGAAGACAACCTCCATTAACTCCGCCACTTGATGCTCCGCTTGGATGTAGGCATCTGGGAGTTGGTCCAAGCTGGCGAGCGTTTGGTGGGTGGTTTTTGAGGCTGGGTTGAATGCAGCTAGTTTCGCCACATGCACAATGGCAGTTTTGGCAACATCAAGCAATTTGGAGATTTCCTCCCATGCCACTTTGGGGAAATCAGGGCGAAGTTGATTGTGCTCAGCCCTTTACTGAACTGATCCATTGATTGGGCCACTGCTTTGCGGAGCTGGCTGCAAATGGGTGAGGCCACCGCTGCAATGGCAAGCTGGTGGTCACTTTGGTAGGGTGCAGCATTAGGTTTAGGAGCATATCATTTGGGGGAGAGGGATTTGTCAAAATCCAAATTGTAAAATTCAGCCCAATCATAATCAATTGGGCTTTCTTCACAAGTTTCAGCATCCTTATTCATGAAAATTCCACCTGTCTCATCAACCTCATCCAATAGGTCCCAAGGATTCTGGTTTACGCGAATAGTGGATGGAGAATTTGGGAGGGTAGGATCTGATTGGGGCGCTTGGGTAAAATGGTGGTCCAGGCCTGACTCTGATTGGGAAGTTGGTGCCCAGGGTGGGGAGTGTGGCTGGAGGTTTTGGTGGGGGCTGACTTCCCACATTGGGTCAATGTGTGAGAATGCTGGGCAGGAGGGGGCAACAAAACGCCCCATTCAGACAATGCCAAAATGGGTTCAGAAATTGAACTGAGGGAATTGGCATGGAGGCAGGACCATTTAGTGTGGTCAAGAGCAAAACAAATGGGACAAATCAGTTGACCATAATTGACACAAGCCCAAAAGAAGTGCTCAGGTGCTGCAGCAATGCAAGCACGCGGGGGGATTTGTTGGGTGATGGTAGGGAGGTGGGGAATAATAGTGGCAGTGGCGCGAGGGCCTGCAAGGCGCTCTGCGCCAGAAGGAATGGCGAAGACCAGGTTGGGGTGAGTGCCATAAGACAAAAGCCTGGTCATCAACTCGTCATAAACAATTTGGGGTGGGATATGCGAAAGGAGATTGGCAAATGACACCACTAGAGTGGTGTCATCAGTGAGACGAGTTTGGGTGGGTGGGACGGGGGTAATTTTATAAATGAGTGGAATCAATGCCACCACTGCAGCATCCACTTCCATTGGGAAGCCTATGTCAAAATAGCCCTTATAAGGGTGGAAATCAATAAAGCCAGATGGCGCAAAGGCAGTTGTGGCGAGTTCAATAATTGCTTTGTCAGAATATGGGAATAAACGCCCATAGTCAACATAAAGGCAATATCAGAAGGTGGATTTGGATAGGGCGAGAGGATGGGAGCAAGTCGGGTGGATGCGTGCAAGGTGAAGCGCTAAGTCCCATGGGGGACAAATTGGCCAGTAGAGTTTGGTGGACTATTTGAGCTCATCCAAATTCATTTCCCTGTCGGGCAGAAAATGCTGGGAGGTGGATCACTGCTGCCCCACACTGGAGCAGCAGGCGGCGGATCTGAGGACATCAAATGGGAAAAGGTCGTGGCCAGGTGGCGGTGGATAAAATAATCTTTTTATATAAATTTGCTTAAAAAGTGAGTTTGAGCAGAACTGAACTTAATCTTGATCTTTATTAAAAATACTAGGGGTTTTTATAGGGCAAAAGGCGCAAAACTTATCAGCTTGTTAATGGAAATTAGTTGATTATTCTTCAAAGGTTTTGACCTTGAGATTAACTTCTGAAAATAAGATTCCTTAACCTTAGTTAAAACCCATTAGGGTAACTTTTGTGGTTCAGCAGCCATCTATTTGTGTTAGGAATCAGACACTAATTCTATAGGGGCCGCGTCGCCTAATCACACTTACAAACTACTAATCGTTAAACTGCTTTGATAGATTTATATACATGACCCTAAATGTTTAGCCCTCAGCTGAACAATCCATCATAGTAACCCAACTATTGGGTATCAATCCCTAAACAAATTACCTATATAACATTGTTGGGATGATCCTTAACGAAACACAAAGTGGAACCAATCATCATATTACTTTAGTTAACCATGAATAATGATCTAGTTGGCAACCATTGCCAATCAACAGATACTCAACAGTTTTCAAATTTCTTACTCAAAAAGCAAGATGGATGATCTAATCAACCCAAATTCTAACATATTCCCCCACTTGACCATATTATCCAGAGAAAGATATAAAATTTTAGATGGATGCTGTCTCAGGCTATGGTCATGTTAGGCCATCATACTTATATGCCTTCAGCAGAGCTTAGCTCTGTCCGCACTCTCACTCTCATGCCATGCCCAGCATCGTGGCTCCACTTCCCTGGTTGCTATCCACTAATGTCTCTCTTGAGTGCAGTTCCCATGGCATCATGCCATGCAAGAACTATTTTGGGCATCATAACTGACAACATGAACCGGTCAACTTGTATTCCCTTAGCCTGGTCTCTCTGTTTTTTATTATAGTAGTTCTTTTTATTAGGTAAATCTCACGGCTGATCCAGTTATAACTCATCTTGATTTCAGCTAACTCTTTTTAGGGCCTCTACAGCAGATCTAGTTTCAGCCTGTCCTGATCCTGCAGACAAATTAATTATTATAAGCGCCTCAGGTCTACATATGGCAGATCAATCTTCAACCTGAGCTGACCCTGACAACAACCTTTTTCATCTAAGCACCTTGGTACTATTCCCTGCAGACCCAGTTGCAACCTAAGCTGGTCCTACTGACATACTCTAGTGAACACTGCCAGATGATTCCTAATGTTGCCTAGTAAAAATTTATTATTTAATATATATTTTCCATTTTTTATCTCTTTAATTTCTTTATTAATGTTTTTAACTTATGTAATCCTCTGTATATATATCTTTTTGCAATAAAACTTAGCCTAACAGTAGCTTTAGAGGTCCATCATTTCCCCTACTTTGATTCATAGGTTCATTTTTTGAAACTCACCCAGTTACTATGGTCCAGAGGTCTCTTTTTCAATACTTAACCATCTATTTTGGTTCAGCGGTCCCCTCTTGATACTTAACCAATATTTAGGACTTAACCAACTCTGTTGGTCCAGTGTTTACATAGGAACATTGCAATTTTCTTCCTTTTTTCTTCTAGGATGATTTCCTCCTTAGTATATATATTCCCATAGAATTGTTTTTTATTTTAGATTTTTTTATATTTTCTATGCGTATTTTTTATTTTCTTTTATAATTTGTTTTCAGCATTGTTCATTGACCCTAACACTTAGATTAATCCCGTCACCAGATCTGAAAATGATTTTTATCAAGCGGATTAATTAGGCAATGTTAGCTTCATTCAATTTCATCTTAATTTAATTATTGTTCCTGCTATTTTTCGCCCTTTTCATTAATTGATTGGCGTAAGGTCAAGCAACTTCCTCCTTTTTTCTGGATTAATTGCATTCATTTTTGACTTTGCTCATAAGATCACATTTATATTTGGTGCACCTTGTATTTCTCAGGGCTCACCCAAGTAAATCTGAGATATCTCTATTTAAACAAATATCTAGCAGAAAAGTTCCCTTGCAGTGCTAGATTGTTCTAAATCCAGACTGCGAGGCCTTTTCCAAATCTTGAACTTTTTCTTCCTTCTCTTTGGGCAACAAAAGATTCACATTTCCTTTTGACTTCTTCCCCAACCTTGGGAGGAAAAAGTCCCATCACACCATTTTACCAACAGTGGTTATCTGTTTTATCTTTTCCATTTTAGAACATCAGGGTTTTCTTGTTAAGTCTTGATTCGTTGATCAGTGACTCATACAACGTTTCTTTTAATTCCGCCATTTCATGATTCTCATTGGCTGGAATTTCTTTATCCAAGGTAGCAACATTGGCTTGTGTTGCCAAACTCAGAACGCTCTTGCAGGACATTGAGCTGATAATAAGCTTCAGGGAATTTGGCCTGAAAGCTCAACTACACCTCACATAGTGAGAACCAATGTAAACTTTTTGACTACTGCTTGCTGAAGTTTAAGTTTACTACACAGGCTCTTGTTTGCGCTATAGTATCAATATAATATATAGTTGATAAATAAAAAATTGGTTTAGTGCTAGTATGAATACTACCATGTCAGGAGAGTATATGTAACTTTCCTAATCCCAGTAAAATGGTACAAGTTGCAGAGCCAAACCGCCAGTGAACCAGTTATAAATAAGATGGTAAGCATAGCGCCACGGATGGTGTCAGAGCCAAATTAACCCAGGGCATGGGTGTACAACGCGGTATATAGTAGTTGGTAACATACAAACAGCAGCACTAGAGTGACCCTAAAGCGGAGTCCATAACTAAGCGGAGATCTATGCTAGAGTGCATAAGTGCCTTGTTCTAGAGGGGACCAGGGGGCCCAGCGGTGCACCAGATCTAGTAGATATTTTTGTGAAAATAGAATGGTCAACGTTGTTAGAGACCTCGCAAGGAGGTCTACAAACAGGTTGCCCCAGGAATCATAATTTAAAAGGTTTAAATGAACGTGGAATTTTTTATGTGGAAGATGACCAATGAAGAAAATTTTGTCCCAAGAACTATACTTTAAACAATAAGAGGTGAGTCATCAATTTGGAGAAAATGGTGCCAAGCCTAAGCAAAGCATTTGGCGCACCCTCCATCATCCAGAGTACTGTAGCTTGAGATTAACCAAACTAGAGTTAATGATTGTAGGATGAGCCATCCCAATTTGGCAATGTTGAAAGTTGAACAGGTTTAAACCCCCATTCTTTAAGCAACCAAACTAAACCATCATAATTAAGAATATTGCTAGTGTGTTTTAGAGCCCTTTATGTAACTCAGGGCTAAGAATCATGCACTTCCCCATGGACCAACCTGAGCATGTCTATCCCCCACCCATCTTTGGTCCAAGATATGCTTTAAATCAGGGAGGTCCTGCAGCTTGACCTTTTTGGACTCCTGACGTCCAGCCTTATATTGGCAGTTGGTTCCCTCAATTATGTCGTCTAACCACGACATTATCCTTTCATTCTTTTTAGGCTCCACCCCCTCCAGGGAAAACACCAGCGAATAGTTCTTGTGGGCAGGGGCCAACTTCATGGCAGCGATGTCTTTCTTGGACTTGGATCCTGCAGCCTCAGGGAAACTCTTGTGGAAGACTCAATAAGATTTTGGACATGTGCGCAGTCATGCACTGGTATACAACTGTTCTCCGCTGCATCAAATCCATTCCAGGATACAAGAAACTCAAGTCTTCTTATTTTACTGGAGGCTAATATCTCCTCCACTTCCCATTCTGTCGCCCCATCTACTAAGTAAGCCTCAGGAGTATCTGGTAGGATGCCCTCAAACAACGTAAACTTACTTTTGTGAAAGACTTACAAAGATTTGGAATGAGGGGGTAGATCCAACTGGTATGAGGCGTGACTCACCTTTCTGACAATGCGGTAAGCCCCATTTCTCTTTGGTACCAGTTTTTTTCATGGTTGCTTAATTGGAATATTTTTATCATTTAGCATCACGAGATCTCCTTCCTTGTACGCTGGAACAACTCGTCTCTTACCATCAATGCTACCCTTCTAAGCTTTCATGGCCGCATCCAAACTACTGTTCACCCCTTGGTGTACTTTCTTGGTTGTCTTTGAAAAGTTCACCACAGCTTACACTTTGGATCCACAACTGGGCTCCATGTTGAAAGCGGGGTTGAAGATATAGTTTGTGTAAAGGGGGAACAACTAATAGATGCATTTTGGGCGTTGTTATAGCTTAATTGGGCTATGGGGAGATGGGAAGCCCAATATGAATGATCTACGGTGGTGTAACAACGCAGGCACTGTTCTAAGCACTGACACTCATGCAGTATGCCCATCTGATTGGGAGTGATATGCACTTGAATGGCAGGGGCGAATCTGAAGAGTCTTACATAACTCTTCCCAAAAGATAGAGGTAACTGGGGCCCACAATCACTAATTATTTCTTGGGGGACCCCGTAAAGAGAATACAAATGAGAGACAAAGAGTCTATCCATCTCAGCCGTGGTTATCATGATTCTTCAGGGAATAAAGTAAGTGAACTTCTTAAACCAATCCATTTTCTCTCTTGTTGCAATCACTTTTTCAACATATTCAATTAAAGGATAGGTAAGTTTGATAATCACTTTAAGGATATTAGTGTGCACTCACTGTTGGATAGCAGTTGGGCGAGCAAAGTAAAGGGCACAGGTGCGGTCCCCACACAGCAAAAATTTTGCAAATGCCCCGGCAACACTGGAGGCCTTGATAAAACAAATAAAAAACTGGCGGTAGGTAATTCCCAAGAAATTTTGGCCTGGAAAACGAAATGTAACCAGTTCATCAATATTCCATATTCCCAACCCCTGTCATCAGTGGAGCATATGGTTCAAGTAATAATGGATATCTAACAAATGGCGCTTTGGGAAGAGTTCTGTAGAGTTGTGCACAACCATTTCCCAAATGCAGTATATGTCGCACTGCACTCCATGCCCTCAAGTTGGCTGAATCTCGGATATAAATAATCAAAAAGAGGACAAAGCCGCACAGGAGCATGTGGTGGTAGACCTCCTAGATGGTCAATGGGTGGTCAATCACAAAGTGCAATCGTTGGACCAAATCAAATCAAATTTTTGTTATGTTCAATTTCTTCCCCACTACTATTAAGCGCACAGTGCTGGAGCACCACCTAATGGCTGGGCTTAAGGCATAGGGGAAATTTAATCCTTTGAGATGCAACGCTTTATGCTCATGCTGGACCTGTGCATTGGAAAAGCGATTGCTGTGCTCACCCCTTTCTGCAGTTGTTGTGGAACATTTTACTAAATCCCCACAACGCATTTATGTGCGTTGAAGGGCAGGAATCCAGCCCTTCTGTACATCATGGATAGCGCGCCCCCTATATGCACCTTTTGCCTCGCATTTGGCCACAAGGCCACACATTCCAAGCCAAGGAGGGCATCACAAAAAACGAAAGCATATTCAAAGCAATGAGCTGAGCAGACACCCATTATGAACTGGCCATAGACACCAACGCCGCCTTCCCATGGGGCGTGCAGGGGTGTTACATTCAGGTCAAACCTGTGTCCCCAAAGGAGCATAAGAAGGCCAAGCTTGCCTGCAGGGAAGAAGCCAAGGTTGCAGCAATGTCTGCGTCCTTGATCCCGCCTGCCCAGACACAGGATCACATCAAGTCATTATCTGCAGAAGTGGTCATGAGTCCATCCACCATTCAGATTGGACTGACCAAACTGATGACCTGATGGGTGAGTTGGATCTATCTAATCAATGTTACCAAGCCATAATTGAACCCGATTCTGCCACCCATTTTCCTCCCAAATTTGTGGTGACCTGCGATGATGCACCGCAGGAGCACAGCAATGCAAAAACTCAAACCAAATCTAAAAAGAAACGCCAAATCCACACCTACTTCCAACATGACAAAGTCCCTTAAGATAGCTTATACAGAACAAAAAGTGCACAAAAAGCGGTCTACAACTACTGCTACTGAGAGAGCAGCAATGAAAGTCCTAGGGGGCCCTTCCTGTTGCATCTAAGGTGTGGTATGGGGAGCCTTCGCAATAGGGACGTTAAATATTGCTGGACGCAAGGCTTCACCATCCCAGGATAAGAAACTGTGTTTTTTAAAAATAATTCAACTGTGGATATCCTGGCCATTAAGGAAACCCACTGTCTACACGGTGCTGAGGAAACATGAGCAACCATGCTCCTCTCTTCCCATTCCTTTTGGTCGTTGCACTGTGGGGTGCTTATATATGCGACCCATAATTTTAGAGTTTATTTCTAAACGTTCTTACCTCGATGCCCATGTGCTTGTGGTGTCCTTCTCGTGGGATGACAAAGTGCACGCTATCATTAATCTTTATACCCAGCCTGTGTGTGGGCTTACTGGGAATTTCTCTCAGACGTTTCTTCCCTCCAACTTCCTTCTCACCCATTTGTGGTGGGCAACATGAACTGCTGGGCCAACCTGGCCACTGACCGCTGTCCTTATGCGCCTGCCCCCTGCAGGGGCATGTAGAAATTCGCATCTTAAAAGCCACTTTGAGGATGTTTGATACCCTAACTAAACATGCACCGCTGCTCTACAACATGTCTTGTGCCCATGTGCACAATGGACAGCTGAGATCTAAGTCCCGCATTCACCTTATTCTTGCCTCATTGGACTTTTGATCTCAGGTTGCACACTTTACAATGAAAATTGATTTCTCCGACCACAGGTTAGTATCAATCACACTCTCTTTGGTGCACCTAGCCGCACAGGCGCCAAAGTTGTGCAAGCTTTGTCCAGCTGAAATTATGTTTCCCAGGTTTTCCACGTGGGTGTACACCAAAACTTCAGCAACAGAGTCCACCACACCGTTCTGCGCGGACCCACTTTCTACCTGGTCAACCTTCAAAGCAAACACCATTTGCAAGACATGCCACATATCATTGCGTCACTCTTGGGCTGCTTCATCAGTCTCTGCGCAAACTTGAAGAGGTGGACCACCTGGAGTCTAACGTCCCTGCTGCAGGCTACAGCCCAGCTTGGGGTTGCAAGTGGGCAGAGATCTCCACTTGCCTCAACGCACTGGTTAGGCAACACAAACATCGCATTTGTGTACAGTACAAAGTGAAAAATATAAAAGCAGGTGACAATTGCTACGCCTACTTTTCCAAAAATTCTTCACACTGCAACAGAGCTTGGCCTGCACACAGGTGAGGCTACTGGACCACTCCATTGCAGATGCCCTGGCCAAAGTGATAATTGAAGTTCAAAACCATTACTCTGAATTGTATCGCTCCAATCCAGTTAAACTGGCTTAAGTTGACGAATTTCTCAAAAGCGCACATATCCACATCATTTCCAATTATCTGGAGTTGATGAATTTAATTTCTTGGGAAGAACTCTGGTATGTCATTTGTGGTGCACCGCACAGAAAATGTCCAGGTCCAGATGGGATTCCTTATGAGTTCTGCAGAAGATACTTCAATCATTCTCCTCTTTGCTTCTTGCCTCAATGAACCAATGTTTATTGAAACGCGCCTCATTTCTGGGGGCAGGAGGCGTACACTATAACGCTGTATAAGAAAGGGGCTAAGCTGGACTTGGCCAACTTACGCCACATTTAACTTACTAACACTGATACCAAATTATCTACTAAAATTATGGCCAACCGCCTAGGGAAAGTTGCCTCTAACCTCAATCCTCTGAACAATTTGGTTTCATTTGCAGAGGTCTATATGGGACAACATCAACACTGCAACCAACGTCTATCAATCCACGACTACTGGGCACTTGTTTTTTAGACCAGCAGAAGGCTTATGATAGAGTCAACTGGTATTGACTCAAAGCCTGACTCCACAAGTTCCACCTCCCCCATTAGTTCATTAATTGGATGATGTTTCTTACAGAATCCGCTACAATGGCTGTGCATGGCCCTGGCTTTTCCACTGATGTAGTTCGCCCTCAAAGGGGACTCTGTCAAGGGACCCTTTGATCCCGCTCTTATATAACTTCAGCTTTACTCAATTTTGCGCAAAGTGAATGCCCGCCTTACTGGTGTCCATGTGCAAGGCCAAGCACTGGTTAAGACGTTAACGTTTGCTGATGACTGTGTGTTTGGGGTTTTTAGCAAACAATATGCACGCGCGCTTGAGGATAATATCCGGGTTTACTCCAGGGTAAGTAACGCTGACCTCAACGCTTCCAAAACCGAAATCATTCTCCTTGGGTGTTTCCAAGCCCGCTGGTCACCAGCTCCCCCCATTTCCTATCTGCTTCAGATGCTAGCTCATGGGTTCGCTTGCCCTGCCCAGCTCATACCTCCCCGCTTATGCTCCCTTTTGTGCCAAGACCCACCGCTGGTACAGTACGCCATTTGGGTGTGTGGCTGGAGGCTGGAGGGTACGCCTCATTGGTGATGGAGCGCCATATACTGGATAATGTCACAAAACGCATCGCCTCGCTCAGAGCCCATCAAACTTCCCTCAAAGGCAGATTTGTGCTGGTCAACTTATGCTCCTATTTAAAGTTTGGTTTGTGGCTCATGCTATCTCCTTCTCCCTATCTTTCTTTACCTCGTAATATGCCCTCCTTCAAGGGTGGCTTTGGTTAGGCCGCCTAACACCAGTGCGCCTGAATGTCTTGTTTGGCCCTCACCATAGTGGTGGTATGGGTCTGCTCAACTTCGAGGCACATGCTGCCAATATACTTGACACCTGGATCGCTGCAGTAACCCACCCCACACTCCCCCAACCAACACTGGTCACGCGTGGCCCACTCCAATTTCTCCTGCTCCATGGGCCTCAGCAATCCTTCTCATCCCATTCTCTATTAAAATATCTTGCCTCACATCCCTCTGCAGTGGGCCCGCATAGGACGTCGCCCCACTTCAAATGAATACTACTCTTCATGTGGAGTGCTGAGTGGAGAATTTGCATCATTGGGCACACCACCCAGAGGGGTCATCCAAATCCCCACTTCACACAGGAAGTACAAGGCCAAGCCGTGTTGATCAGTGTGATACCAAGGAGGTCCCCTATCATGGCTAGGGTGGATTATCTGGATAAGTTGAACATCCCACACTATAGAAACCTAAAAAGCCATCTGGAAATACGCCCACCACCCTCTTTTGCAGCCACATATTCGTTCACATGTGTGACGCTGCTTGAAATGGGTGTACCATATTGCTGACCAATCCAACGCATCACACTCATCATGTGTTGTGTGTGGCAATATGGGACTTTGGTCCACCACCTGGAAGAGCGCCCTCCATCAACAGCGATCTGGCGTGAGGTTCAGCGTATCTTTCGCCAGGAGCAACCGCAGCCCTTTAGCCTATCAAAGGTCATCTTCACCTTGTCCTTAATTTCCCTATACAACTTTACATCTGAGCCTTAGTGGTAGCAATTACAATGTGGAATATCCACATGATTGTCTTGGATGCCATTTCAGGGTCTACTCCCACCTTCCAGGAAGCTATACGCCGATTTCATTCACACCTTTTGGACCACTTTCAAGAATAGTTGTTTGGCTACCTACCATCCTGTCAACGCCAGTAGGCTCATCCTGGTTTCTGATTTGGTTCATCAAGTCATACTCTTTCCTCCATAAGTGCTCAAAAGTGGCGCAAGTCTCTACTCACAATACCCCTCTTCCTTTATTTGGCATTCCCGATGGCAACAGGAGACAGAATTAGCTACTCTGGGGTGCCTCTAGCTCATATTTAGCGCTTGTCTGTTTATATATCTGAAGTGTCCGTCTCATGGTTGGCCTTCCCTTAATAAATTTTAAGTTTCTTAAACCATTACACTACTATCATGATGGCATCATAGCCATCAGATATTTGTAATTCCACGATAAAATCCACCAATAAAAAAGTCCAAGGCCCTTTGGCCTTTTCAAACTAATACTGTCAACCCTGCTAGTGGCTGATAATTTGGCTTCATTTGGTTGTAGACCAAGCACTCATTACAATACCTGGCCACCTGCGCGGCTAACCCTTCCAATTGTAAGTGCAGTGAATTAGTTTCAGATTTATTGCCTTCCCAGATGGGCAACTGTAAATCCATCATACTGGTTTCAGATGATTTCCAGGAGAAGTGTTTCAGAAGGAACCCTTAGACGCCACTGGAACCACACCATCTCATACTTCAAGTGGTAACCTCTGGTAATGTCCTCTTGATTTTACTCGCTCTAGGCAAGGTCCATAGTATATTTAGCCGACAAAATCTGTGAAAGGACTACCTTTCTGAACATACCATATTCCTCCGCATTTTCCTGAGGAGCAAGCGCTGGCCCATGGGCCAAGGGAGAAGGAAGTTGAGACACATTCTTACCCGGCTGAATCGTCAAGTGGGTGCTGTGTAACTCTACCTTCTTAGGATTGTGAGCTAGTGCAAGGTTTTGGCTCAAGGCATTTGCCAAACCATTTTCCTTACCCTTTGTAAACTCATAAAGAATGTAAATTGAGCCAGGGTCTCATACCAGAGGGTCTGCCGTTTAGTCAATATGAGGTGCTTGGTATTACAACAAGGCATGGTGATCTGTTTGTACATGGAAGGGTTAGATGAGCCTTGCAAATGTTGACGCCAATAAGTCAGAGCCTCAACCACTGCTAATAACTCTTTGGCATATATGGCGTAGTTAAACTCAGGCAGAGGCATCTTCCTGGAAAAATATCTACTTGATGCTCTATTTCATCATTTCCTATGTGTAATAGGGCCACCGCTATGGCAAAATTGGAGGCATTAGAAGCCACGATAAACTCCTTTTTGGGGTCCACAAGGCAATGGACGAACGTGGACAACAGGGCGCACTTTACCACTTGGAAGGCATCCTGAAAAGTTAGGGACCACTATAGCACTTTTCCCCACTCACCTTATACAAGGCGCCGCCACTTCAGAAAGATTAGGTGTGAATTTCTTAAGGAACATACACGTCCCCAAAAAAAGTCCTTAGTTCCTTGACTGAAGATGGGGTAGCCACTCGCAAATTGCCTTCTCCTTGTCTGGAGTTATTATGTGGCCTCAATATTACGTGACGCTGGCCAGGAAGGTGACCTGGGACTTAAAGGACTCACACTTACTGATTTTCAGCGTAAGGTTGGCTGCCCCAAACTTTCCACAACTAGCTGCATGTGAATAACATTGGACTCTTGATTGGCGAAAACACCATGATATCATCCATGTAAGCAACCACGCATGAACCCAGCAGGTCCTCAAGCCGCATCTATATGGCGTTGAAAGATAGCCGTGGCGTTTTTCAGCGCAAAGGGAATAACTCAAAAATTGTAAAATTCCTTTTTGGGTGCGGAACGCAGTTAGCCACTCCTTGCCCTTCTTAATCTGGATTAGATTGAACGTATTTAATAAGTCCAGTTTGAAAAAGACTTTTGCTTTCTCCACATAGAGAGCAATCTGAGAATCCAATGTGATGGGATGTAATCTATTACAGTGACATTGTTTAGGTTCCCATAAACTATGCATGGGCATAAAGTACCATCAGATTTTTCCATAAAGAGAAGTAAACGTATACTGGGGAGGTATGCTGAAAAATCGCGCCTTTGGCTAACTGTTCCGTAACCCATACATCTAAGGCCACTTCCTCCCTTACAGTTAGAGGTAAATGGGAGAAGATATACGCACCAGAGAAATGGTGAGCTTAAACTTGAAATTAAACTTTGAATGAGCTGGTAGTACTGTCAGTGCTACAGTTCTTTGGACTGGCGCTGGGGTTTGCGGTGGCTCAAAGCTAGAAAATTGGAAAAGAGCACTGAAGAGGAATTGGGAAAATATGGGTTAGTTTACCAAAAATTTTATTAAATTAAAATGCTTCGATATTTATAGGGTGCAATTGGGACTCAGTGCCTTCGGGATCTTCAGAGCCTCATCCAATAAGGATCTTTACTAACCTTTCAGAATGTCCTCCTCAAGGGCGTCCTCAATGGATATCATCGCTCACCTGACTGAGAAGGTGGAAAGCCCGCTCCACGTGACTCAGGACTAGGTAAGGATGATCCTGAAAAAGTTTTGTCTTGGCTGAGTTCAACGACCAATTTGGCATGGCCAGATTTGGAAGACAGGAATTTGAGATGATTTTTTATCTTGAATCTTGACAAGTACATTGGCTGAGGCCGCATAAAACGAAGATTCTAGCCCCTCCAAACAGGAAGGTAAGGGTAAGTCCAGAAAGGGGTTTTGGAAATGGAGCAAGACTGATAGTGTGGTTATTGAGCCAATGGAGCAGTTCACCCTGAGAGTTCTCTCCAGACAAAGGGACAACTAAAGCATGACCATTCTTTAAAGTTTAGGACAAGGTATTGTATTTCAAGTTAGTTCTGACGTCAAACTTTCTCCACCACTTTACTCCCAATATAATGGGGTACAAGAGGTTTATATCTTAGAAGCGGTTAGCCAAATTGTATCTGCCAATTTGATAATCCATTAGCCCCGGAACTTTCAGCGTGGGAATACCTTAGAAAGCCCTTCTCCTAACCATACCACCTGGCAAGTAATTCAGCTCAAGGTAGTCACCAAGGTCTTGGAAAATAAAAGTCTCAGAGGCATCTCTATCTACCAAATAAGTTGTGATGATTTTCCCTAAAAGGGATAAAATGGTAGCGGTCAAAAAAATATCCTGAATGATCTTTATTTGAAGCAGAAAACGCCAACACCTTACTATAAAAATCTTCATCAGGGCATAAACTTGCCCTCAGGACAAGTTTTTGCATCATAAAACGTAGAGGAAAAATTAGTTACTCTTACTACTGAGTCTACATATCCCACCATATCTTCAGAAGTTGCATAAACATTTTTAAATTGCAAAAGTAACTCCTTTTTTAACTCTTGAGTTCTGCGGATCATGGCAGGGGCCAAGCGCGGTTTTTCTGGGATAATCTAGTATACTGAAATGGGTTTCAAATTAGAGCTACAAGAGATGGTATTTGACTTGTTTTTATAGGTAACTAGCATTATTAAACGCACTTTGGGATATGTACGACCCCATACTCAATTTGGCGGCGTGTTGTGCATTGCTATCCAGGGCTATCACCACCAGGACCTTTGCCAATGATCCTGCATGCACCATTTTAATGCATTGTTGAGAAAAGTCATTTTAATATAAGTATTTTTATCAATTTTTGGGGAGAGTCTAGAATCGTGACACTCAAAATGTGAAACGTCAAAATCCACAAGGTATGAGCAAGAAGGGGGATACTTCCCGGTTAGAGGTATCAAGAATAACGCCAAGATGCACTAACCATTGGCAAAAGTAGAAAATAGTGATGAGCCTCACCGCGGCTGTGACAAACAGCTGATGCAATAATTCACACTTTGCAAAAGTCCTACTTGGATAATTCTAGTGCACATAAAATAAGTAGGATGAATGTCTAATGGTAGGAGAGTATATGTAACTATTCCGTTCCCAGTGAGGTGGTGCAAGATGCACAGCCACGCCAACAGGAGACCAGTTGTTAGTATGATGGTAAGCCTAGCACTGCGGATGGTGCCTGAGCCAAAGTAACTCAGGGCAAAAATGTACAACGCAGTATATAGTACTTGATAACATACAAACAGCAACACTAGAGTGACCCTAAAGCGGAGTCCATAACTAAGCGGAGATATATGCTGGAGTCATGGGTGCTTTGGTCTGGAGGGGATCAGGTGGGCCCAGCGGAGCACCAGATCTGGTGTATGTTTTTGTGAAAATATAATGGGCAACGTTGTTAGATACCTCCCAAGGAGGTCTACACACAGGTTTTCCCCAGGAAACATAATCTAAAACTTAAATCAAGGGGTAATTTTTATAAGTTAGATGACCAATGAAGAAATATTCTCAAGGATCATACTTTAAACAATGGGAGGTGAGTCTTCAATTGGGGGAAAATGGTGCCAAGCCTAAGCAGACCAATTGGCGCACCCTCCATCATCCAGAGTACTGTAGCTCGAGATTGACTAAACTTGAGTTAATGATTGTAGGGTGAGCCATCCCAATATGGAAATGTTGAAAATTGAACAGGTTTAAACCCTCACTCTAAGCAACTGAACCAAACTGTCATCTTCAAAAAATTAGCTATAGCGTTTTAACACCCTTGCTTTAACGCAGGGCTGAGCATCACGCACTTCCTCTGGACCAATCTGGGCATATCTAGCCCACACTGAGCGTTAGTTCAAGGTATACTCTAAATCAGGGAGGTCTTGCAGCTTGACCTTATTATACTCCTGACGTCCAGCCTTATATTGGAAATTAGTTCCCTCAAATAAAGTCATGTAAACAGATATAATCTATAAGAAATATGGATAATTTGATCAACCAAAATTCCAACTAGAGGCACCCAAACCCTAATTCTGAACAAAATACGCCCTATATTAATGAGTAATAAGTATGATTGAGGCTCAGAAAAACAACTGAATAAACATATTAGCCCCTCTATTCATGAGGTCTTATTTGCCAGTACCTAAGTTCCAACAACACATCTGGAATCCAATTAACCCTAGAAATTTTAGAGGAGCAATGACAATAATCTAAGTATTTAGGATCACCGTTTAGAACTCCTGCATTTTCTCCTCTGTCAGACACTGGGAAAAGTTTTTGACTTAGTAGATTGGGAATAATTTTCAGTGCGCCCTTTACAAACTTGTACTTAAAATCAAGGCTGCACAAGTCATAGAATGTCTGATACCAATGGTGCGCTAACCTCTGTAGACTATAGAAGTAAATTAAGGCTTGGTGATCTATGCGTACAATCACTTCATGTCATATACCTTAAAGAAGGTACCGCCAGTGGATGAGTGACCATGTCACATTAGCCAGATCCTTGTTGTAAATGGAACACAATTGCTCCATAGAGAGTTATTCTAGAAGAAAAGAAGTGTCGAGATGTTTCACCTCATCATGATCCTGAAGAAGGACCTCTCCCATTGCAGCTGCCAAGGCATTGCATGCCATGATAAAAGTCTGGGATGAATCATCATGCTTGAGAACATCAGCACCATATAAACTTCCTTAATTACCTCACTTGTGCATTGGAAATCTTACATCCATCTGGCTGAAACATTTTTCCTGTCAGGGGATGAAGAGGCGCCATTAAATTAAGTGAGTGAGATGATAATTTTTTCAAGAAAGTAAGAGTTCCCAAAACTATGCAGCTGCTTCTGCATGGTGGGCGTGGTCTAGGAATAAATCGCCTCAAGTTTGGTGGGTGGAATACTGTGTTCATCTTTCAAGACAAGATTACCCAAGAAAGTATCCTCTTCCCTGAAGAACTCAGACTTTAAGGGCTTTATATAAAGTTCAGCCTTCTCAAGTGCCACCAGTACCACCTATAGGTCCATCAAGTGCTGTTTGGGGGTGGGTTAGTGTACCAGGATATTGTCAATGTTTGCACCACGCACATGAAGCAAAGATCGCCCAGTAAGGTTTCAATCATATGCTGGATGGTAGCAGCTGCATTCTGAGGCTCAAAGGCATCATGCAAAATTTGAAAAGCTGTAAGAAGAGTGTCTATAACTCTCCTGTTCCCAGCGTGGTAGTGCAGGATGAACATAGCCAACACCAGAGAACGGGCCGTTAGTACAAAAAGTACTTAGCCCTGCATAAGGTGCTGGAGCAATAATACTTTAAGTAGAAAAGTGCGATCATAATAAGAAATAACCAACCAAAAGCGACGCGGTGCACAAGGGAAGAAGGGGTAAGCATCCCAGGTTGGAGGAAATCTGGGTGACCCAACGGTGCACAAGGGTACAAACTAATTGTCTTCAAAATGGAATGGTTAACATAGCGTGAGAACTCCTCGAAGGGGTCCTTGCACAGGATTGTCCAAAATAACATAATAGAAAATGGGAAAACGGGTAAAGTTTATTGGGAAAGTCGACCAACAAGGAATGTTGGTCACAGAAAACAAATTTACACTTCTTCAGGGAAATTTGGGGTCTGCTGAAGTGATCACAAGCACTGAATTATCTTTAGGCAAACAGTACCATCCAAATTGGTAAAATAACCTGAAATTGACTTCACTTGAGTAATTGATTGAAGTTGTATCTGACCTAAACGCGTAGTTTATAAATAAACAGGTTTCGAACCCCCATTCCTCAATCAACTGAATTGACCCATTGTTGTTAATTTAATAGACCATCCGTTTTAACGCCTGAGCCAACGCAAGGGGCTGGGCATTAGGCACCTCACTAGTACCAACCTGGGCATACTTGGTTTGTACCCAGAGTTGGTCTACTATGTGCCTGAGGTCAGGGAGAGCCTGAAGCTTCACCTTCTGGGCCTCCTGCTGCCCAGCCTTATCCTTGGGTTAATGCCCAATATCATGTCATTTAACTATGAAATTACCCTCTCCTCTATACCAACATCAACCCCCTCCTGGGCTTGTGCTAGGGAAAGTTCTTGTGGGCTGGGGCCAACTTCATTGTGGCAACAGTCCGTTTAGATTGAGAGCCAGCGGCCTGAGTGAAATGCTTATGGAAGGCTTCAATCAGATCTTGGGCATGCACACAGTTGCGTGCTGGGACCCAACTGTTCTCTGCAGCGTCAAAACCCTTACAAAATATAGGTACTCAAGTCTTCTTTTAACACGGCGGTAGGCTACTATTTCCTCCAATTCCCACTCTGGCGCCCCATCCACGAGATAGGCCTCAGGCATCTCTGGTGGGGGGCCCTCAAACAACATCAATTTGCTCTCATGAAAGATAGAGAAAATCCAAAATGAAGAGGGAAGATTTAGCTGGTATGAGGCATGGCTACCTTTCTAACAAAGCAGTAAAAGCCAATTCTCTTTGGTCCCAGCTTCTTGCATGGCTGCTTGATAGGGATGTTATGAGCATCAAGCATCACGAGATCCCCTTCCTTATACGCTGGACACACCTGGCACTTACCATCAGCGTTCTCCTTATACACTTGCATTGCCGCCTCCAAACTTCTGGAAACCCCCTGGTGGACCTTCTTGATAGTCTTGGCAGAGTCCACCAACGCTTCAACTTTAGATCCACATCTGGGCTCCATATTAAAGGCGGGGTTAAAGCCATGGTTGGCGAAAAAGAGAAACAACCAATTGAAAAATACAAAGTGTTGTTGTAACTAAATAGGGCCATAGAAAGGTGAGAACCCCAATCTGAATGATCTGTGGCGGTGTGACACCGCAGAAGCTGTTCCAAGCACTGGTTCACTCGTTCAGTCTGCCCATCTGATTGAGGGTGATAGGCAGTTGAACGGCAGGGGAGTATCTGAAGAGTCTTACACAATTCTTCCCAAAAGGTGGAGGTAAACTGGGGTCCCCAGTCACTGATAATTTCTTAGGGAACCCCATGGAGCGCAAACACATGAGTGACGAAGAGCCTGGCCATATCAGCCACAGATATTGTCGTTATACAAGGAATAAAGTGGCGAATTTCATAAAAGGTCCACCAACACCATGATGGCATCATAACCATCTGAAGCAGGTATCTCCAAAATGAAATCTACTGATAAGGAAGTACAGGGCCCTTCAGCCTTTTAAACTGGTACCAACAACCCCGCTAAAGGTTGACAGTTGGGTTTCATTTGATTGCATATCAGGCACTCTTTACATTACCGCCCCACCTGAGCAGGCAAGCCTTTCAATTGTTGGTGTAACGTATCAACTCCAAGGTCTTTGCTTTCCAGGATGACCAATGGTGATTCCATCATGATGGCTAAGATGATTTCCAGGTGAAGTGGTCCAGCAGGAACCCATAGGCGCCCCTGAATCCAAACCATCTAATCCTTTACATGATAACCCCTGGATAAGTCCTCCCAATTAAAAGAGCTCTTAGCAAGTAACATAGTATATTCAGCTGATAGCGGCTGAGAAAGGACTATCTTTCTGAGCATATTAATTCCTCTGCATTTTCCAGAGGTATGAACGCTGGCGTGTTGGCTGTGGGAGTGGGAAGCTGAGATAAAATCTTACCTGGCGGAATCATCAACTGGGTGTTATGAACCTCTACATACTTTGGATTGGGAGCTAAAGCAGGGTTGCGGCTTAAAGCATCCGCAAAACCATTATCCTTGCCCTTGGTGAACTCGTAAGAAAAGGAAAATTGGGCTTGGGTCTCATGCCAATGGGTCTGCCATGGAGTTAGGACATGAAGGGCGCGGTAGTACAGCAGGCCTGGTGATCTGTACATACATGGAAAGGTTGGGAGGAGCCATGCAAATGGTGACGCCAATAAGTCAGCGCCCACCACTGCTAGTAACTCTTTGTTGTAAATGGCGTAATTCAACTTAGGAAAAATAATTTTCCTAGAAAATTATCCCACCGGATGCTCTACCCCATCTTCACCTGCTTGTAACAAAGCAGCCACTATGGCGAAGTAAGAAGCATCAGTAGACACAATGAACTCCTTATTGGGGTCGACATGGCGAAGGACTGGTGTGGACAACTGGTGCACTTCACTGCTTGGAAATCATCTGATGAAACGGTGGACTACTGAAGCACCTTTGCACCACTAGCCTTATATAAGAGTGCTGCCACCTCGGAAAGATTGGGTGTGAACTTCTTGAGGAACATACACGTCCCTAAAAAGCTCCTCAATTCCTTAACTGAGGTGGGGGTGGGCCACTCACGAATACCCTTCTCCTTGTATGGAGGTATCATGTGTCCTTGGTCAAACACGACGTTGCCCAAAAAAGTGACCTGAGACTTGAAGAATCTACACTTGCTAATCTCCAGCGTAAGGCTGGCTACCTTTAACCTCTCCACCACCTGCTAAAGGTGTACTGCATGGGACTCATGATCAGGGGAAAACACCAGAATATCATCCATGTAGACAACCGCGCATACCCCTAAAAAGTCCCCAATGCTGCATCAATGCGGAGTTGAAAGATAGTAGGGGCATTCTTAAGCCCAAAGGGCATAACCCTAAACTGAAAAATCCTTTTTCTGGTACAGAATGCAGTTAACCACTTTTGTCCATTTTTAATCTGAATCTGATTGAACCATTGAGGAATTCCAGCTTGGAGAGTACATAAGCCTTCTCCAGATAGCGCGCAATCTGAAAATCTAAAGGGATGGGGTGTAGATCTGGTACAGTGACATTGTTGAGGTTCCCATAATCTACGCACGGGCATAGATTACCATCAGCCTTCTCAACAAAGAGAAGTAGGGAGCATACAGGGGAGGTATGCTGAAAAATCGCGCCTTTAGTTAACTGCTCCTTCACCCACACATCCAAGGCTGCTTCCTCCCGGATGGTAAAGGGGTAAATGAGAGAAGAAATATGCACCAGATCCACAGTGAGCTTGAACTCACAATAGAACTCAGAGTGATCAGGTAGTGCGTTAGCAGATGCAGCATCAAAAGAAAATTCCAAACCCTCCAAACAAGAAGGTAGGGGAACTTACACGGTGGACTTCAGCATAGAAGCAAGGCTAAGAGTGTGAAGTTGGGGCCAGTGGGGCAATTCGCCCTGAGAGTTCTCCTCTGACAAAGGAAGAACTAATATGCGACCATTCTTTAATGTTAGGGATAGGTTGTTTTCTTTCAAGTTGGTTCTAACGTCAAACTTCAGCCACCACTCCACACCCAAAATGATAGGGTACAAGAGTTTTTGATAGTTTGGAAGTGATCAGACACGTGGTACTTGCCAACCTGTTAATCCACTATCCAAATGATCTTCAGAGTTGGAATACCTTGGGACGCACCTCCCCTAACCATAACACTTGGCAAGCAACTCAGCCCAAGGTATTCAGCTAGGCTCTGGTCCATAAAGTTTTCTGTGGCGCCAGTATCCACCAAAATAGTGGTGCTGACTTTCCCTAAAGGGGAGGAAAGGGTAGCAGTCTGTAACGAGTGGGGCTCCCAAGGCCTGGCCTGCCACTGGCCCTAAACATCCACCCCCATATATGGCCATACCAACTCCAGATGGTCCTGTCCTAATGGACGGCCTTGCTGGGCATACTGGGCCAAGGTGCGGTGCACCGGCCTCTGTCACCTCGGGCCCCCAGGCCAAGGTGCGTCCCTACAGCCTCTGTCGCCTCAGGGTTACCCAGCTGAGGTGCGGTCAATTGGCTTCTGTCGCCTCAGCCCACTCTGGCTCCTTCCCCTCTCACCAGGGTAAGGCCGCTCTCAAGAGGATCCTAGCGCGTCCACCTCCTTCCTCTCCTCCTCCTTGTACTGCCATCCGCACCCCAACCTCACTTTAATTATATAAAATTAAAACAAGTCCAGAAAATAGCAGCCTTTATTAGGAAGCAAACCCAGAGTTAGAATAGATACAGAGTGAGGTCCAGCGGGGCTGACCTCGCTTTGAAATACTTCCTAAAAAGGCTAAATGAATTTTAGGTAATGAGGGGCGCAAAAGCCTCCAGAATTGATGGCATCCAGGCAACTCGATGGAGAATTGGAGGGGAACCTTAGAATGAACACCTAATCAAATAAATACTTTATTTTAATTTTATTCCATTATTGATTCAGATAGGAAATCCTACTCAGAATAATGGAATTGCAACCATTGACACACACGAATTTCATAATCCCCATCTTATGAGATTCATGTAAAAATCATCAATCGTTACACAGGCAGTAGGAAATACCCAGAATGGTCTTTTATTGAAAGCTGATAATGCAAGTAAATCACCATTAAACTCTTCATCTGGCATTAACATGTCACCTTGTTATGATTTTAAAAAAAAGAAGGGAGAAGGATACTTGGCCACTCTTACTACTGAGGCCACATATCCCACTATATCCTCAGCAGGGGCATAAACATTTTCAAATTGTAATTGGGGTTTATTTTCAAATTTCTGAGTGCTGCAAATCATGGAAGAGGTCAAACGGGGATTATCTGGGGTGATTTGGTACACAGGAATAGGTTCCTTATATGAGCCATGAGAGAGCAAATATGGTTCAGAGGTATACATAGTGTTTCCATCATAAAACGCATTTTTAAATGTGAACAACCCTATTTCCAAAACAGCCATGAATTGCCAATGTTATCAAAGGCCAACACCCCAAGTCCCATCTGTACCAATTCCACCAGCATTGTCAGAAAAGGCTGCCGAAGTAAGTCCCATTTATTTAAATTGATTTTTGTAAATGTTGGTGGAAAGTCGGGAATTCAGGACTTTTGGATCTAGAAGCATCCGTATTTACCAGGTATGAGCACAAAGGGTGGGTACTTTCCAGTCAGAGGCAGCCAAAATAACGCCGAGATGTCCAGCCTTCAGAAAAAGAGGAAATAGTGGCGCGGCTGACCACAGCCAAAGCCCACAGCCAGCGCCCACCATTCACCATTTGGAAAAGTCCCACACATAAAAAGTTCGTGAACATAAAATTAAGAGGTTGGTCAAATAATGTAAGGAGAGTGTCCATAACTCTCCTGTTCCCAGCGGGGTAGTGCTTGATGCACAGGGCCAACGCCAGGGAACTAGCCATTAGTACAAAAGGTACTAAATCCCAGCAGAGGGTGCTGGAGAAATAATACTTTTAGTTAAAAAGTGCAATAATAATAGGAAATAACCAACCAAAAGTGACACGGTGCACAAGGGAAGAAGGGGTAAGCATTTCAGGTTGGAGGGAACCTGGGCGACCCAACGGTGCATAAGGGGATAAACTAATCTTATTCAAAATGGAATGGTTAACATAACGTGAGACCTCCTCGAAGGGGCCCATGCACAGGAATGTACAAAATAACATAATAGAAAATGGGAAAATGGGTAAAGTTTATTGGGAAAGTTGACCAATAAGGAATGTTGGTCATGGAAAATATATTTATAGCTTTGTTGGGGAAATTTGGGGTCTGCTGAAGCAATCCCAAGCACCAAATCACTAATGGGCAAACACTACCATCCAAATTGGTAGAATACACCAAAACTGACTTCACTCAAGTAATTGATTAGAGTTGTATCCGACCCAAACACGTAGTTTCATAAATGGAATGGGTTTCAAACCCCTGTTCCTCAATCAACCAAATTGACCCATCATTGTTAATTGGTTAGATCGTCCATTTTAACGCCTGGGCCGACTCAAGGGGCTTTGCATTAGGCACTTACTAGTACCAACTTGGGCATACTTGGCTTGTACCCAGAGTTGGTCTACTGTGTGCTTGAGGTTATGGAGGGCCTGAAGCTTCACCTTTTGGGCCTCCTGCAGCCCAGTCTTTTCCTTGGGGTTATAGTCCACTATCATTTCATTTAACCATGACAAAAACCCGCTTGCTTCAGATAGGCATCAACCACTCCTGCCTTCCACTACTCAGACTTGATTGAAGGCGTATATCAGGTTGAGTATGGAGAAACCTAGGGTTTGGCAATCTCCTGATTGATAGTTTGCCTAAGGAAGAGCGGATAAGGATTGTAAATTTGATATTATTACATGGCCATAATCTAAACATGGGCGTAACATACCAATAAACTTTTAAACAAATATGATGAGGAACGCAATGAAAGAGATATTCAGAAAATTTACCCTTTATAAAGCATATTGTTTACACTCCTTCATGGCCTCATCCTCCTGCTCTATATAAATATAAGGAGGAAAGTTGATATTAACTACATTTACTATCACGTGGAAGGTCAGAACATACTCAGAGTGAAGGGTATAGCGATTGGCCTTCTCTAGATTTAAAAACGTCCTTATACTGCAACAAGATAAAAGAATAATATGGCGGCAAATCTTTGGTGTAAGGAGTTGAAACAATTAACCCACATCTCTGCAAAGGGAAAAGATATCTAAGTGAGAATTAGCAACATATATGAGGATTAACAAAAGACAAAAGGGTGAGCTCCAGGATAATACTAACCTGTAAACGCCGCCCCCAACCAACCTAGAGGATAAAAAATCTGGCATTGCGGTAATATGGTCACAGAAGACAATTGTATGCACTAAGAATGGTATGTTCTATCTCATCTTTTAGCATATCATTGAGTTGACGAAACTTTTAGTATGAAGGATTTGATTTCAAGATTTAGGTCCAAACCCTGAGCAACTCGCAAGTTCATAAAAATTCTTGCTGCTCCTGTAATTAAGAAAGCCTTTATGATACCATTTGAAATCTCAAATGAAGTCTAACATTCAATAAATATTCTGGAATGATTTAGTTTATTACACAACTTTACAAGACATAACTGGTATTGAAGGGGTAATATATAACCCATTTTTGGCCTATCCTAAAAGGGAGAAACTGCAGTACCAGCCATCTATATAACCTCAACTAACACCTGTTGTTCAGAAGACAACAAAGGAACTAACAAATTCATTGACATATGCTTCTCAGGAGCATCCAAATTGAATGCATGATTACTTAAACTAGAACACAAAACAGCATGTAAGGGGGAGAAGAAGTTGGAGTAGGACAAACAACACCCATACTCGTACCCATCCAAAGTGGACAGGATTTAGGAGAAAGAAAGACAGAGTTTCCTTACACTTGATATAGGAAAAAATTCACCGTGGTTTGGGTCAGAACATATTTCCTGACCGTGGTGTAAAAACTATGATCTAAAAAATGGCCCATCCTTCCAAAAACTGCCACCCTGATACAAAAGGCAGACCTTCCGTTTGTAACATAAAACCAATGCAGCACCCTATTTACAGAAGAGTGTGGAGAAGGACATAATTTTGAATACTCCATTATAAATGGTGCGTGCTGATATTAAAAACTACGCAAGCACTTAGGATATGTTAAAGCCCAAAACACCATCCAAAATACTTTTAGTACAACCATCCATATTGGTTGATGAATAGAGTAGGGCAGCTGCGAAAACTTTCCAGGAGCTCTTAAAATTAAAAAATTATAGCCACTAAATATCTGAGAACTTCTTAAACTTACAAGCAAAATTGGATAGTTTAAGAATTACTAACTCAAACTTAAGGATGGAAAGGGGAAAAATGGAGCAACAGATGAACCTATCAGGGTCTGCTGCCATATAAATTTATGGAATATGAAATGGAAAACAGATGCATACCTAGTGTTAATAACTTTGAGATTTGGCTACAGTGGATTTAACCCCTTATTATTGCTTAGATCAGTTTGGATCCAATCTTCCCAGCTATAATAATATAAGTTCTTCTGTGAGAAAGATTATTCTATAGAAATTGCACTTGGTGCAATGATGATAACTCCTCCAGTAGACAGCAAGTTGCACCAATGGCCAGGATAAATATAACAGTCACATAAAGTATTAAAGAGGTTTATCACGCCCATTACTGTCAAGGACAGGCTTGTTTTTACTAGCAATGTAGGGGAGCGGCGGTTGAGAACTTCCAAGCACAAAATTACTATATTAATATAATTTTATCTGGTTGCCAATTAACTTGAACAGCAAAACTCAAACTGGAAGGGAAACATCTTATTGGGAATTTTGATACAAATTATCCGCTGGCAATAGATTCTAACCGCGGCCACCTCTTGAAACACTTCAAGGAATTTCTGCACCAATTCCAGGTGGTTAGCTTAGGGGAAGATGTGCAATTTTTAATGGATACGCTGTCAGTTACCTCTCATCTACCACATGGGCCAAATCACCTAAGGCGATGAGAGGGACGGCTGCCACATTATGTCCTTCTTGGTTAAACACGGGAATTATTCTTTGTTAAGCTGCAAGGGTTGCTTCCCAAGGCTTACACCATTAAGCCAGGTGCCCATCTAAATCTTTCATTTGTTGTAGCCATTTTAAAGAGGCGTAATTGGTTATAAAAGTAAAATGCTTACCTAGAGATAAAGTAATAAATGATTGATACTTAATAACATAGCAAGAATTCTCGTTTGGTTAAGCTGTAGTTGTGTTCAGCCTTTATTAAAAAATTTCTATAATAAGTGCTAATTAGATCTATTAGATTAGTATCATGCTGAGCAAGTATTGCTCCAACAGCAACATTGATAGCATTTATAAATAAGAGGAAAGGCTTTTTAAATTCAGGATTAGCTAATATGCTAGCAGTGAATAAAGCGTGGTGCAAAAAATCAAATGATTGCTGAATGGAATCTCCCAAAAGAAGGTACTTCTTTATGTAGCGAAAAGACCATGGGTTCTGCAATTTCAGCAAAGTAGGGAATAATTAGATGATAACTAACAATCAATCCCAAAAATACACAATTGTCCCTTTAACTTTTGGGGACAGGCATTTAATTGATAGCACTCATTTTAGTTGACATATGTAATATTCCTTCCCAATATAAGCTTTTCTTTCTTGTAACAATCACTTTAGTTACTATGATTCGATTCAAACAGAAAATTTGGATAATCACACACAGGAAAGATAGGCGACTTTAATAACAAAAATAATACAACATGGGCGAGCGTCGTGGCAAGCGGTGCGCTTAACGGTGCAACTAAGGGCAAGAAACGCCCTGGAGGGGGACCAGGAACCCAAGCCGTAAAAAAATTGCAAACTCAGACACCATCTGGGTTTATGGTATTTACTGTAAAGCACGCATAATACATGTACATTCACTTCAACCAACCTTTGTCAAAGGTGGAACACAGGATCAGACTCTTCCTTGGGGATGAGTCACCAACCCTGTGGGAGAAAACATGTGAGGCACAGCCCTTACTTTTCCCTCACGCGGTGTACATAGCCAAAACAACATGGGCTGTGGCTGGATCAATATTGGTTTCAAAACAGCCGATGAAGCCGATGCCACAGCAAAAATCTGCGTGGAAATTGCCCTCCCTGAGGGCAAAAAATTGTGCGCATTGCGTGCACCAGATGGAACAAAGCAAAAACTTTGTTCATCTCCTTTGACTCGCTCCCCACCAACCTTCCTCATAAGGTAGTCAAGGAGGAGCTCTGCAAAGGTCTCATGGCCTACAGAGAAATCCAACAACTTGAATTACAGCGATTTCGCTTTATGCCCAACCTGTGCATGGGCAAAGCTATCGCCATAATTAATCCCTTCCCGAAAGTGGAAGAGGATTTATCCAGAATTCCCCACGCAGCAGAATTTCACTTTGCAGATGGGGGCCAGTCAGCTGCATTATGAGTTACACCGGAATGCGCACTGCCCATTTGCAACCACTGTGGCTCACTGGGCCACAAGGAACATGCATGCCCTGTGAAAGAGGGCTTAATGAAAAATGATTTTTGTGAAGAAGCTATGGACGAAGATAATGAAAAATTTGCCAAAGTAACTGATGGCCACCACCCATTCCGCTGGGGAGAAGATGGGCTATACTCCATTGTGGACCCAGTTACATGAAAAGAATGTAAAGCAGCACAAAAAGCCCGCAAGAGAGCAGTGGCTGAAGCGGTGGCATACGTGGAGTCCGCCATTAACCACGGACAAATTTGGGAGGATATTTTGGATATTCACTGAACCAACCAATCAGAACAAATGCCCAGGTCAAAAATTTTCACAGTAACCAGACTGAGCCACAAAAGCGTCATCAGTCATGCACATACTGAGGAACAATGCAACCGCAATTTGGGTGAAAATGCGGTGCACAATGCAACAAAGTTGAACCTCAAAAATATAAAATCCAATCAACAACCCGCATCAAATCAACATGAGACCTGTTCAGGAAAAGTTGACGCAAATGCAAAAAACTGCAATTCCCTTGAATAATTGGGTCAGATCAAGTGAAACAACAATGGCAGTGAAAGAGTTGGAGTACAGACATGGAGCATGGCCAAAATGAGCCGCGGTGGGATAGGGCCAGAGGGTCCTCCCAACTGCTCCTGAGGCGCCATGGGCACCTCAGTATCAATAGGGATGTTAAACATCGTGGGAGCCAGGGCTCATACGTCCCAAGCCAAAAGCTGGCATTCCTGCAAAAACCTCTTGTAGACATCTTGGCCATCCAAGAAACCCACTGCCTACAAGGGAAGAAGAATCCTGGTCAACCAGGGTCGCACCATCACAATCAGTATGGACGTCTCACTGTGGGGTGATAGTCCAAAACAACAAAAAGTTCAAAATTACAAAATTCATCATCACACTTGCACGGTCAAGTCCTGGTAACAACAATCACATGCCAAGATGAAATAATTTTGTTAGCATGTATCTACGCACCATGCACTGCAACAGAGTGAAAACGATTTTTTGAAAAAATGTTTACTCTCACCCTCCCACCAGATATCATCATGTTAGGCGATTTCAACTGCTAGGATAACCCCAATACAGATCGATGGCCTAATCCCAGGGGATACCCGCCTGGACACATTGAATATCGCACAATGAAGGCATCTCTTGGCTTACAGGATGCTCTTCTCCCCAATTCACCAATCCTTCCCCACATGATGAGACCCAACATATGCAAGGGACTGCTCATATTGATGAGTCTTATTGACCACATCTTCATCCCACAATCCCACCACTCAAGAATCTCCAAATTTACAACAAAAAAGATCAATTTTTCTGACCACTGATTAGTTATGGTGCAGTTAGCGCCAACCCAATCCCACACACAGGTGTCGCCTTGGAGAAAGCTTCACCCAGAAAATATAAGATTGCCTGAGATATCTGACTGGGTTGAAAACAAGGGTACAAACCCAGAATTCACAGCCCCATTCACTTTGGATCCCATCAGAACATGGGAAAATTTCAAAAAAGATTTAATCAACAAAACCTGACATAACGCATCACGCAAGTACACTGCGGACACAGCCACAATCAAGCGTACCTTGGCAGAACTAGACACCTGGAAATAGATACTCTGAGATCTGGCTATAGCCCTAATTGGGGACGCAAATGGGCAGAAATTTCAGCCCGACTTAACAATCTCATCTTTGAACACCAACACAGAATCAAAGTATCAAACAAAGATAAGTTCCTAAAGGAAGGCGAAACCTGTTTGACATACTTTTTCCACCAATTTTACTCCCTTGGAAACCAGCCCACATGCACACAGGTCCGCAAGACCAACGGCACTGTGGCAACTGACCCTGAGGAGGTCAAGGCAGAAGTACACAGCTATTACACCAAATTATATCACGATATGCCAACAGATCCACAAAAAATTAAAGAATTTATTCAAACTGCTGAGATACAAAGTACACCACCAAATTACAATATACTATCCCTTATTACATGAGAAAAGCTTTGGGAGAAAATTCGCAGTGCACCTCATAGGAAATTCCCAGGGCCTGATAGGATACCCTACGAATTTTACAAAAAATATTTTCAACAAATCGCCCCCTCCTATTGGCGTCAATGAACCAGAGTTTGTTGGAAACACGCCTATTACCAGGAGGCCATGAATCCTACTTTATAACCTTGTATAAAAAGGGTGACAAGTTGGACCTGGTCAACTGGCGCCCAATTGCACTCTCCAACACTGACACAAAAATTTAACAAAAATTCAAGCAGCTAGATTAGGCGCAATTGCTTCTGACGTCCTATCACTCAACCAGTTTGGTTTTATACCAGGGCGTTCAATCTGGAACAACATTCACCCTATTGCAAACATTTGCCAATCCAAAGCAACTGGTGCCCTAGTCTTCTTGGATCAGGAAAAGGTGTATGACCGAGTTAGCTGGCCATACTTAAAATAATGTCTACATGCCTTCAAACTCCCACCAAGATTCGTAAAATGGGCGATGCTCCTAACAGAATCTGCTACCATGGCTGTATGCGGCCCTGGATTCCTAACAAACAATATCAAACCACACAGAGGGCTCAAACAAGGGGATCCCCTCAGCCCACTGCTATATAATTTCAGCTTTGACCCACTCCTCCAAGTAACTGACTCTCGTCTCATGGGGATAACCGCACAAGGACAACCAACAGTCAAGATACTGGCCTTTGCTGATGACTGCGTAGCAGGTATAGCAAACAATGAAGATGCCTGACAGCTGGAACACACTCTAGAGGAATACACCAAGGTGAGAAATGCATCACTCAACAAAAGGAAGACAGAAATCATCCTCTTAGGCAAATACACAAACAATTGGGCCACAACATCAGAGCCTCACACCAACACTCGAAGAAAAAACACAATTATTTTACCCTTTGCAACACCTCCCACCACCACTCCTGTCCAACACCTTGGAATCTGGCTAGAATCAGAGGGATATGCTAATGAGACAATGGAAAGTAACCTGGTACAACGGGTATCCAAACGCGTAGCCTCCCTCAAGGGGAGAACCCCAGGACTAACAGGACGAGTTACAGTTGCTAACTCGCTCATCCTCCCAATACTGTGGTACCAGGCCCATGCGATAGCCTTCTCACCTACCTTTATAACCTCAATTCGCGCGCTTATCCAGGGCTGGCTGTGGCCTGACTCTCACCCTCCTATACGGATGGCAACACTATTTGGCCCACGCTCAAGCGGAGGCATGGGACTAATAGATTTTGAGAGCCATGCCAATCACATCCTAGGTACCTGGATAAAGGAAATCCTTGCTCCAGACCTCCCGCAAAAACATTGGTCCAGAGCAGCAGGGACTAACTTTGCACAGGCGCTCAAATTAACCAACCCACATAGTCCACCCAGACTACTTTCATACCTTACCAAGCACCCTACTGCAACAGGTACGCATGGAACCTCCCCTCATTTCAAACATATCCTCTGAACCATCCGCCATATGGGATGGACCATAGAGAATATGGGTACTATACAGGGAAGGGGACGACTTAGCCCCCAATTCAAATTAAGAAACCCAGAAATTACCCCCAGAGAGATATACTCGCAACAACCCCAAGCATAGCTAGTATAGTGTACCTAGATATGCTGGACATTCCCTATGATTTAATCACACAGAAAGCAATGTGGAAAATGACACACCACCCACTCCTACAGCCAAGGATAAGAGCAAACGCCTGGCGCTGTTTGAGAAGGACCTATAGGATGGCGGACTGCTCCAACTCCCTCCACAAAACATGTGCAGTATGTGGAGGGGAGGGATCCCTACATCACCGCCTAGAAACATGCCCCCCAACCAAAGCTATATGGCAGGAAGTCGCACGCCTGCTCAATATTCAAAACGAACAGGAATTTTTGATATCAAAAAGTATCTTCGCGCTCCAGATCGAGTCACCAATCCCATCTACCCTCCGCTCCCTAATAGTACCCATTACAATGTGGACAAAACACACAATTGCATAAGATGCGTTCAAGGGCACGGTCCCAACCATTCATGGGATTATTAATAGATTCCATGTCCACTTTCTAGAGCACTTCCAAGCCTGGCTCTATGGATATATGAGACCAAGGCAAAAAGCGCTCATAAAATCATGTTCCCACTCTGGTTCCTCCACAAAGACCCTTTCCTTCACACCTGCTCCATAGCAGGGGAAACCCCCCAGAGTAGCGCACCAACCCCCCATACCTGGCAGTCCCGCTGGCAACAGGGGTAATTTGAGTACCCTGGGGTTCCCAATTTTTATATTTGTTAGTTATTCTCTTAGTTTCACATATATTCGGTAATGTACATCCCCTGGTCGGCTTACCTCAATTAAATAAAAAATATTCCTTCCCTATAAACTTTAAACCTATAAATTTTATATTTCTCAAGAAACACTTATATTGATTGAATTTTAGTGTGTCCAGATGAAGTTAGAAAAATATTCCATCAGATATTTTAGTTTTCAGTTAAAGTACAAAAAAATTAATTCATTATCTTAGTAAACAAGAACCTAAGAAAGTTTATGTCGCCAAATAGCTCATCCATAGCTCATTGAAAAGTACCTGGGGCGTTACAAAGCCTCTGCGGCCTCTGGGTTGGATCAAATAAACATATTTCTAGATATTAGAGCACTTTTTTGGCAGTTGACAAGAGCCAATTCTATATACCAATATCCACTAGCGAGGTCCATAGCTGAAAGAACTGAGATCCTACTAACAATATAAGCGAATCATCTATACCTGGAAGTGGTTATAAATCTTTTTGAGCAATGGCATTGAGTCATTAATAAACCATAACAACTCTATGCCCTCCATCTTTTTTTTCTGATCAAAAACAGAATAGAAGAATAAGCATTTTGGGAAGGGGTTAATAACCAGCTTTTAAAAGTTGTTTGAATACAATAGAAACTTGTTCCCCCTTGACTTTAGAGCTATTTCAGTCAAGCTCAAATAGGTAGAGCATTCCCATTTTAACTTTGCGTTATACCCCAAAATTATGTAAATTATACTGATCCATTAGTGAAAAAATCAGCACTTTCTTTAATGAGGGCTTCAGCTGCTTGTAACTGTTTAGGATTAATAGATTCTCATAATAGACTTCAATTATTGTTATGAGAAAATTTCCTTTAATCATAATTCTCATAAATCTCCACAAGCAGTATCAGAAAGTAACTCTTTAATAGAAACAGGGTGCACTTAATCAATATGATCTTAAAGTTTAAGTTCATAGTTTGATTAATTTAATTAGCTAACAACACCAATACTAGATCCATTATATGCAGGATCAAGGAGCATATGACACGGCAGAGCCTTTAAATGATAAGTGTCAATTTTACTCAAACATCTCTAACACGTGATCCTTTAGCATTTATATTTGGGTTACAGTATTAAATATCACTTGAGACTTAGTCTTATTAGTTTTGAAGATTTAAGAGATAAAAGCATTCCTTCTTCTTCACATATGGAAGGGGAGGAAAATTTTTTGGGACTAATAATTAGTGTACAAGCTAAGTTATAAAAAGTAAATTTTTAGCAGACATACATGACGTTTGACAACCCTTTTTTGGTAGAAAAATCATTTGATATTGGAGGCACTTGAGAAAATTTTAATGAAGAAACTTATTCTTATGGATAATAATGGAACCAAAATCAGTTGAAATCTTTATCCCATGAAGATCACAATAAATTTTAATAAGTACAACAGCTGGGATAGGCACAACTAATTTACTAAAATACATAAGTAGGGAAAAATAAGCTCATAAGATTTTGGTATAAGAAGGCCCAGCTATCCCATATTCTTGTGTATGCTTTAGTTTGGAGGAAATTTTAGGTTTTCATTAGGCTGAATGAAAACATATCATAAGAAATTTTTTTATCAGGAGTAGCTAAAATATTCACTTGGTGTACTACTACTTTGACTTAAGTTACATCATTTCCAAAATGTGCAATTAGAAAAATAAAAAGACTCAAAGCCTTTGTAAAAGCAGGAGGATATGAGGATAGATATATTGACTAATTCTTCAGGGACTTGTATGTCTCCAGGAGCAGAAACTAAATATTAATTTTTATGAGGTAAACTGACCAAAGGACAGACATTACTGAAGCTCAAAGAGCTAAAAATTGAACAAACAGACCTACCCAACCATAATAATTAACTGCCCAAAAAGAGCAGGTGAAACACAACCAAACGATAATACAACCAACCAGGTGGGACAGCGACAAGTTGCTCAGCCCACCATGGCAGAAGGGGAAGGGGAATCAGATGGCTTATCCTTGGTACCAGATTCCATATCAAAGGCAAGTGTGTGGGACAAGGCGGACAGCAAGTGTGTGGGGTGATCAGCGACATGAGGAGCAAGTTGGCTGATGACCAGCTGGTTGTCAAAATTATCTGCATCAAAAATTGCACCTAGGTATTTGGAAAAGCAGTTTTCAACATGAAGGCAGATGGAAGGAAGCTGGGATAATAAAGCTGTGGTGGTACAGGTGGTTTTTGTCTTGGCCTGCGAAGCAATAGCAACTTTATTGATGGCAGCATTTTCTTGTTTGTAGAAGTTTAAGATGTTACGTCTGCCCTGCAAGGCTATGGTCAGAGAAATAATGGAATGAGGGAGACCCTTATTAAGTATCGCTACTGACAAGTCAGTTACCTCATGGATGTTTGTGTTATCTGGGATTTCAACTGCAGCAACAGCGAGCTGGTGGTCAGAGCGAAACACAGCAGCGTTTGGTTGGGGGGTGTAAGAAACCTAAGGGAAGTTAATGGGGTGTTGTATCTGTATAAATTTTCCAATATGGGTATTTGAGTCTTCAATTACATTGCCCATTTCATCAGTTTCATCCAATGAAGTCCATGTATTCAAGTCATATTGGAAATTAAGATTGGTAAATTTATGGGCCGTAGCTGTTGATTGAGGAATAACGTGGGATTGAACTGTTATCCAAGCTTTCTCCTGATTAGTTGAAGTGCATGTGACACTAGACTGAGGAGGAGCCTGATTAGCAGCTGCGAGTGATGCATCAGCTGCAGGTTTTGGGGGGAGGGGGAAGGCTTTTACCCCATACCAGAAAGGCAGCGGGGTGTGTGGCATATTGGTGGCCAGAAGGAGGTAACGCAGGTCTGGTGGACGCAGAAAGATAGGGGAAATTATGCTTTGAGTGATCCAACTCAAAGCAGGACAGACAGATAGTCCACCCACCCTTGACATGGGCCCATAATGGGTGGTTGGGGGCAGAAGGAATGACAGCGTGGGAGAATTGACCAAGCAATTTTGTTATAATATGGATAATCATGAGAATGCCCAAGGCCCAGTGAGATGGGAGGCCCCATTAGGACCACAAACTGAAGGATGGGGTTGAAGCCAAATGTGGCTAAGCCTTCCATCAGCTACTGATGGAGCACTGCAGAGGTAAGGTGAGTGGGCAACCCCTCAAACTGAACCACCATAGTGGTGTTAGTGTGGATCCAGGTGTGCGTTATGGGGATAAGGAGCCCTGGAAAACCAAGGAAAGGTGGCCTCATTGGTGGCATCAGCTACACGAGTAAAGCCTTAATCAAAATACTCCTTATAGGGGCGGAAACTTATAAACCCAGCCAGCAGCATCACCGCCTGGGCCAAGTCAATAATGGTTTTTTCTGCGTATGAGATAATTTCCCATATTTGACCCAAAGGCCATGATGCAGCTGGGATTGGGGGAGGATTAGTGGGCTGTGAGGCACTGCCTGGGCACATGTGTTGGGATTTTTTCCCATATTCCCAGCCTGCTAGATTACCTGGTATCTCTAGGGAAAATTTTCCAAGACGAAGTGAATCAGAAATTGGTTGACCTTAGTTTTGGAGGAACTATGTTTGGGGAATTTTGGGATATTCTCCTGGTCATATCTATCGGGGATCAATCTGGATGAATACTTAAGATCTCATTGGGTGGAGTTGCCAGAAATATAGGGGCATCATATAGTGATTAACTATCAGGTGTACCGATTGTGATCAATCAGGTTTCATCACCAACTGATTAGGAATGAATAGTAAGTTTCAGGGCGAGTGATGCCGCCTGCAACTAGCAAATCAATTGGTTGGTGAGTGACCTGCCATAATGGGTAATAAGTCCCATTATCTAAGCAAGTCATTAGCCAAATATGATTGGTTCACTTGGATCTAGAGGAAAACGTTAGGGTCAAGTTTTCTGACTCTTTCTGTTTGAGGTCTCGAGGATGTCCAATGATGGAATCCTAGCCATGATGGGAAGACCATCGCTGCTGAGACAAGGATGGGTAATTTAATAGCAATGGCTGCCATTTCATCAAAGAGGTGTCAACCGAGGGTTAGACAGCCGAATCACCCACTATATAAATCCCTAGGATTTACTATAATAAAAAACCAGCTTTTAGATAATCAGTACTTTACAATAATATTACCAATTTGGTGTATAGTTAGACTATCAGCTTCTATTGTGTTGTTCTATCTCAATGATATTATTGCAGAGGGCAATTATTTGGAAGACTCTCAGAGAGAAGAGTAAAGATCCAAGCGGGGATCTAGAGATTAAGGAACCATAATCAGGGATAGCTGCCAACTGTGTGTTGGGTTAAACGAGACTGTCACCGGGGTATCCTAGTGAAGATCAGGTGGACAAGAGTATAGGGAACGAATCCCTATGAGTACAACTTTATGAGTATTTAATTGGAAATATTGGCCGAGCGTTGGGCCAAAGTATAGTTCAATATCAACTATGGATAATAGTCTCCATACTCTTATCAATTAATACATTCTATTCAATGCAACAAAGTGCATGAAGAAACAGAAATGGTGCAGTAAAAAGGTTACTGGGTTGCTTGCCAATAATCAGCCTTAAGTAAGTTTTTACAAGTTGGTGCTCACTACAGGGGTAGTTGAGTGAAGAATCTATTATAATGTCGTATAAAGAAAAGCTATGCAAACTGTGGGCTGAGATCGCCACTGTAAATAAGAATGCCTTATACTCAGCAGACCATCAGGAGTTCGCGGCCTTGGAAGAAATAGTCGCCAAGGTGGAAGAAGGAATAGAGATTGTAGCTAACTTTGGGAACGAGTTACTCAGCAAAGTAATCTCATTGAAGAAGAAAAAAGGGGACCTTGTTTGAGAGGTCCTATACCTGAAAATGGAGTGAGAAGTGGATCGCGTTCATTTAAGAAAATTTGGTGCAGATATCAAAAAATTAATCAAACAAGTGGAGGAATTTAAAGCTCACAGATGTGATTGTGAGCCTGATATGGCAAGATATGCCAAAGAGAGAAGTCCTTCTATGATACTTGGGAAGACAAATACCCCCAAGGAGCATGCCACCCGCTTTTAATGCCATTCTCTGAGATGATGCCCAAAGTCACTCTACAAGTTAGCCAAGTAGCCAAACCAAGAGAATCGGTCAGAAATGACTCAGAGGAATTTAGGGCAACGCCAAAATTGCCAACATTCCATTGGGATAACGCCCCAGAATTTTTTGACTGTTTGACATGACTATGAATGGCTACAGAGAATGTCAAAAGGCGTTGACGGTCAAGAATTGCCTAGGCACTGACTGTCAAAGCTTAGTGTTACCTCATCTAGAGAGGGACAGCTGGTCGTATGCAGAGGCAAAGGCAGCCATCATGAAGGAGTTTGGGAGTCTGATTCACATGTCAAAACGCAAGAAAGTGTTTTATGGGAATCCAGTTCCATAAAGGCGAGTCTCTTGCTAGCTTTGTGGATCAATTTTACCAGGAGTCGCAGATCCTGGCCAGAGCAAAAGTATTGGATGACTTTGATGCTAGAGACGCTTTGCAAGCAGCCCTTTGGCCCTATAACAATTAGCATCATATGATGTCTTCCGTGTTCACAATGGAAATAACTACCTCACAAATGATAGATAACTTGAAGATTTTAGGAGCAACATTTGGTGCCCCAGATAGAAGCTTCAAGTCCAATCCGGTACAAAATTGGAATCCCATGAAGGGAAACGAAGGAGCTAAGGAGGCTACCAATTAAACTGTGCTGGGAAATAAGCCCAAATAATTCAGACGGTTAAACAAGAAGGAGAAGGTCTGCTATCAGTGTGTTGGAAAAGGAAATTTCTCCATACACTGTAAAAAGCTGAAGGATCAGATTAACGTGGTACAGGCCAATGAGACAGCAGTCACCAAGGATTTTAGAAAAGGGCCCACTGCCTAGACAAGAAACAGTCTAGAGCGGCGGAGAAACCTGTTCCTCCTGACATTATGAATGAAGAAATTGATATTAGTGATCTGTTCATAGACAACGAGCAGGACCAGCTATATTAAGTGGTCAATATGGATGTGAATGCCGTGACCAGAGCTGAGGCAAAGAAAATCAACCCCAAGATAATCCAGGAAGTTGCTCGTCCATAAGCCTGACAACTGGCGGACAGGATTTGAACTGCTGAGAATCCTGAAGAGTTATCTGACGTCCGTTTAGATGAGGCTAATCTGTCTATCCCCCTCAGCGCGATAAAGTAATCATTTCCTGAATTATTGGTGCAAATTATTCACACTCTAGATTCAGCTAATAATGCCGCCATTCACTCAGTAAACACTATATTACAATACTCCAAGTGTACATATATAGATATACAAGTGAATTGAGTGAGGGTGAGGGCAATTGTTGACAGTGGAGCGACATCAATATTGTCTTGACCAAGCTGGTAAAGAAGATGAAGATCTCGTCAGACTTGGAACACAAGAGAGATTAAGGGATAGCTGGGCTAAACACCACCATTTACTATAGAGCGTATAGTGCGCTGCCACTACAATTTGAGCCATTGGTGGTATCTGCGCAAGAGATAGTTTTGGCAAACCAAAACTATGACATCCTGATCAGAATGGAGTTTCTATGGAAATAAGGAGTTAAATGTAACTTTGAGGATAATATGTTGACCATCTTTGGTCAGATGTTACCATTGGTATACCAGAAGGATGGTGAAGCTCCATTGAATCGGAGAAACAACTTTATCAATCTGATATACAATGACAGCATTGTCCTAATTTGATACCAATTAGTTGGTAGGAAGCGAGGCGAAATGCCAGCGGAAATCCTAGAGAACTGGGGATTTCCACTAAGGATCAACAATGAGAGGACCATACCGGCCAGATCACAGATTATAGTCAACACAGGGTTGACTTTGGAGATTCCTGAGCTGTTTTATGGGGAGGTCAGAAGCCCCTGGAAGAAGTTCAGCGTGGAGCCATGTGTGGCTCCTAGGATAATAATGCTGGGCCATGGAGAAATTCGAATTCTCCTGGCGAATTTGAGTAAAAAACTGATAAAGATCAATAGGAATCAGATCATTGCATTTATTGATCTGATCCCGATGGCCAAATTGAGATGATTCCATGATTTTGGGTCTCTCAACAAAATGGGATTACCAGACGGGGTAGCCAATAGTATCAACCTATTATTTGATTGAGAGCAGCTCACTGATCTTCCAGAAGTCCAGCAGGCGGAGGTGCTTGAACTATTCGAGAAATATTGGGAAGTGTTCGCTCAGGATGACCACAATTTGGGATGCGCACAAGACATAATTCACAAGGTCAACACCAGGGAAAATTTACTGATAAGGATGATTTTGATCCAAAGATTTAAAGCTGCCAAAGCAGTAGTGGGTGATGAAATCAGTAAACTAGTGAAGCATGGGCTTCTAGTTCCATCATCAAGTCCCTGGGAAAGTCTGATTCTGATCGTGAAGAAGAAGGATGGATCAAACTGGGTGGTGATTGACTACTGAAGGCTGAACAAAATTATGAAGAAGGATTCATATCCCCTAACAAGGATTGATGATGTGCTAGATCGTTTAGGAAAAGCAAAGTATTTCTCCATGATAGATCTGATCCCGGGATATTGGCAGATTGATTTGCTAAAGGAAGACCAAGGAAAATGCGCAATTATTACCGCGCAGGGACTATACCAACTGACGAGGATGCCCCAGGGTCTCTGCAATGCTCCTGCAACGTTTTAGAGGGCCATGGATGAGATACTAAGCGAAATGAAGTTGTTGTGCATCCTGGTATACCTGGATGATATCAACATGTTCAGTAGGACGTTTACTGATCACCTGCACCACTTGGAATAAGTATTTAAGCGACTGTCCGCGGCTAACCTGAAGATCAAGCCAAGGAAGTGCCACTTCTTTAAGAAAGATTTGTAATACATGGGATTCATAATCAACTCAAGTGGATTGCAGCTGCAAACCCAGAAGATAGCAGCTATAGCGTATGGCTGTACCAAAGAGTTTCTGAGACATCCAAGTGTTCCTTGGGATGGTTGTATACTACAGAAGATTTTTTGAGACTTTGCCCAAATAGCTGAGCCATTCTTCCATTTACTAAAGGGTCCAAAAAAGGATTCATGTGGAATGAAGAGGCCCAGGACTCCTTCGATGAGTTACGCCAGTATTTGATAGATTTGTCAATCCTGAAATATCCAAAATTCAATTAGGAGCTTATCATTCAAACCGATGCTTCATTGATGGCGATTGGCGCCATACTGAGCCAAGTAGACAAACTTGAGGATGAACATCTGGTGGCGTATGTGAGCTGGACACTCTCAGCTGCTGAGAGGAACTACACCATGACTGAGCGGGAATGCCTTGCAGTTATTTACGCATACAAGCAGTTTTGGGTGTACATCCATGGAACGCACTTTAAGGTGGTAATGGACCACCCTTTGCTGTGTTGGCTACACAATCTAAGAGAACTGGAATGACGACTGGACCAATGGGCACTTAAGCTTCAGGATTACAATTATGAGATAGTCCATCAAGTGGGGGATTCTCACCAGAACGCGGATGGCTTATTGCAGTTGCCAATGGTCCAGTTGGTATACCCGCAGGCAGATGAGCTATTTAAGAGAATGGTCAAAGGAAAAATCAGGGTTGAGCCCCTAGAAATCCAAGGTTTGCTTCAGAAAGCAATGGAAAACACCAAGACTATGGATGGACAAGTATTCAAGAAAATCAACAGTAAGTGGAATATTATTCCTGAAATTGTCGGAAAGAGTAGTAATAGTACAAGAAGCTCTTAATGTTGTTGGGCATGGAGGCCTGAGGAAAACAACTGACCATATTCGCCAGTAGTATTACTGGGAATTGATCAACTACAATGTCGCAGATCATCTGGCTTGTTGCGTGAAGTGCCAGCTGCATAAACCAACAAGAATACAACTGGATACTGACTGGTCCGCCCTGGATTTTCCTGGCACACGATGTCTATTGATGTGATGGGACCGCTGATGATGAGCACAGGAGGAGTCAAGTACATCATAGTTGACATTGACCATCTGACAAGATGGGTCAAGGTAAAGGCCCTAATCAGAGTAGACGCTATCAGTACTGAGAGGTTCATCCTGGATCAAGTGGTATACCAGCATGGATGTCCGCAGGTCCCGCTTAGCGACAAT